>JAJOZX010001451.1:787500-880000 GCA_023014485.1 Bathynomus jamesi
AATGTCAGCATAGTAACATCCTTTGTTGATGAGGCAAAACTAAATAAGAAAACAAGAAAGAAACCGAGATGATATAAAATTTCTACAAACGGACACGAACAGAAGAATATATATATACAAATGACCGGAAAACAACGGTATGAAATTTAACACGGGAGAAATTTCAACTATTAAGATAAGGAAAAAGTGAGGAACTAAATCTTTGGAATGATTTCCTTGGATTTCACTTCAGCTTTAAATATCTTTCTAACCTCTCAACCTCTTTTCTCTACTTTGCTCGAAAACTTTCACTCGTCTTTAAATTTTCTTAGTACCTCTTTTAATCATCCTTCTTAAACAGACAGCCTCGTAGGGACCACCCGGTCTGTTGCTGTTTGGTGTCCTTTCTTACGCCCCAAAATGGACAGGAAATTCAGAGAAAAGCTAAAGCAAAAGTTTTAGGAGTTATAATAATGACCGACGACGCGGAATTTAAGGCACAAAATAAAATAGCAGTAAACAAAGCAAAAAACAACTAGACGGACTCCCGCTACTTCGATGCTAGAACGAGTTACGAGATGTCTCAACTACAATACCGGTAATCTCTCTTTGAAATTATTTTTGCTGAAAATGAAAATCCTGCAGAGTTCTGCTTCGCTATCTACAAAACTATGATTATATTTATCAAAGAAAACAATATTCAAATCCGGAGGACTCCCGCATGAACCGATTTTTGTGAAAAAATTACTCGTTTAACGACTTTTGTCGAATTTATTTCCGTAAGAGAAAGGTCATAGAAAGGGATATTAAGCCCCCGAACATCACCTTCAGTAACCTATTTGTAAGTAAAATTCATTAATCTTTTGTCGAATTTATTTCCCCAAAGTTGGCATCATTGAATGGGGCATTTGGCCTCGAATTATACTTATCTCATGGACCTATTAAATTTAAAGACTTTTGTTGAATTTAAAAAGGATTAAGAAAAGTTCACTTTTGAGTGCCATCCCTCAACCCCGAGCCCAGTACAGTGGTAACATTCCCACCAAGTTTCATGAAGATCCGATGAAAAACAGTCTGTAGCCGTGACCAAATAATAATAATAATTTGAGCGATACAAATAGATCTAAATAACTGGACAGATACTGCGAGAACACTTCTAAGAAGTACTGATCATACCCAAACTGAAATATTGCTCAGTATTAACGTCCCCGTATAAAAAAGAAGATATTAGTGAACTAGAGCGATTCAGAGAAACTTCACAGCCAAGATAAGTGAATACAAAGAACTAAGAACTAAATTACTGGGAAAAAAATACCTAAATTAAATTTATATTTGTTAGAAAGAAGAAGGGAAGGGTACACCACTTACATATGAAAAATAATAGAGGAACTAGGAAAAGATTATGACGTAGAGTTCCCAAACTAGAGGGTGGACAAGAAAGGTCCTTCACCCTAAAGGAAAATAGCTTTGTTGTCAGAGGGCCAAGATTATTTAACCAACTGCCGAAAGAACTTAGGAACACAAATGGTGTAGAGGTGGAATTCTTTAAAAGAAGACTAGCAACCTGGTTCGGGACAATCCGTGATGCGCCGTGTTATCTGATTATGTGAACTGGAGAGGTCAAGAAGGCAATTTTCTCCTGCCCGAAACCAGTTCTAGAGGTGTGGCCACGAGTATGACCTCCGTGAAGTGTGAAATCACAACACGGAACACGTGTACGGTTGTAAATTATACGAGTATTTTCCGATAGTGTTTCTTTAAAAAATCTACTTTTCAATTATTTTTTCTTTAAAAATATCCTTTTCCATCTGTAGATGTATCAACTTCATAAAGATATTTAGTAATTTCCAATAGGAGATAATCCATGTAAGATAATCGGAAAAAGGACAATGGATATAATCTATTTTTATGCTTTTCCTCCTTATATAAGTCTCTCTTCCGAAATATACTCAGTAAATTAAGAAAACATCATACTACGTATTTAAAAAAAAAATTATATTAACTCGCTGTTCTCTAATAATTTTGCGAAATATTGTGGTAATTCAACCTTTTTCTAACAACCAAAGTTAATATGAAAAATTAGCTAGAAGGTAATCAAGACGTGTTCACCAATCGAGCAAATACGAGTACTTTAACAGTATTTGTAATAAAGTTTCCAGAAGACTTTATAACCAATTTTATTCCCAAACTTAGACTTAAGAATTAAAAAGTAAAATTTTTAATTCTTTCCAAAAAAAAGCGTATCTTCAGTTTTCAAAAAATGTCCACACTGACGATATACAGGGTGATCCAAAAATGTACTCCCAAATCTAATTATATAAGTTATTTCTGGGAACACCTTTTTCGACCACCCTGTATATAAGTTACGGAAGCTTTCCAAATGCGCAGTAATTAGAATGGTAAAAGGTAACAGCCTGCAAACTGATGCCTCCGTGTGGGGGTGAGAGTGACCAAGGGTCACCTGAGACCGAGCACTCGCGGGAGGAGTGGACCGGTTCAACCCAACCCAGACGCGAGCAGCCGAGAGCGAACCCAGAGCCGGACGTCCGACCACTGAGCTACTGGGAACCCAGTTAGAATGGCACATCTCGAACTTTATATAAAATTTTACCAAAACAATGACGACCACGAAAATGTTGCAAGATAGCACTCCACTTTGAATGAACTTTGGTCGATGAACAAACATTAGTTATCGCCATTGACTTAGGGCCCCGATTTTGTCTGGAGGGGCAAGCAAATTTTGTCCGAAAAAAATAAGCGAAACCAAAAATCGATTTTTAAGTCATACGAGTATTTTTATTGAACGCTATTTGTAGGTATACACAACTGTACAAAGGCTGAACACCAAATAAGTTACAACAATAGAGTAAGTTGTAACGGGTTATACAAATGGGGTACTTAAATACTGCCGTTTTGCGACAGATTTTCCTTCCTATAAACAAATAAATATTGCATGGTTCAATATCTGAAGACGTACATTTCGGGAAAAGAGATGATATCCTATATGAAAATCATAAAAAGTTTCGGGTGAAATCGTGGTGATTGAAAAAAATGTGTACTGGGTTTCTGCCCGATTTTTCGGGTGTAATTGCCCGAAAAAATTCAGTCGGGCTGAATTTGACCCTACCCTAACCCACGACTCTACCCCCCACCACCTCCTACGCCTATGGTTATCGCAGAATGATGCACGCGACATAGAAACCTTTAGAAGACTGAAATACTGTCTCCGAACAATACAACAGATACAGAAATGGACAAGAGCAACATAATATTTCATAAAAAGAGAGTATATAATTGAATAATGCCTTTCAGTTTCAACCCAGATGACGCTCTCATATCGAAGTAATCGAGATTCGCCTTGCGAGATTTTTTATAACAGATTTTTTACTTTACTATTATAAAATATTATATGTTAACATTTTATCGTACGAAAATGAAATATTGCAAACTGCTGCAGATAAAGGGTGAGTGACAGTGACATTAATATAGTCATTTGATAGAAACAAACTCCATTAATGACTAAATTCAGTGTGAATATATATATATATATATATATATATATATATATATATATATATACTATATATATATATACAGGGTGGGCCGTAAGTTTCCATACATAGGAAAAATAAACTTTTTTTATGGACAACCATTTTTATTTATATAATATGCTCTACATGGTTGCCATTGTTTTGAAAACACATTTCAATACGTGTTCCCCACTGTTGATGAACACGCATTAGCACAGTTGACGTTATGCTTGTAATGGCGTTGGTGATACGTTCCTTTAGATGATTTATGTCTCGTATCTTTTCCTGATACACCATGGCCTTCAAGTGCCCCCAAAGATAGAAATCAAGGGGGGTGAGATCTGGGGATCTGGGAGGCCACTCCACAGGACCACGCCGACCAATCCAAGCATCCGGAAACTGCTGATCCAAATACCGACGCACGTGAAGACCATAATGAGGTGGAGCTCCATCTTGCTGGAAGTAAACTGGGAAGTTACCTTCCTCGTTTAGCAGGGATGGGAAAATCTCTTCTTGCAACATGTTAAGATACCTTTCGGCATTAAGATTTCCACTGACAAAAATTGGTCCATAATTCTGTCACCCATATCCCGCCCACACCATCACTTTACCGGCACCTTGCATCTTCGTCGGACTCAGCCAGTTAGGGTTAGCATTACTCCAATAACGTATGTTTTGCCGATTAACCTCTCCATTGACGTAAAAATTTGCTTCATCAGTAAACAAGATCTTAGTTGAAAAGTTTGCATCCTCGTTCACTTTGGTTAATGCCCATTCACAGAATTCCATCCGTCTATCCGGGTCGTCTTCACTCAAATGCTGTGCCATATGCAATTTGTATGGATGCCATTTGTTTGCTTTCAAAATGCGCCTGATACTCGATCTGCTGACACCACTTTCTGCAGACAACCGTCGTGTACTTTTTCTGGGACTCCGTGTAAGCGCTGTAAGTATCGTAGCTGTTGTGTCTTCATCGGTGGCTGTACGTCTTGGACCACTTCGCGGTTGATCTGCAACATTTCCAGTTTTCTGAAACTTGTTAATAAGTTTTGCCACAGTGTCGTGTGTGATGTTCGTTCCATGTTGTCTGTTAAAGTTCATTGCAACCATGCGACTGCTTCCCGACCCAGCCATCAGTATGATTTCAATTCGTTGCTCTTTCGTCAAACGCATATTCTTAGGGTATCTGAAACATAAAAACAAACGTTTAATTTTTCCTATGTATGGAAACTTACGGCCCACCCTGTATATATATATATATATATGACAAATACCATAGTTTTTCTTTTTCATGATGCTAGCCCGACGTGGGCAACGGGTCACTCGCAAAGAGGTCCGATAAATATAGCTTCCCTCACCAGCTATCTGCAAAGCAGACAGGATCCAGCTTTGGGACATGGATCTAGGGTTTAAAGCACCTAGCCCTCAATATAAGCAAAAGACTCGCTGCCTTCATGTCAGATTGAATGCATCAAAGAAAAAGGGGTAACTATTATATTTTTAGCCAAAAACCAAAACTTAAACCTCAACTGGCAGAATTGAGCGTCCACTTTTCAAGGCACATAACATGTCCGTTTGAAGACATGTTATGTGCCTTGAAAAGTGGACGCTCAATTCTGCCAGTTGAGGTTTAAGTTTTGGTTTTTGGCTAAAAATATAATAGTTACCCCTTTTTCTTTGATGCATTCAATCTGACGTGAAGGCAGCGAGTCTTTTGCTTATATTGAGGTTCTAAATGTAGCAGGGCTAGGTGCTTTAAACCCTAGATCCATGTCCCAAAGCTGGATCCTGTCTGCTTTGCAGATAGCTGGTGAGGGAAGCTATATTTATGGGACCTCTTTGCGAGTGACCCGTTGCCCACGTCGGGCTAGCATCATGAAAAGAAAAAACTATGGTATTTGTCATTTACCATTACTTATTCGGACTATAGTGGATTTAATTATCCCAGAAGAGTTCCTTGTTCCATGCACTGTCTGTGTGTATCATAAAAAACTCAGGGGACCATTCTGAGTTCATTCCCATATATATATATAATATATATATATATATAAACACGCACCTTGGTAACGTTAGTTTTTGCTTCCGCCCGAATTGTTCATTCTGACGAAGGTCAAGCGTGTTGCCCCACCTTCGACTTGCAGTTTAACGTGTAATCCGAACCACGAGCCACGGGTGGTCAGAAATGACAAAGTCCTCGCTCGCACTGGATCTCACGACCTCCGGATCAGCAGCACAGCGTCTTAACCACTAGGCTACCCAGCGGACCAATTTGTTTACCAACCAATTTTTTTGTATGCAAGGATGAACAGCTGGATGAACCTTGAGCGCCGCCTAACACCGCCAGGAATCGAACCTGGAGCCGGTGGATTAGTATTCAGCGATGCTGACCACTATAAATAAATAAAATATATATACACAGGGTATCCCATAAGTCCCGTCTCGTAGGAAAATTTATTTTAAATTAAATTTACAAAAGTAATACATTAGAACTAAAACAAATGTTCAAATTGATGTCTCGTTTTGGGACCTTTTTCTTGTTGCAGGTAGAACAACACGCAATGGCTAATATGGAAGCGAGTTACATTCGTTGGGAAAAGGCTCCGGAGGCTTCTTCCTCACGAGTGTAACTCACTTCCATATTAGCCATTACGTGTTATTCTACCTGAAACAAAAAAAGGTCCCAAAACGAGACATCAATTTGAACATTTGTTTTAGTTCTAATGTATTACTTTTGTAAATTTAATTTAAAATAAATTTTCGTACGAGACCGGACTTATGGGACACCCTGTATATTATTCTGGATTCAGTCATTTGATTTCTTAACAATTACGAATACTGAACTGGATATAAAAAGTTTCAAGGAATTTCAAATTTCATATTTTTTCGAACCATATTTGTCAGTCTATTACAGGAATCCTACATTTACTCAAGGATGCCCACATCTGTCATGAATAATTTTTTCGCGGGTTTCCGTTAATTCATTTTGAGTATGGGGAGTCCAAAAATATAATGCATTGACTACGTTCGGATAACTAAACAACGTTTATGAAGAAATATATAATTTTTTGGAAAATTTTCTGATCTATGTTCGAAAAATGATGATAATTCGTATCTCATTTAACGTGATTCTCATTTCTTTTGCGGCGCCAAACAGTGACAAAGACGAATGAGAATCTCAAAGGAAGCAATTCTCAAACTGACCTTTTCCCAATTCATAACATTCTCAGACTCATCCGTGGATTAATTTCCACTTTGGTCTAAGTTAGGATAAGTTAGAAAATATTAGCCATTCTCATTTGGCGCCTTTTCCGCGAATGGGAATGGAGTGACATTCTTCCTCAAATAAAGTGAAACTCTTCTCAAACGTGCATTTGTCACTTCGTGTATTCTCAATTGCGGACCACGAATGAGGGTGACAGTGAGTGCGAAGTAATCTCATAATTTTTATTCAAATGATGCGTATAACATCAATTCAATTCAAGATTTAATATACATACACAGGGTACTTCGAAAAAAGTTATCACTTATGTCATCGCTTACCACTTTTAGATTGTGCGGTCTTTTTTTGTTTATGCAAGTATTCGTACGTTTATTTGCTTGTTTTTTTAATAATAATGTTTCTTTTCAGGGATTGTGCGAATGATTGTGTGAGCAATGACATATTAACACCAATATAAGTGGTAAAAAATTTTTAAGCACCCTGTGTGTGTGTGTGTGTGTGTGTGTGTGTGTGTGTGTGTATATATATATATATATGTGTGTGTGTGTGTGTGTGGTGTGTGTTCGAATTCAAGAAACAGTAACATAATACACCTTTGTTTTAAAGATAAGTGAAAAATCATTATCATTATATAATAGGCTAATAATGATGATTCTAATTGTGATTTCTTTATCAATTGATTCTGTTACAATCTGAGAAATTCACTGAATTCTTTATTAAGACATATGATAAGATTTTCATTATATATACACACACACAACACACACACATATATTATAATATATATATATATATACACGTCTCGGTGGTGTAGTGGTCAGCATCAATGACTACGAATCCATCGGCCCCGGGTTTGACTTCTGATGAAGGCAGGCGGCGCGCAGCTAACCCGGCTATTTATCCTTCCACGTAATAAAAATTGATTGGTAGACGCTGGACTACTGGTCGTGAGATCGAGTCCGGGCAAGGACTTTGTAATTCCTGACCGCCCGTGGTGGTTCGTGGTTCGGATTCTACGTTAAGCTGTAGGTCTAAGGTGGAACAACAAGCTTGACCTTCGTCAGAATGAACAATTCGGGCGAAAGCAAAACCAAAGTTACAAAGATTATATAGCCTATATACAGGGTGGGTAAAAAAAAAGTGACCCCTTAGAGGTAAACTGTCATATTAAAAAATGTAAGGGGACTAGAGCTCCCAAACTTCATAGATGTTTACCTTAGCATGTTGTTAGTCTTAATTGAGAAGTTGCTCGATGTGTCCCCCCTTCCTGCTCAACGCAGGCCTCCAAACGTGGACGCCACTGATCAATACACCTGCTTACATATCGTTGAGACGCTTCTCCCAGCCGAGCAGAATTCTTTCGCGTAGTTCATCTATGTCTCTTATATTGGTATTAAGTATGTAAACTTTGGACTTCAGGGCTTCCCAAACACCATAATCTAGTGGTGAAAGATCAGGGCTACTAGGCTACTAGCCGGCCACATATTGGGTTCGATAAAATCCGGTGTTTCGTTCAACTGCAGCAACCGTCGTGAATGGAATTCGAAGTTCTTCTCCTATCTTCCTATAACTCTTTCCAGACTCACGTGCAGCAATAACAGATTTCTTAAGATACGTAGACATCTCTACCATGACGACCCATTGCTTACTAATGGCTTGTACAGTTATCCATCTTCCATGAAGATTCACAGAGAAAATTCTAGAATTCAGAATTGTCAACAGAGTCTCGTCAATAAACAGCCAACTACTGATAAAAATTTTAAATCCTTGAAGCCTAACGTGGACACACAAAGTATTAAATAATTTTGTAAATAAATGTACGAAAACTTTTGCATTTTAACTTCTTTTTTTTTATTTTCGTCAAATTCTTTGATGCTTTACATTATATGTTGGAGTTAAACTAAATTCTTTTTATTTGTTAATTGTTTTCCAAAAGAATGGTAAACTTTTCATTACTATCCTATGCATGATACAAAAGATAAGTACGAATATAGCTAAAATATTTCTCTGTACGAATACTTATGAGCGCCACTGTATACATACATATATATATATATATATATATATATGAATAGAAACGACATAAGTGTTAAGGAACGTTTCCGCACACGAGGAGGAGAGATAACGAATAATGAAAAATGAGGCGAACCGCCCGGGAATCGAACCCAGGGCCTTCCAATTGCCGGTTGGATGCTCTACCATTATGCTACGGACCTCACTCAATCACAAATCGAAATTCTCCCACATAGGGCAGAAACCAATGCCCTGAGAGGGCACCCTCGCAAATCGTGAATATGCGCATATAACTGCAATGACCGCGCAGTATATAAATGAATAGAAACGACATAAGTGTTAAGGAACGTTTCCGCACACGAGGAGGAGAGATAACGAATAATGAAAAATGAGGCGAACCGCCCGGGAATCGAACCCAGGGCCTTCCAATTGCCGGTTGGATGCTCTACCATTATGCTACGGACCTCACTCAATCACAAATCGAAATTCTCCCACATAGGGCAGAAACCAATGCCCTGAGAGGGCACCCTCGCAAATCGTGAATATGCGCATATAACTGCAATGACCGCGCAGTATATAAATGAATAGAAACGACATAAGTGTTAAGGAACGTTTCCGCACACGAGGAGGAGAGATAACGAATAATGAAAAATGAGGCGAACCGCCCGGGAATCGAACCCAGGGCCTTCCAATTGCCGGTTGGATGCTCTACCATTATGCTACGGACCTCACTCAATCACAAATCGAAATTCTCCCACATAGGGCAGAAACCAATGCCCTGAGAGGGCACCCTCGCAAATCGTGAATATGCGCATATAACTGCAATGACCGCGCAGTATATCTCTCCTCCTCGTGTGCGGAAACGTTCCTTAACACTTATGTCGTTTCTATTCATTTATATACTGCGCGGTCATTGCAGTTATATGCGCATATTCACGATTTGCGAGGGTGCCCTCTCAGGGCATTGGTTTCTGCCCTATGTGGGAGAATTTCGATTTGTGATTGAGTGAGGTCCGTAGCATAATGGTAGAGCATCCAACCGGCAATTGGAAGGCCCTGGGTTCGATTCCCGGGCGGTTCGCCTCATTTTTCATTATTCGTTATCTCTCCTCCTCGTGTGCGGAAACGTTCCTTAACACTTATGTCGTTTCTATTCATTTATATACTGCGCGGTCATTGCAGTTATATGCGCATATTCACGATTTGCGAGGGTGCCCTCTCAGGGCATTGGTTTCTGCCCTATGTGGGAGAATTTCGATTTGTGATTGAGTGAGGTCCGTAGCATAATGGTAGAGCATCCAACCGGCAATTGGAAGGCCCTGGGTTCGATTCCCGGGCGGTTCGCCTCATTTTTCATTATTCGTTATCTCTCCTCCTCGTGTGCGGAAACGTTCCTTAACACTTATGTCGTTTCTATTCATTTATATACTGCGCGGTCATTGCAGTTATATATGCATATATATATATTATATATATATATATTGGTTGGTGCATTGGGGGTTCATACTTTGTCCATAACGTTTTAGTTTCAATCCCGAATGGTTTCGCAGAGGCTTATGGTTCAATTTTATGAGGATAAAAATCATCGGTCAAAAGAAAGACGAGTCCCAAATCGAGGTCAAGAACAAGAAGGGGTTTTGTGTGTGTGTGTGTGTGTGTGTGTGTGTGTGTGTAAGGTAGAATAAAATAAATAGCTATATAAAAAAGAACAATTCTTTCCGGTGAAGTTACTTTTTACAAAGGAGGATTAGGTTATACTTCACATCATCCGTTATAATTTCTTTCGAAATGGTTTGTGACTGGTTTACAAACTCTCTCTCTCTCTCTCTCTCTCTCTCTCTCTCTCTCTCTCTCTCTCTCTCTCTCTCTCTCTCTCTCTCTCTCTCTCTGTTAAAGGACCGAAGCGGCGTTCTGCGGACCTCCGACGCGGACATCACTAATGTGCTTAATGAGTACTTTGCGGGAGTGTTCACCAGGGAGGACACCCGCGTCATCCCCGAGCCAGGCGTCAGGCACGAAGGTGCTGGCCTGGATAGTGTTCGATGTACCGCGACAGTCGTTGCCGATAGAATAGACAAACTGAGTGCGTTCAAGGCTCCTGGACCAGACCAGTTCCTCCCCAGAGTGTTGCGGGAGGTGCGCGACCAGGTGGCTCCCCACCTGGCTAAAGTTTTCAACAAATCGTTGGAGACGGGCCAGGTGCCTAGTGACTGGAGGGAAGCCAACGTGACCCCTATCTTTAAGAAAGGGGATCACGAAAGTCCAGGGAACTATCGTCCCATTAGTCTCACTTCGGTTGTAGGTAAATTATTAGAGGGGATAATAGCGGATAGGATCGTTGACCATTTGGATTCCTACAAGCTGCTTGGGGACTCCCAACATGGGTTTAGACGGCATAGGTCGTGTCTCACCAACTTGCTCGAGTTTTTCCACGTCATGTGGAGTGAGTACGATAAGAGTAGGGCAATTGATATACTTTATCTCGACTATGAGAAAGCCTTTGATAAGGTACCTCACCCCCGGCTAATGGCCAAAGTTCGCGCGCTGGGTATCAGTGGGGAAGTAAGTAGCTGGATTGGAAACTGGCTGAAGAATAGGCGGCAGAGGGCTGTAATTAAAGGGGCTACCTAACCACTAATTCGTCGAATATCAGTTAGATAGAGTGAAAGATATATTTTCCAACAAGATGGAGCCCCTGCTCACAGAGCACGCCAAACTGTCACATTCCTTGAGAAAAGAAATGGAAGAACTTTTGGAACAATCAAAACTCTACCAAGGTGTGGACCGCTTTGCAAAATTTCAGAACGTACAGCCAGACAGATTGAAAGAATGGCTGCTGCGAATCCACGTGTGACTGCGGGTGATATTTGCCAAAAATTAAGACTGTCTAAGATTTATGTCCATCCCTCTACTATACGTCGTACATTGAGAAAGAATGGTCTGCATGGAAGAGTTTCACGAAGAAAATCTCTGCTACGAATAGCGCACAAAGCAACTCGTTTAAATTACGCCAAGGATCGTGAAAATGATGGATTTGCATTCTGGAAGAAAGTTCTCTGGACAGACGAGACCAAAACTGAATTATTCGGGAACAACGAGCAACGGTATGTTTGGCGAAAATCAAATAGTTCATTCGAGGGAAAAACATCCTCCCTATGGTTAGACATGGTGGTGGTAGTTTGCTTCTTTGGGAAGCTTTAGTGCTTCTGGTCATGAAAAGCTCGTTGTCATCAGTGTAATCTCGAGTTCGAAGAAATATCAGGAAATTTTAAAAAGAAAATGCATTGCCTTCAGTTCGGGAGTTGCGAATGGGTCGCAATTGGGTACTGCAATGAGCTAATGATCCAAAATCCAAAATATAAAAGTAAGAGTACCATGAAATGGCTTCAACAAAAGAATTTCAAGCTTCTCGAGTAGCCCAATCAAAGCTCAGATCTCACTTTAATGGAAAATTTATGGTTTGATTTGAAAAAGGTGTCCGCAAGAGACACCCTTCGAGTCTGAATGGTTTCTTGTGCTCTCCACCTCACATAGCCAGGTACACCTGGCTCATTTGGAATTGTTCTAAATTACTTCTTTGTACGAGTAGTTATGAGTGCCATTATATATAACCTTGGTTTTGCTTCCGCCCGAATTGTTCATTCTGACGAAGGTCAAGATTGTCACTTGAACTTAGACTTACAGTTTAACGTGGAATCCAAACCACTCCCCACCAGCAGCCCAGCGTCTTAATCCCTAGGTTACCCATTTATCTATCGACCAATTTTCTTGTTGTGTGGAAGGATGAACAGCTGGGTTTTGCCGCGTGCCGCCTGCCGTCACCGGGTCTCGATCCCGGGGTCAATGGATTCGTAGTCAGCGACGCTAACCACCACACCACCGAGGCGCATACATATATATATATATATATTAACTTTTTTTGTTTTTTCTTGCAAGAAAAAGACATCGAACCTTCAAAACCCAAATCTTTTTAATGTTGCTGAATAACAGTCTTATTTAAAATATCAACCTGAAATTGATCAAACAATGCAAAACCCTTCTTCTGACATATCTTAAGATCATATTGATTCTTACTGTTGAATATGAAGAGTAATTAATTTATTAACACATTATCAACATCTTTAAAATTACGAGTATATTCAAATATGATTTTATTAAATACCAAATAAAATATTAACCTCAACGGGATAAAATGATGTAGAAAATCTTCTTTGTCCATATCCTAAAACAATATTAACTACAGTTCGTCATTAAGAGCAATTTATAAGTTTAATTTATAACATATTAATTACACGAGTGAGCCTATCATGGTATGGTAAATGGGATTTTCAATATGGCATACTTTCTTGTATATGACTGCTCCTAAATATTAAAAGTGTAAATGAAAAGTTGAAAATATCAGATATTCTCTAGGGCAGTGGTTATCAGTAGATAGACCTCTGGGAATAAACCCACGGTCTGAATATAGATTTTTCTTTAAAATATTAGCAAACTTTGACATTTCGGAAGGATCAAAATTAAGCATTTTTTTATTCTTTTTGTGAAGTTAAAATGTGTTTTCATTTGGGAGATTAAAAAGAACGATTTTAAATTGATTTCGATAAAAATAATGTTCGTCACATTACGAAAACATTAATGGAGTTGGGGGGGGGGCAGAAGTGGGGGCTCACGGCCCTTGGTACAGTTACAGAAACTGTGGTTTAGCATTTGCACCAAAAAATTTAACTTAATGCGCCAAAAATGTGTTCGTTTTCTATCGTTTTGTTTGGGTCAAACTATACTTTTTGATTGCGTTACGTATGTTAGGCTCAACGAATCTGCCTGAGAGTTCAATTGACCTAACCTAATATAAAAGTAAAACAATGTCTTTTTCATTTGGTCCAAACAAAACTATACAAAAAGAACAAATTTTTAGTCCACAAGTTAAATTTTGGCGCAAACGTTGTAGTTCGACAGAAACACCTACGCGGACCGCGGAGAAAATTAATTGATCACTCATGCTCTACCACCTAGGCCTAACATTAATTAATAAATTAATATAAAATTACTTAGTATTTTTACACGTATGCTGGATATTTTTGTTTGTTTTAACAACATACAACAAATAATTTATTGAAACTATATATTTATTTTCTATGTAAACGGATTTTTATATATCGGGTGGGCAAAAAAAAAAGGGAGACCTCGAACTTTGGCTGTAAAATCCAACGTTATGGTCAAATTTCAATATTTTTTTCACACCCCACAACTAAGAAAATTTCCTATACGGTGAGCGGATTTCAAAGAAAACATGAAAATTATGGATTTATTGAACATTTCTTTATGCCACTGGAAATTCTCCATTTACACTATTACTGCATTACCGGGTCGGCAAAAAAAAGGGAGACCTTTTAAATCCTCCATATCTCGGCAAATACGGTACATAGAACCATGAAATTTTAGTATGTTAGTACTAGATAATTTTATGGTTTGTATGAGATCTTTTATCATCTGTTTTATCGATTTTCTTGAGCAGCCTGTCCAAACCTCCTGCAGTTGGCTTACGTTAATTAAAATCGCTTTAATTATCGCAAGATTTTTCTGGAATATTCGCCATAAATCCAATTTCTCAGCTAAAATACTGAAAGATGGCATACAAACCATAAAATTACATAGTACTAACATACTAAAATTTCATGGTTCTATGTACCGTATTTGCCGAGATATGAAGGATTTTTTTAAAAGGTCTCCCTTTGTTTTTTTTTGCCGACCCGATAATGCAGTAATAGTGTAAATGGAGAATTTCCAGTGGCATAAAGAAATGTTCAATAAATCCATAATTTTCATTAGTTTTCTTTGAAATCCGCTCACCGTATTTACTTAGTTGTGGGGTGTGAAAAAAATATTGAAATCTGACCATAACTTTAGATTTTACAGCCAAAGTTCGAGGTCTCTCTTTTTTTTTTGCCCACCCGATATATATATATATATATATATATATATAATATATTATATATATATATATATATATATATATATATACAAAAAATGCAATTACATAAAATTAAATGAAAAAGATTTTAAAAATTAAATTTAAGCAAGCAATTAAGTGTGCATGAAGAGAGAAGCAACTTTGAAAAACAATCAACATTGTATTTAAACCTGAGAAGTTCCAAGATAACCAAAGCCTATCAATAATATCCAGTCACTCCACGATTCTTTCAAATGGTTTACGTTATTTTGAGAACCAGAAAATAAAATTAAACAAATTCATGAAAATTCGCAGTCATGAAAATTTTATAATCTTCGCATTCGACTCTTGCAGTGGGTCGAAATTTGTGAGAGAGCGTTTAAACGGTTCTTGAGCTACATACGAGTCTTAAGCTCTTACCGATTAAAATTTTTTTTGTTCAAAATCCTTTATGAAATTTTTTTTTTACACGATTTAATCCCTTGATCGGTGTGACAGTACAGGTACGGCGGCGCCAACCCTCGTGTAAAGCAGTACGACCGTACGTATTTTTTCAATTTTTTATTATATTTCCCCCGTTCCTTCAAACAAAACAAAAAAAATAAAAAGGGAAAAAAACTGTAGGGTAGGTAACCAACTGCCTAAGATACACCGATCAAAAAGTTGACGTCATCGTGGACTGACTGGATTTATGTACCGTATTGGGCCGAAATTAAGACGAGGTTTATGTTCAACATCACGACCTTAAAAAAATACAACTCGTCTTATATTCGCGGAGAATATTCGAGTGAAGTCGTAATGTGTCCATAAACAGTGTCATCCTCACGGTATTTACTCGTTACGTACTTACTATCCGGTGACCGAAGACGCGAGAATTGAACGTGTCTGTCAGAATTGCTTTGTTTTCCAGGTTATACCATCATTGTGTATCATTCATTGTCTTTGAATAAACATTTTGTTTGGCAAATTTTTGTTTACTTTTGCTACAAAATAATTTTTTAAATATGATTAATAAAAATATTATATGCCGATGATTATCCGCCAACAGTAGTATTGTATATGATATTTTTTTAAATTTCAGACAAAATTTGTTGGCACCCGACCACAAAGTGATGGTCATCATATATTCGGGCCAATACGGTATATAAATTTTGGTATAAACGGAACAATATCCGTATTTCGCATCGTCACCCCGACCCTACGAACTAAAATTTAAAATTTCAGTTAACTATCCCAGTTAACAAAAATGTTTAATTTATACATCAAAATGATAAGGTATGGGCCGTACGAACGTGTGATGACACCCTGTCCAAGGCATTCCTTATGCGCCCCCCTACCCCCATTAAATTCGGAACATATACAAATTGATTATGATAGAAATACATAATTAATTAAAATACATAATTATTTACTAAATAAACAATACATAATACATAATTAATTAAAAATCCAAATCACATTTTACGTGGCAGCTCTAAGACCAACAATTTGGCGCGCGCCCCACACGTCGGCGTCCTGGGCGGCCACATCACTCGCCCCTGCCTTGGTACAGCCACGTATAGCGCGCGCGCGCACACACCGCACGCACACACACACACACACACAAATGCCTTTGGTTTGGTTTTGTAATAATGCATAGTTAGGCATTATACGGGTACTATGTTTGTCTGTTTCGCTAAAGTAGTCTAAGGCAGCAGTTCTCAACAGGCCTAGGGGTCCGTGAGTTGACAGATTATATTCAGTAAAATAATTTTTTTCCCTTTTTTTGTGGTGGCTAATTTTGATCTCTAACCGATAACATTTTCGGTTATTTGAAACTTTAAAGTTTCTATAAATGTTGTTTTTTTACGACAATCTTATGTTTCCAATTCATGAACTGTGAATTTTTGGCACAAATGAACCCCTTCCCTGTTTTTATGCTGTTTTTTTTATGTAAACAGAACAGGGGTAAGTTTTACGCATTTTTTACATTTTTACTCCGACTTTGAAGTATAAATCAAGACTAAAAAACTATACGAATCTGGATACCTCAATTTGTCTATATGCTACTTAATCATAATGCAAAAGATAATTTTTGGGGGAGGGGGCCCCAAAATATCAATATTTTGATAAGGGGTCCGCAGTACAAAAAAGGTTGAGAAACGCGGGTTTAAGGTATTTAAATGATATGATTAATAAAGGTGAGGCAGTTGAAGGTAGCGTGATCAAACAACGAAATATTGACAAACTCAATTTTGTCGGAGTGGCGTGATCTGAAAGAAGGGTAAACGGGAGTTTCATTATTGTTCTAATTTCCCACTTTACTGTCTTCTTCCCTTTCCATAACTCTACACTCTAAGGCGAAGGTGTCCAACCTTTTTGGGGAAATGAGTTACTCTTAAGGCCAGGAAGAGTGATCTACCTAGTCTTACCTATACTCAACTGCCTTCCATCTCTTCCATCTCCACCTCTTTGCACTTCCATACCTTAGAATTTCATTCATATCCCACAGCATTACTTTTATTATACTAAATTGTAAGGAAGGACGAAACTTTACTTCGAACACATCCTCTTCTTGAAAAGTTTAGAGTAATTTTTAAAATATTGATAAGAAATTAGACGCCAATAAGTAATTATGAATTTGTGAGTACATTTGCAATGACATTTTTTTTTTTTTAATGATTATTTTAAAGAATTATTACAATTTGGGGGAAATGCCCATATTTGCTTTGCAATCGACCGTTTGGCTACTCCTGGTTTAAGGTACATTACAATTTGCAAATACCATGCATATTAAAATTATTTCTTTTCAAAATTTCACTTGTATACCATTATATATATATATATATATATATATATGAAAATTATTTCACGAAGGTAACACGTGAAAAATATTTATGATGAATAAAACCACGAAGGAAAGGAAACACAAAATGGTGCTCAAGCGCTTTCGTCTAATGACATCCTCATTCCTGAGGATGTCATTAGACGAAAGCGCTTGAGCACCATTTTGTGTTTCCTTTCCTTCGTGGTTTTATTCATCATATATATATATATATATATATATATACACACACACCTTGCAACCTTCAGATGTTCCATGCGTCAATTTCTCTTCACACGGAGGACATGCTGGTGGCTCCTTATATATATATTGGGTATCTCCAAACATACTATATTGATATACTTGCCCTGTTTTTATTTGTTTTAAAGAAACAGATGAGAGATGTTTGCTTCGCTATTCCATATTTTTCCCACACTATTTCGTCATCGAGTACCAATTGACCTACACACGGGAAATGTCGATCAGGAAGGCACAATACTCTTTATGTAAATATGCCCAACCACGCATTTTTTTTTTTTTTGTCAATTCTGTTGAAAATAAATGATACACGATTTTATAAATGTACTTCAAAAACAGATTAACCTAACTAAAAATAAAGATCCATAACCCGCGTGATTTTTCAATTACATTCATCAGTTTCGTTAGCGGAAAATGTAATCTTTATGATCACGTGATCAGACATTGTTGAATGTTTTTTGAATGTTATGTATTGATTTGGTCGTTATTATCCGTGGATAACTTAAATAAGATTGAGACAAACCATTTCTGCTTCTTTTGGTTTTAATTCCCCGAGTTAGCTTTATCTCGTTTAGAAAAAGCTTCTCCGTGCAACTATTATTTCTAACTTCAAGACTTAGAAATTGGAGTAATCACAAACCTTATTGTATATTGGAGATATTTTTTTTTAATA
The DNA here is from genome assembly GCA_023014485.1 of Bathynomus jamesi. Lineage (NCBI taxonomy): Eukaryota > Metazoa > Arthropoda > Malacostraca > Isopoda > Cirolanidae > Bathynomus > Bathynomus jamesi. Next base: position 805,927 of record JAJOZX010001451.1, read on the forward strand.
TTTAATATACTGTATATATGTCGCCACGGTAAGGGGCCCAGGTACCCCGGCACTTTTTGGTTGTAGATCCGCGATGCGTAACGGAACAAATCTGGCGGTGGCTTTCTGCCGTTTAAGCCGCTTCTTATTATTATTCACATTTGTTCAAACTTGTCGTTCACTATGCAACCCTTTTGCAATCTTCGTTCATAATCTTGGTTAACCTCGGTTTAGCTCGGCCCGAATTGTTCATTCTGACGAAGGTCAAGATTGTCACCCCACCTTATACCTACAGTTTAACGCGAAATCCGAACCACGTCCCACCAGCAGCGCAGCGTCTTAACCACTAGGCTACCCAGGGTACCCATTTATCTACCAACCAATTTTTTTTGATTGTGGAAGGATGAACAGCTGGGTTTGCTGCGCGCCGCCTGCCGTCACTGGGTATCGATCCCGGGGCCGATGGATTCGTAGTCAGCGACGCTAACCACTACACCACCGAGGCGCATACTCTTAAAACAACGTAAACTAAAATACAGAAAAAAGAAGTTCTTCCTTTAATAATTCCTTTCTTCGTTACTTTTTCACATTTCACAAATAAAATCACAAATAAATCCTTTCAATTTTTTTTAATGAAAAAGTTAACAAATAAAGATAATTATTGCAGAGCCTTAATTATAATAAGCGATATCAAAGTAATCATAATGATTATCAAACCAATTTCAACTCAAAAATTAGTCGAACGAAGGTACGTATATCACCGTTTCAGTTATTACCGCATCCAGAAATTTCGTCAGATTTCAAAAGCACAAAATATTTAGTATTTACAGAAGAAGCGTAAGTCTATCAAATTCAGGCAAAACAGAACAGTGATTTTAGATGGTTCTTAGTTTTATATTCAACAAAAAGTTTGTGGGATTTTAGAGTTAAACTACTACTACTACTACTACTACTGCTACTACTACTACTACTACTACTGCTACTACTACTACTACTACTACTACTGCTACTACTACTAAAGCCCAATCAGATAATTCCAAGGGTGGAGAAACCCTATTTAAGATATCTGATTCGTAGAATTAGGTTACAACGTGAAGGAGGATAAGGAGATTCTAGACATTAATCGACCAGGGAAGTACTCCGAGGGGAACGTTCGGCAAGAGACAGGGAGTGCTGGAACTCCCGTTTCTCCTGTCAATGTCCTCCTTAGCTAATCTTTTTTCGTGCTTCATTTATTCCTCACTACAGATCTCACTACACATACCTGTACATGCATCTTACACATTACACAATCTTTCAAAATTTATATATATATATATATATATATATATATAAATGACATCGTTGAGCTTTGGTGACCTTGTTTTTGGCTCTCTCTTTCTATGATGGGGGTACTTTTGCTGGCGCTGACTCTTGGCCCTTCCTTCCTACATTAAAAAACAGAAAAAACTAATCACAAGTTAAGTAGGTTTATCTTGGGTCATGATCCATAATTATTCACTCTAGAGCAGTGTTTCTCAAACAGTGGGTCGCGACCCCTGGGTCGTAGTTTGCTTACCCCTATAGTAGTGATTAGTACTCAACCTCCCCCCCCCTCCACCACAAAAAAAACCCGCTTCGTGAATTTGTTTACCCTGTAGGGATGATAAAGTGGCACGCCGACCTAAGACCTTGACACAGGGGAGGGGTCGTGGGGCAAGTCCGGCTGAGAAACAATGCCCTAGAGTGTCTAGATAAAGGTTTCTGGTAAGAGCTTTTAATGTTTACATCTCAAATTACGGATGAAGAGTTCATATTTCTCGGGAGCACGAACAAGGAATTTGCGTGCGAAGTAAAATTGAGTTTACGTGCGTTGAGTGCATCTGTGCACGCAAGTTTTATGTATATAATGTTGGAATAAAAAACAACAGAAAATGATGAACTCCTTTTACATATTTTCTATTCCCATATCAACCGAATTGATAGTTACCTTCCCCCTACAAAAATAATAGGTCCTTATTATCTAAGAGACGCAAATAAGAATACAAAATTTTAATCAGGTTTAACATAAAAACTTTCCTTGTATATTACACCCAAAGTACAGTATAACAATCAAGGGGTGAAGGATCAATTAAATCAAGGATGGTACTTACAAAGAAACGTATTAAAATATAATCCTTTGATTTGTTGTTTATTTATTGGTACAGAGTTTCCATTAAGTAGGAGATGTATCCGAGGTGATTATGAACAGTGAATGTAGCTAACATTTCTGATCATCAGGCGGAGTTTTTACGCGTAGAACTGAATTTATTTGGCTCGGACTGAATTTATACAATGAACAATTTACTGTAAAATTTTAATTCTAATTTTCCATCAAGAGTTGGTTGATGGAGTAAGGATGTAGGAATAAAGCGTTTGGATCACACGAGTAGGACTTCACAGACAGGAATAAGGTAACAATGACGGTGGTACTTAAATATATTAAAGTGTACGTTTCTGATGTATACCTGGTTAGTATAAAGTTTAATTGAGCGTGGAGTGATTCTTGATGGTCCGTTGTACTGTAGATATCATTTCAAAATATTAGTGTTTTAATTATTATTCCAGCCTTATCATGAACTATTTGAATTATACTTTTAAATTGGATGATGATGATGATGACCGCAACTTACTTTCGAGTAACTTTTGCTGACGCAATTACATTTTTAGTGTAGTACGAGCATGAAAAGAAACTGAAGGAATCAACGAAAAGAAATCAATTTTTTTTTGTTACACTGGACAGTATCTTCATCTAAAACTTAACTTCTGCGCAAATTGATGATCTGAAGCCAAAGCGCAATAAAACTGTTTAAACAAGCAATTTCGCACTTATATGCTTAAAACTTCCGCGAATCCGAACTATTTACAAGATTTACTATTTACGATGGCTCAGTTCTATCTGATTTAGCAGACTTATCTTTACTCGATCGTAAGGAGTAATGGGGAGGAAACGAGGACAACTTTGGTGAAGTCCTTGATTTTTTTTTTTATGCGGGAAGGAAGGGACGAGGGTGAATGCCCGCAAAAACGCCCCCACTCCCCTTATAGAGGAACGAGAGAGCCAAAATCAAGGTCCAAGGTTTTCGAGATTCCTGGACACACTGCGTTTGAAAGAATGGAGGTCATAGATAGGGGGAAAGATGGATTGAAGAAGATTGTTCCAGAGTTGGCCAGTTCACTAGATGAAAGACTGAAAATACCGATTAACCCTTGCGTTAGACGGTTAGAGAGTTGAACGGAAAAGTAATGAGAATGCGCCGAAAGTGTGGTATTGCGTGCTCTTCTCAAAGGAGGAGGCATGCAGTTAGAGAGTTCAGAAGAATAGTGTCTATTATAACAGCGATAGTAATGAGAGAATGTTACAAGGAGTTACAAGGAAAAGAAGCACCTCAAAATGCCTTGCGGCCCATACCGAGGAGGTACCAATGGCAACAAGTACCAAAAAAAAATTCCTACACCCTCAAATAGTGTGCAACATTCGGTCTAACCTTTTCTTAAACTGATCCACAGAGGAACTGTTCACAACTTCTGAAGGTTGCCTGTTCCATGTGTCACAGATCTTATAGGTAAAGTAATTCCCACACACACACACACTAGTGCTAAACCGTTTCAAATCCAACTTCCAACCATTGTTGCGAGTTATCATTTAAACTAAACATGCTTCAAAAATCGACATCGTTGAACCCGTGTAAGAGTTTGAAAACCTCGGTGAGTTGACCGCGAAGCCTCCGAGTTTCCAGCGAAAACAAATTCAGAGCGCGTAAGCGTCGACTGTAACCCATATGCCTAACGGAAGGGATTAACTTTGTGGCCCTCGCCTGCACTCGCTCCAGTCTGTCAGTATCTTTCCTGAGGGTGGGCGACCAGAACTGCACAGCATACTCCAGGTGCAGCCGAACCAGGAAATTGTACAAAGAGAGCACAATCTCCTTGTTTCGAAATCGAAATTGCCTCCTCATATAACGTAACAGCTTCTGGGCTTTCTTTTCCACCTCTACGCACTGTTTGGTAAACTTAAGGTCGCTGCTAATTAACACACCCAAGTCCTTTTCCAAATCAGTGGCCTCGATATTACTCCCCAACATGGAGTAGTCCGACTTGGGATTGGCTTAGCCAATGTGCATGACCTTGCATTTACGCAGTTGCTCTATCGCTTCGGGCGTCCAACATTGGCCCCAAACTTGGTGTCATCAGCGAATTTGGCGATCCTACAGACGATGCCAGCGTCGATATCATTTATGTAACTGATAAACAACAGTGGCCCCAAAACGGAATCCTGAGGAACCCCACGACCAGAGAGAGAGAGGAGAGAGAGAGAGAGAGAGAGAAGAGAGAGAGAGAAGAGAGAAGAGAGAGAGATTAACGACAGTCAGTAAGAGGCAGAAAACTGATGAGACGAAAAGCCTTTGATTCCACTCGGTCAAATACAGCTGAGTGGGTTGAGCCACTGACGGTATATGTGATCTTTCCAGGAAAGATCTCGAGAAAACGAAACGCCAAGAATTTTAAGAGAAGAGGAAGGATTGAGTTGTGTATTGTTGAAGGTAAGGGGATAGTTATCTGGAAGATTGACGAGTAGACAGACGAAGGAACTGGATTTTTGAGGCATTGAAAGCTACAAGGTTTTCTCTGCTCCAGTCAGAGATAAAGGCACAGATAGAAGGATAGAAACCGAAGGAGGGCAGTTTGGAAATTAAGGAATTGTGCCAGACTCTATCAAAGACTTTTGATATATCTGACAAAGGAGGATAACCCTCCCCGAAAGGAGGATAACCAAGAATCAGAGAGATATGCAAGATCGGCAGCAGACTGTCCCTTGCAGAACCCATACTGACGATCTGGAAGAAGATTGTGTGAAAAGAGATGTTTAAGAATTTTCCTATTAAGGATAGATTAAAAACTTTAGGAAGGCAAGAAATCAAAGCAATTGGACGATAGTTGGAGGGTTGAAAGCGGTCACCCTTCTTTGGGATAGGTTGAATGAAAGCGTCCAGCAGAAAGGAAAAGTACCAGATGAAAGACAAAGACGAAAGAGTTTGCCTGGCCAGTTGTCAGCACAGAAGCACAGTTCTTGAGAATAACAGGAGGGACACCGTCAGGCATGACTCCAGATTTGAAAAAATTTACTGGAGCACAGCTCTGAATTTACTTTTTTTTCCCTTACACCACTAGATAGGTTAATGATAGTAAACTCTTGAATTGACGACATACCAATTACAAATTGTTTTAGCTAAACATAATAATACAATAATGTACAGTTTATAACTCACCTTAAGTTTATTTATTCATTGCAGCAGCAATGTATTGATTTACACTTGCTTAAATGGGCTATGGAAATGTCAAATTTGTTGCTTTTTGCTTTATTAGATTTGGATTCAACACTTGAACTTGAAGGCATATTTTGACTCTTCTCTTTATTAACCACAACAGCTTGGTGAGTTTCTTTTGTTAGGCGCAAAATTGCATTCAATGTCTTCTGGATTTGGGAATTTTCAAATTCCTCTAAAGCAGTTTTGTTAGTCTGATGCGCAGATTCCTCACTTACCTTTTGTTTCTTAGGTGGAGGAGAAGCACTTTCTTCAGTCTGTGAAACATCTAGTGAAAAAGTTTCATTTTCTAGATTAGCAGTTGATGAAGTTGGTTCATTTTTCTGAGGTCTAGCACTAGCACATTTTGTGAACAAACTAAATGACTGCTTTGCCGTATCTCTTTGCTGCACTTCATCCTGGTATTTCTTTACTGCAATATCTAAGCTGTGGGCCCAAACTCTGGGACCTCTTGTATTGTAACAAATATTTTTTTGGAATTAAAATGTTCCTCCCAGTTTTGCTTCTTTGAATATTTGTTCTTGCATTGACCACAAAAGTAACCCCTTTTAACACCCTCACTTTTCTCTCCAACTTCATCAATATTAGGATCCATTATTGATTATTGACTACCTGAAAAAATACAAAATAAGTAAAAGTTAGTAAATATAGTATGGTAAAAGTGAGTAAAGTAAGTAATATAGTACAATGAAAGTAAGTAAAAGTAAGTGCTTTAAACTTAGTAAAAGTAAGGAAGAGTAAGTAAAAGTAGGTAAGTTAAAGTAAGTAAAAGTAAGTTTAAACTTAACTAAACTTTTCAATTCTAGAGTCATGGTGGATTACTTAAAACCGCACAAGTAATTATCTGGCCAATTTATCAAACCTGGCCGAGATCAATGGAACATAGTCCAATCCTGATAATTTTATATTAAAAAAATATACGTTTTAATAAAATTTTAATTATCAAACATGAAGCTTAACAAAAAATAAAATAATTGTTAAATATGGAATTACCAACTAAACTTAAAATAACTAAATTTAATTCAAAAAAATTGGTTTGTACAAGAACGTATACGCAAAAAAATTGCATAACGTCTAGCGGATGAACAAAACCCAAACCCAAATTTACTTTTTCTCATGGTCAAATTTACTGGAGCAATGCTCCCAAGATCCCAGGAATCTGGAGTCATGCGGCGTCAGGACCGTACGCCTTCCTAGAGTCGAGTCCAGATAGGGTAGAAATAAAATCATTGGAAGAGATTCTATGATAATTTCAGGCATAATTAAGTCAAAGGAAGGAGGAGATGGAGGAACAGCATCGGAATCGTCCAGGGTTTGAGTTGGAGGCGAAAGTTTGAGCGAGTTCAGCTTTGTCAGGAGAATAGACGGCAACTGAACCGTCGGAATGGAAAAGGAGGGAAAGAAGAAGTAAAGTTGTTGGAGAGGTTCTTGGCTAGGTGCCAAAGATCGAGAAGAATTAGAATTACGTAGGTTTTCACATTTTTGTCTGATGGAATTTTTGCCGAGTCGAAGGACAGATTTTTCACGATTCCAGCAAAAATATAAACTAAGTGAGAATCAGGAGTTGGATACCGACGGTACCTTCTGAAAGACTCCTCTCTGTTGTGGATAGAATTAGAAGAAGCAGAGTTGAACCAAGGTTTGACCTCCATGCCCGAGAGAATCGCCTCCGTGATGCGCTCAGCGAACTCTGAGGGGCCCCGGCCACGGGAGCAATAATCATTCCATGGGAAATAAGAGAAGTACTCCTCAGGACCTCCCAATCAGCGACGTCAAAGTGCTAAAGGAGTCTCCTCTTTGGAGGATCCAAAGGCCGAATTGGAGCGATAGGGCAGGAAACAGATATAAGATTGTGGTTAGAGGAGCCCAACGGAGAAAAAGGTTTGGTAGAGTAAGACGAAGGATGAGTGGTGAGAAATAAATCCAGAACATTGGGCCTATCTCCAAGTCGATGGGGGTTACGAGTAAGGTGCTGTACAATCTGTCATAAGTCAAGGGGGGGGACTACCGCGTTTGCGTCGCCTCTCATCAGGCACATCATCGAATGCAGACACTATGGACCTTGGCGGTGGTATTCGGGTACGGAAAGTACGGTTTCCCTATTCATCGTCAACCGGAGAAGGTGGAGACGGTAATTCAAACTCAAATGTGCATATTTCAGGACTTTGTGATACCGTTGCAGCGTCTAACTCTCTTAAAGCTTTTACATCACGTCGTTTAACCGGTAGAGCGGGACGCTCTTCTGGTGGTATCGGAAGTATAGTTAAGGTAGTGGTTCCGTTGAAACTGAGAGAGGTAGTACTACCTCCCCCACAACTTGATAACCGTCCGGGGTGTTTATGGTTCGATCTGTGGAAATTGTTTCTTGACCTTCTGGTACAATCGTACAACTTATTATCTTCACCTCAATATGGCTTCCCGAAAAATAAAACGACGGAAATGGCTATTTTAAACCTCGAGGAAAGTGGAAATGTCGCTAAAAAGAAAGAAATATTGATTTCTATATTTACGGACTTGAGTAAGGCTTTTGATATAATAAACCATAATATTCTATTTAACAAATTATAGTGTTATGACTTTAGAGTCGTTATCAATGATGTGTTTAAAAGTTATTTGTCCAATAAATATAATTTTGTATTAGTAAATAAGGTCTGCTCAACTGCTTGTCAAACATGGTGTACCACAGGGCTCAGTTATTTTTATTATATATAAATGACCTTCCGCGTTCATCTGATATATTTAATTTCATAATGTTTGCAGATGATACAATTGTGTCGTTTTCTTGCAAAGATGTTAATTCAACTAAGAATATATTTACTTCAGAATTTATCAGTGTAATGAAATGGTTGACCACCAATAATACTCTCTTCTTCCAGTAAATAAATTCCATGATTTTTAATAATAAACGAAATGTGTATCTTGATGAATTTAATGTTGATGAAATCGCTGTAAAGGAATGTACTGTAACAAAATTCTTGATGTAGTGCTGGACGAATTTGCAGTGGAATGATTATGTAAATTATATCCTAAAAATGACTTCAAGGACCGATACTATAATGCTTAAGTTTAGGCATAGTCCCTGAACAGGTTTTATCGATGCCCTTGCTCTTCCTTATATAACGTAGTGCACCCTCGTATGGGGAAATTCCGCTAATAACGCTTTAAACAGTATCTTTGTCATTCAAAAACGAGCAATAAGGTATTATTTAATGCTGATTTCCCTGATCATTCGAGTGCATTATTTAAAAAGCTGAAACTACTGAAACTCAAAGATGTAATCAAATGGCACATTTTATTTTCATTTATAAGAACAACAAAATCATTAACTTACAATGGATAAATAAATATTTTGTAACTCGTCAGGAAATCCACTCATTACAAACTAGAAATAGATCAAAGCATATTATTTCTGAATTTAGATTGTGCTCATCTCAAAAATTACGTTTTCATTGGACTGAGACTATGGAATGATTAAAATGCTGATACAAAAATTATTGTGAACGTAAATTCGTTTAAAAAAAAGAAGTTGAAATATCGATTAACAAGGGAATACTAATAAAAATCTAAGATTAAAATGTACATTACTCCTTTATTACTCTACGTGTTCATTTCTCGTGTCAAACATTGAATTCTTTGTATAGTGTTGGTATCATATCTTCAATAATGACTTTGTATTTGGTTCATATTTGTAATGATAACTTAAGATTAACGTATACTCTATTTCCACTAACAGTTAATTTGTCTTAATCATAATATGAACGTGACTTATATATCATATACGAGTATTAAGAGTTAATTTACAGTACATAAAGCAAATATTCCAGTTGGCAATATTATTTGTATTATTATAACATAACAGAAGTTGTAATATTATATTATTGCAGCATAACACAAATTGTAATATTATATTTTATAAATATATTTATAAATGTAAGTAAATAAAAAATAAGTATCTTCAAAATAATTCAATGATTTCACAATGGTTTCAATTCATTATCATATTTTCAACTATTTATTCATTTATGTATTTAAAATAAATTACTAATTCTTATTTATGATTTATATATTATTATTATTAGTATTAATAATAATAATAACTATACGTTTTATCTTCAATTAAGAGCCCAGTGAAGCCTAAAGTTTAAGGACCAAATTAAATAAAATAAGAAAATTAATATGGCTTGAGGGTACAATAATTCTTCATGCAAATTCCTTGCAGAAAGCAAACTAGCATCGATTGGTGATTTGGAACTCTGAGAAGCTATCTGAGATTGAAACGATGATCGGAAGTAGAGATCATCCGAGTTTCCCGAATCCTGATTTGTCACACCAGTAGATGGTTCACTCACTTTGCGTGGGATTAGTACATCTTGGTGGTTTCATGATGTTAAAGTTCCCAGATTGATCAACTGTTTTACTATCACCACTATGGAAAACTTTGGTTCGATGGTCCTTTAGATTTAGCATTTTAGGCTGTTTCCTAGAGTGCTGAGGAGGTTTAACGTGTTTGAGGTAACACCGTTGTCCAAAACTTGGAGAGTCCGTTGTTTAGGAAAGCGACTATGCTGGCGCTGTTGAAGTAACTCACTTTGTTTATTCAGTTGTTTCCGTGTAATATCGAAGATTTGAAACGCTCTTTGGGCGAGTTCGTGAGAATACTTTGAAGTTGGTGGTGGATCACTCATTTCTCCCATCTCGGCTATTCCCGTATCTTGTATATCAAAAGGCAACCACTTGTCATAATGATATAGTAGAAAATGTGGCGTATCTCCAACGGAGCTGTTGTACTCGTTGTTGATAGGAATTTGGATGTGTGGAATACATTCGGCCCAGTTCTTCCCAGATTTGTTCACAAGATGACAGAGACAAGCGAGCATCTCTTCCCATTTTGACGTTCTACCAATTCATTTGCTTTGAGGATGGTATGGAATAATCTGCACCTTTTTGATGTGCAAAGCTTCACAATGGAAGTGAAATTTTTTTTAAATAAATTGTGGCGCATTGTCGTAAATCAGCAATCGAGGTGTGGAATAAATTTTTTTATAATACGCTACAGCAGACACTTTGATACTGTTTGAGCAGCGTAGTCCGGTATGGGAATTATTTCCACATACCGGGTTAAATGGTCGATAAACACAAATATGTGCGTGTTTCTTGATTCGGTCGTTGGTAGGCCACTGAGAACATCCATGTTGGTGTGTTCCCAAAGTCTCATCAGAACTGGGTAATGATGCATGTCCGGTGGTTGCGCTGGAGCACCCTTGTGTTAGTGACAAGAATGACAGTTTTGACAATAGTTTTTTACTAAAGTTGTCATGTTTGTAAAATGGTAACGCTCTTGAACTAATTTTAAAGTTCGTTCGGCGCCTGGATGATATGCATAAGCAGTTATGGCACAGCTGAATAGCAACATCGACAAGAGAAGTGAGGATTTCGACACTTAAGTTCCCTGACTTATCCTTAAATGAAAGAAGGTTGTCATTCAGTTCATACTATTTATGGAGATTGGTTTTTGGTTTGGTTTTCAATTTATGCACTAATTTTTAGTTGTTGCTAGACTAAAGTTTCATGATCGAAATCTTGTAATGTTTGCATACGTTTTATATCATTTGTTTTTAGATTATGAAAGCGAGACAAAGAATCAGGTAAGATGTGATATTTACCTGGTTTAAATACAGTTTTGGATGCGAAATCTTTGACGAAAAGAGCCAAACGACTTAAACGACCTCCTGGCGTTTTCTTGTCCTTTAACAGATACATCAGAGTTTGATGGTCAGTTTTTACTGTAATTTCATACCCATAAAGAATGTTCCTAAACTTTTTCAAAGCCCCAAACTACAGCAAGAGCTTCCTTTTTTGTAATCGTATGATTGCACTTAGCACGAGTCACTAATCGACTGGCATAAGCGATGGGGAGATCCATTCCGTCTACTTCTTGTAAAATAACAGCACCAAGCAAATATTCTGAAGCGTCGGTGGTTACTACAAAAGGTTTCGAATAGTCGGGATATTGTAGAATAGGTTCACACAATAATTTGTACCAAAGTACTTCAAAAGTTTCTTCTTGTTCTGGACTCCACACGAATGGAACTTTGGATCTAATTAAGTGGGTCAAAGGGTCTGCTATCTCTGAGAACTTCTCGACAAATTTTTGATAAAATCCTACAAAACCGATGAAAGAACGTATATCGTCCGCGTTCCGAAGAACGAGGTAGTCCACAAGATCGTGTAATTTGGACGGATCGGGCTTTATTCCCTCTGAAGAAAGACGAAGACTCGGTTACACGAGAGAATGATGAAATAAATTACATTTACAGAGTTTTAGTTTAAGATAGCTTCCCTGAGACTAACACGATCGTAAAGATGCTAAAGACGTTCAAAATGGCTTTCGATCGTGTCACTAAACACTATTATATCACTGTTAACTTTAAATGCGTAACCTCCATAAATACTTTACTTCGCTGTATGAAAAAAATTATGGCGAGTTATGGTGATCATGAGAGATCATGCAGCGTCGTATATCATATATACATATATACTACACCATAAATAAACACTATAATGTACGTGAGAAATACGCGAAACTAACGTTTCAAAGCCGAAGTCATCCGATACGAGTGTGAGAATGAAACCGAAGTTGGTGTTGTGGTGTGCAGTGCAGTCAACGAGGAGGCGAAAAGCGATCAAATCAGCTGGTCCTTAATCGAGCGTTGAAAGTCAAGCCACCAGCCAGACAGGGATGCAAGAGCCCGCAGGATGACTGTGTAGCTGAGGATTTTGGCACTTTCTGTTAGTTGAAGGTCACACCGCGCGACATAGTAGCAGTTCGATGGCGTTGAGGCAGGGCTAAGCCACGTAGAAAACAATCCTGACAGGGTAATGCCACGTGTCGTCGCGCTATAGGGATCAGGTACCCCGGGGACTGATTTGGTTGTAGACCCGCGATACGCAACGGAACAAGTCTGGCGCTGTTTTCTGCCGTTTAAGCCGTTTCTTATTATTTACATTGTTGAAAGTTGTCGTTCAATATATAATCTTTGCAATCTTCGTTTATACTCTTATAAAAAATGTAAACTAAAAGACAGGAAAAAAAGTTCTTCCTTTAATAATTCCTTTCTTTGTTATTCTTTCACATTTCACAAATAAAATCACAAATAAATCCTTTCAATTTTTTTTTAATGAAAGAGTTAACAAATAAAGATAATTTGCAGAGCCTTAATTATAATAAGCGATATCAAAGTAATCGTAATGATTATGCAACCAATTTCAACTCAAAAATTAGTCGAACGACGGGGTCTGTATCGAAGGAGTGACATTTCAAAGGAGTGACATAACAAAGGAGTGACATAAATACCGTAACGAAGGAGTGACAGAATTGTTAAAATTAAGATTTTATTTAAAAAACTAGAAACCTAACCTAGCCTAACCTTACCTAACCTAACAGTTGCAAGCCTCTTTTCCCTCTGGATTTGTTCTTTCTTCTTCTTTGTTGGTATTTTCGTGTCACTCCTTTGAATTTTATCTCCGATTTGTCACTCCTTTGTTATGTCACTCCTTCGTTATGTCACTCCTTTGAATAGGACCGGAACGACGGTACGTATATCACTGTTTCAGTTGTTAGTATATAGAGAAAATTAGATTTTTATAGACGCTTCACACAAAAATTCGTCATATTTCAACAGCACAATATTTACAGGAGCGTAAGTTTATGAAATTAAAAAAAAATAGAAGATCGATTTTAGATTGTTTTTAATTTTATATTCTCCAAAAAGTGGGTGGGATTTTATAGTTAAACCGACTACCTAATTCTATTAAAGCCCAATCAGATCATTTTAAAGGCAGAAAACTCCTATTTAAGATATCTGATTTGTACAATTAGGTTATAACGTAAACCAATCACGAGTTAAGTAAGTTTATCGTCGGTCATGACCCGTAACCATTCACTCTAGATAAAGGTTTCTGATAAGAGCTTTTAATGTTTACATCTCAAATTACAGATGTAGAGTTCACCTTTCTCGCCGCACGAACTTGGAATTTTCGTGCGAAGTAAAATTGTGAGTCTACGTGTGTTGAGTGCATCTTGTGCACGTAAGTTTTATATACATAAAGTTGGAATAAAAAACAACATAAAATGATAAATTCATTGAATATTTTCTATTTCCTATCAACCACGATAATATGATATATATATATATATATATATATATAATATATTAAGCGACATTGGGTCTGGGTAGTAATTGGATGGGAGACCGTCCTCCGCGCTCAGATTATGTAGTGACCCGTGGTTCGGATCCCACGTAAAGCTGTAGGTCCCCTCCGTCATATGACCTTAGATGTTGCGAAGGAGGTTAAACAACCCCAATAAAAAAAAAATTATATATATATATATATATGTTGGTATTTAATATTTAATCAAAGCTTTTAAATTTAATATTTAATGATATGAGCATCTCGGTGGTGTAGTAACTACGAATTTACCGTCCCAGTCTTTGATTCCCGGCGAGGGCAGGTGGCGCTCAGCTCGCCCAGCCGTTCATCCTTCCATACAAAAATTGTTTGGTAAATAAATGGGTACTCTGAGTAACCTAATGGTTAAGACGCTGGGCTGTTGATCGGGAGATCGAGTCCGGTCGAGGACTTATTTCTGACCATCCGTGGTGGAATTCCACATTAAACTGTAGATCTAAGGTGGTGGCAGCAAGTTTGACCTTCATCAGAATGAACATTTCAGGCGGAAGTAAATAAAGGTTTATTTCAAGTTAAAGATGGATTATTTCCGTACAGGCACTATTAATATTATGTATAAGTTTAATAATTTTTTAGAAGTTTAACGAAGCTTCAGTTTATACATGAAGTTCTGTTGCAACGCAACAATTTTTCTTGCGCTTATATACCACAACCTATTTTCTTAATTCGATGTATTCTATCAGGCTTCATTAGGTTGAAAATTAACGTCTGAATTTCATCATCATTAATATGATTTTGAATTTTCGTTAATCTTTCCAAATTCGTTCAAATGAATCTCTGAAATCAGCTTCAGATTCTTCGAAAACGGCATTTCAATTAGCACCCACTGGTAACGAATGATTGATTTGACTTTAAACCTTGAACATCTGCCAGGAAAACCTTTATATAGCTATTTTCTTTGTATACTTAAGACTCCCTGATTGTCTGATAATTTGCCATTTGGGTACGTGTTTCGTTGTCCCGTCATCGACGATAAAAGGTTTCCATTAAACATGTCAGTCGTGATTATCTCGCATTGTGAATGCAGTTTCTGCTCTGTGATAGCCTTGCCTTTTAGAATGTGAAAGTTTTGATGGGTCGTTTGCTGTTACAAGTAACGATTCATTTTCATCGTTTGAAATGTTTATGAGACTTAGCAAATTTCTGATTTTGGTTTATGTTGCGTTAATTGCGTGATCTTGGTATCCAAACTAACAACAACAACAAGGAGAGAGAGGGGAGAGAGAGAGAGAGAGAGAGAGAGAGAGAGAGAGAGAGAGAGAGAGAGAGAGAGAGTTACAAGGAAAAGAAGTACCTCAAAGGGCCTTGCGGCCCATACTGAGGAGGTACAAATGGCAACGGGTGCCAGGGAAAAATTCATACACCCTCAAATAGTGTGCAAGATTCGGTCTAACCTTTCCTTGAACTGATCCACAGAGGAAATGTTCACAACTTCTGAAAGTAACCTGTTCCACGTGTCACAGATCTTATAAGGTAAAGTAATTTCCACACACACTAGTGCTAAACCGTTTCAAATCCAACTTCCAACCATTGTTACGAGTTGAGTTATCATTTAAACTATACATGCTTCTAAAATCGACATCGTTGAACCCGTGTAAAAGCTTGAAAACCTCGATGAGTTGACCGCGCAGCCTCCGAGTTTCCAGCGAAAACAAATTCAGGGCGCATAAACGTCGATTGTAGCCCATATGCCTAACGGAAGGGATTAACTTTGTGGTCCTCGCCTGGACTCGCTTCAGCCTCTCAATATCTTTCCTGAGGGTAGGCGACCAGAACTGCACAGCATACTTCAGGTGCGGCCGGACCAGGGAATTGTACAGAGAGAGCACAATCTCCTTGTTCCGAAATCGAAATTGCCTCCTGATATAATCCAACAGCTTCTGCGCTTTCTTTTCAACCTCTACGCACTGTTTGCTAAACTTAAGGTCGCTGCTAATTAGCACACCCAAGTCCTTTTCCAAATCAGTGGCCTCGATATTACTTCCCAACATGGAGTAGTCCGATTTGGGATTGGCGTAGCCAATGTGCATGACCTTGCATTTACCCCAAGTTAAACGGCATTTGCCATTTTTCGGACCACTCTCGTATCGTACGTAGGTCCACACGCAGTTGCTCGATGCTTCGGGCGTCCCAACATTGGCCCCAAGCTTGGTGTAATCAGTGAATTTGGCGATCCTACTGACGATGCCACCGTCGATATCATTTATGTAAATGATAAACAACAGTGTCCACAAAATGGAACCCTGCGGAACCATGCTAGTGACCGAGGCCCAACCCGAGCTAGCCCCTTTAATTACAACCCTCTGCCGTCTATTCTTCAGCCAATTTCAAATCCAGCTACCTACTTCCCCACCGATACTCAGCTCGCGGACTTTGACCATTAGCCGGCTGTGAGGTACCTTATCAAAGGTTTTCTGAAAGTCGAGATAAAGTATATCAATCGCCCTACTCTTAACATACTCACTCCACATGGCGTGGAAAAACTCAAGCAGGTTGGTGAGACACGACCTATGCCGTCTAAACCCATGTTGAGAGTCCCCAAGCAGCTTGTAGGAATCCAAATGGTCAACAATCCTATCCGCTATTATCCTCTCTAATAATTTACCTACAACCGAAGTGAGACTAATGGGACGATAGTTCCCTGGACTTTCGTGATCCCCTTTCTTAAAGATAAGGGTGACGTTGGCTTCCCTCCAGTCACTAGGCACCTGGCCCGTCTCCAACGATTTGTTGAAAACTTTAGCCAGGTGGGGAGCCACCTGGTCGCGCACTTCCCGCAACATTCTGGGGAGGAACTGGTCTGGCCCAGAAGCCTTAAACGCGCTCAGTTTGTCTATACTATCGGCAACGACTTCGGGGTACACCGAACACTATCCAGGCCAGCAACTTCGTGCCTGACGCCTTGCTCGGGGATGATGCGAGTGTCCTCCCTGGTGAACACACCCGCAAAGTACTCACTCAACACATCAGCGATGTCTGCGTCGGAGGTCCGCAGCGCGCCGCTGGGGTCCTTTAACTCGGCCTATCATGCTTCTAATAGGCTTTTTATTCTTAACATAACTGAAGAACTCCTTAGGGTTCCCCTTGCAGAGGCTTGCCACCCGGAGTTCTTCGTTACGTTTCACTCGCCTAACCTTCGCCTTCACTTCCCTGCACAGGCGGACATACGTCTCAGTGTTCTCATGGGAACGATTGGCCTTCGCCCTCCTATACGCAGCTTTCCTATTTTGGATAGCCGAAGCGATGTCCCGACTGAACCACTTAGGCTGCGTTGAAGCAGGGGTGACCGGTTTTGAGGGTATGGCAGCAGACTGCAGCACCATAAACTCGTCCCGGAATGCACTCCACACTCTCTCAACATCGCCGCCGATCTCTAACCCCATCCCACCTACGCTATCCCGTAGGCCAACAAAGTTCGCCCGCCGTAGATCGAACTTACTGCCTCTCGAGTTACTAGCTACGTTTCACTCGAGGGACGCAGACACAGGACCTAAACAGACCGTGATCACTCCCGCCCAACGATTCGTCAACGGTGAGGCCAGTGACGAGGTTGTCTTCGGTCGTGAATACTAAGTCTAGAACGATTTCGCCTCGTGTAGCCCCATTGACCCACTGAGTTAGGAAGTTATCATGAGCAAAGTCAACTAGCCTCCTCCCTTCGGCATCAGCAGTCCTGTCTTCCCAGTTTATGCCGCGACAGTTGAAGTCTCCTAAAACTACACACACCCTGTCCCCTAGCAGGCTACAGAGTTCGGTGTACAGGGCTGTATCCTCCTCGAGGAGGAGATACGGAGGTCTGTACACCAAGAGTAACCTGTAGTTCGTGGTCAGTATGTATTAAATGACATGGGCTGGACCTGTAAATCAAAATAACTTTTTATGAAGTAGTTTTAGTCGCTTTATTCAAATTTGTCACTCATTTTTTTGTGCAAATGCATATTAATGGTGAACATTATGATACTAATAATATATATATACAGTAAATACACTAATTTTTGGTCTGACGAGTATAATCTTGGGCTACTTTTTTCGCTACTCTGCGACTTAATTAGTTTGTTTTTCTGTTCTGGCTATTTTTTTTCTAATTGGATTCAGTTTGGTGGTGTTTGTGATAGAATTATAACGTGCCGTTCGTGTGGTTTCGACTTTGAGAACTTGATTCGTCATGTGCCCTAGATGATAATACGAAAAGATCAGAAGATATTTAGGTGAAATAACCAATATTAACCTGTTAGACTAATTGAATGCCTGGTTAGGTTAACTGAATGCCCGGTTAGGTCAACTGAATGCCTGGTTAGGTCAACTGAATGCCTGGTTAGGTTAATTGAATGCCCGGTTAGGTCAACTGTACGCCCTTGATGATTGGTTAGGTTAAGTTGTGATATTTTCGTTAGTTTAAACGAAAATGACGAGAGCAAACTTTTCTGGTTAATTCAGAGGTGGGTTAATATTCGTTTTTTGACCCAGTCACACCCAGCTATAACAGCAATATATATTGAATAACTAATCAAAACTGAATAAGAAAATATATATATTATCTTGTGGAAATTTGTATAAAATGTACTTTTTTATAAAAAAAATGTTTTCTACTTTCTAATATGTATGTATATAAATTTTGGTTAGTTTGTTTATTTTGGCTACCTTTTCTGGAGATTTTTTGGCTATTTTTGGCTACTTTTTCTTGCTTTTGCCTACTTCTTTCTGTTTCTTGTTAGTGTGGTGATTTTCGTTCTAGTATTATGACGTGTCATTCTTGTGAACTTGATTTTGAAGACGTGATCCGCCATATTGCCCTCGATGAAAACAAGAGTTTAGACCTTTTTTTCAATCACGGAATAATTAAGACATCCGTGACCTGCCCTAAATACAGTAGTACTTGTATTTTAAGAAAAGACCAGAAGGTCTTTAGATGCCGTAAAAAAAATCCTAAAAATAAACGTGTCATTTCAGTTTAAGGGCAGGCGAAATTTAGCGGACTACCCATGCAAGGTTGGCACATGTTATTACATTATCATTTGTATAATTTAGGTCTCGGGGGTACGGGGGCGGAGCCCCCGTAAAGATCACGCATCACAAATTGATCGGTCCTAATGTTTTGCGGACAGTTCAGTACGTGACACCGGTTAGGTCAACTGTATGCCCTAGATGATTGGTTAGGTTAAGTCATGATATTTTCGTTTAAATTCGTTAGTTTAAACGAAAATGACGAGTGCAAACTTTTCTGGTTAATTTTGAGGTGTTCTGTACGAAACTGCCATCCGTTTCCTGTGCAAATGCGTAGTTTTCAAGATGACGATATCTCGAAAACTACGCATTTGCACAGGAAACGGATGGCAGATTCGTGCAGAGCACCTCAAAATTGACCAGAAAAGTTTGCTCTCATTATAAAAAGAGACTGGGTCAAAAAACGAATAATTACCCTGAGGTGTTTTGCACGTTTCCTGTGGTAATGCGTCGTTTACGAAATCTCGTAACATGAACATGTTAGGTTATGCTTTATTGTATAAAATGTAGTAAAAAATACATTTTTCAAGTGTATTTTGGTGTTCTTTGTATGAATATGACCTTAATTTCTTGCGCAAATGAATAGAAATACAGTTGTCATTGCATGGCCCAAACACGTATTTCTGTTCATTTGCACAAGAAATGAAGGTCATATTTGAACAGAGCACACCAAAATACACTAGAAAAATTTAGTTTTGAATTCAACTTCAGGCCATGTCATTTTCTGCATAATGACCTAGTTCGTCCCTCCCAGGTTCAGATCGACGACAAGCAGCTCCCGTTCCGATCGGAACTGGCAGTCAACCGGACTCAACGTGTCCCTGACATATATTAGTACCCCTCCCCCCTCCCCACGGGTGCGGTCCTTGTGAAATATTCTATACTCGGAAATCTCCAACTCCCCAACGTAGTCCCTACGATCAGTATGAATTCAGGACTCAGTGATAGCAACGATATCCTGGTATTCTGATGCTAAGAGCGCCCTAGCTCGCAAAACATATTCCTAATCGACCTAGCATTAAAAAGCACTGCACGGAGGGAGCCTTTCCTATTCTGACCGCCCCCTAGCACGACCCGTTTCCCGAACGAGTGAGAGAGAGAGAGAGAGAGAGAACAATATCGAAGTTACTCTGCTGAAGCAAACATGATTATAAGGAACTTCAGATTCTGTACAGGCGAAGCTAAAGACACTTTTTTTTTTCATATTTTCTGCATTAATATTCATATGGGCAGCAACTGTGAGTTAATTATAAAAAGGGTTCTTGCAGAACGCTAACATATATAATAGATCTTTTAAACTGCTGCATAAGTTATTTCTAAAATACTCAACTTCACAAATATTCGCAAGCCACAATGTCTCTAGCCTCCTTCAGGTAACAAAACCTGCCCAGTACAGTCTAACGCGAAGAATTAAAAACTCAGAGAATCTAATTGCCCAAGTTATTCATCAGTCCTGCTTTACGTCTTCTAGACCAGTATTTTTAACAGCCTCTCACTGAAAACATAAATGTTGCATTCAACATAAATCAATAAATCTGCAGTTGTGAAAATGTTTTCCTTTCTGCAAATGCATACGTCTAAATACGACTATGGATTGTTTGTGTGTGCTATTATCAATAACGATTATGTTTTCTTTATATTTTGATTCTTTGTGTATTATATGTCTATGTCTGTAAAGTTGTGCGTGCGCGTGTGTACGTAAAGTTGAATTCGTAAGTGTACGTGTGTTATTATCATTGTTTTGACTGATTTGCCAATACTGTAATGCGTCTTTATTTTCCATGTTATTATACAATTATGAGTGCATAACTTATTAAAATGTATTCGATGGATAATGTTGATCACATTATCTGAATCCCTTTTTTTTTTACTAAAATTATTATTATCATTATTATTATTAATGTATAAAGCTATTAGAGATGTACAACGTGAGGGATAGACCCCGAGTGAAATAGTTCCCAACTGCTGGTCCGCGGTATTTTACAGCCGATTTTTCCGGTCCCTAATGAGTAAAAATTTAAAAACCACCGTTCTATGGACTTCTTGGTATAAAAGTGTTTGTCCGTAGCTCGACTTAACACCAATGTTGGTATTTTCTTTACAGTGCCCGCGAAAGTATCCGATCACTCAAGAAAATACAATATTTTCCCTTGATATTCAGAGACACGTAATTCACTTTCTATTTGTTCTAGCGACATCTGGTAACTTTGAGGTTGCTCGCTGATATGAGAGCTATCCAACGCATTCTCAAATTAGTGTTCTGGTAGCCTTCGTTGCGGGTGGCTGTGTCTCAAATTTGTCAGATTTCACTGTTTGTGTAAATTTCTTGATATTTTTTTTTTTTTACAGAAAGTGGTGTAAATAAAATTTATATATAATGTGTGCTAAAAAACAACTTAAGAGTGATTGTCGAGGTGCTATTGTTGCTTTGCATGCATGTGGGAAATCACAGAGACAGATAGCTAAGGAATTAAACATATCCCAAAGTACCGTTAATTTATGGGTTTCACGGGCTAAGAACAATGGTGGCCTAACCACGCCAGTCCCTAAAAAACGATCTGGCAGACCGAGAAAAACAAATTCGCGAACAGACAAACTTATGAAACGTTTTAGTATTGAAAAACCCAACAATAACTGCGAAAGAAATAAAATTTAATATGAATAATTTGTTATCTGGTGTTTCTGAACGAACTATCCAGGAGCGGCTCCAAAAAGAACTCGGATTACCATCTCGCCATGCTGCTAAGAAACCGTTCATTAATGAAAAAATGCGTAAAAAACGTGTCGCATTTTGTAAAAAATACATTCATTGGACTGTTGATGACTGGAAGAAGGTTTTATTTAGCGATGAGTCGACATTTTTGACATTCAGAAGTTGTCCAAAAAGGTTCGCCGGCCTATTGGCTCAAATAGGATGGACCCTAAAGACAATGAAACACCCTCCAAGTGTGATGGTTTGGGATTGTTTCGGTTACTATGGGCGTGGAAACTTATATTTTCTTCCGAAGAACACAACTATGAATGGTGCACGGTATTTAGCAATGCTACAGGATAAACTTCCAATGGCAATGGCAATCCAAAGGACAAAAACATACATGCATGATGGTGCACCATGTCACAGGGCCAAAATAGTGACAAAATGGATTACTGACAATAAATTTGATATTTTGGATTGGCCTGGTAATAGTCCAGATCTCAATCCGATAGAAAATCTGTGGCTAATAATAAAAAATAAGGTTGAATGCCACGACACTGGCTCAGTCGAAAAATTACAAGAGGCCATCAAAAAGGTATGGTGCAAGGAAATATCAGTGGAAGTTTGTCAAAACTTGATTAAATCCATGCCAAAACGTCTAGAACAAGTCATCCAAACCAAAGGACAGATGACAAAATACTAATATAAGGTTAGTATACATTTAAACATTGTTTTTTATGTAAAAAATACAAATTTCCAGGGTGATCGGATACTTTTCGCGGGCACTGTAAATGTACTTTTTTTTTTTTTTTTTTGTATTAGCTTTGGGTAGTTTTTATTATTAATTTTATTATTACTCATTTCATTACGTGCATTACGTTTATTTCTTTTTCACTCATAAAGTTTTAGGTTTTAAATTTAGGGTTTAATTAATTATTTGTATCGTTTATTACCTTGATGAATAGTGTACATTTTTAGGGAATTTATCTCCTTCCAATAAAAGATTATCATTATATAGTAGGCTATATACTCTACGTATATATATATATATATATATAATATATATATATATATATATATATATATATATATACACTGATGACAATGACATCTTTGTATAAATACACATTCTCCAGATCTTCTAACAAAGTTACTAGATTGAAATGTGATGGAATCTCAAAAGTTTTTTTCAGTATTGTGAAATCTATCAATTTGCATAATATACACAGTGAAACTACTCAATACCTATAGAGATACTTCCATAATGGTATATAAAACATGTATGGCCTTACCTTTTTATGTAATATACAGGGTGGACAATAAGTCGATTTATTTTCATATTATATAACGAAACTCGCTTTGGTAAAGCGACTTATGATCCACCCTGCATTTTTTTGTTCTTCTAAATACAATATATATATATATATATATATATATATATATATGATGAATAAAACTACGAAGGAAAGGAAACACAAAAAGGTGCTCAAGCGCTTTCGTCTAATGACATCCTCAGGAACACTGAAGTACATAAAAGGTTACGGCCTATATATAGGTTACAGAAAGAAAAAAATAAATAAATAAATAACATACATACACACAAACATATATATATATATATATATATACATACATATCTACACACATACATATATATATATATGCAATAAACGGAGAAGTAAAAATAAAAATTAAAAATTAAAAATTAGAGGATTAACAAAGAGGCATACAGATTTGTAAGGAAAAATATCGATTTTTAGCACAAGATCAAATGAATTATAAAAATACAAATTTATACTGGAAATCTGCCCGGGTTTTAACACTTTGCCTTTTAGAGTCAAGTTTCGATATATATAAAAATAAAATGAAGATTAAAAGTTAATAAAGTAGCATACAGGTTTACCAAAGATTTAGCGTCCTACCCTTTTTATCTAAATTTGTTTTGAAGGAATTCAAAACAACAGGATCGAGTTGAAAAAGACCTTTGCTTATGTTGAAGTTATTTGAAAGTTGGATAATGGCAGACTCAAGAATATTTCTATTAACAATGTTGCTAGAATGAAATAAAACTGAAGCATTATTCCAATCAATACAGTGGGATAACTCTGACAAATGGACAAAAGAGCACTGGACAACTGTCCTGTTCTAACGGAATATTGATGCTGTTTTATACGTGTGTGCAAATCCTTTCCCGTCTGACCTATGTAAAAGGAATCACATTGTTTACACCCAATTTTATAGATAATGCCTGAATTATTGGTAGGGCTATTTTTTACTATGATATTTTTCACAATATTGTTATATGAAAATACTACATTAATATCCAAAAGTTTAAGTACATTAGCAATGCCTAAAAAGCCCGGGAAAAATGGAAGTACTAAAATATTTTTTGACAAAGTACGAGTGTTATTATTGACACGATAGAAAGTTCGTTTTGCCTTGTTGAGACAAGATTCCATAAACGCAGATGGGTAACACAGATCACTTCCAATACCGTTGACTTTTTCCAATTCGGCATCGATGTATTCCGGACTGGCGATCCTAAGGGCGCGGAGAAACATTGATGAAAAAATGGCCTTCTTAGTGGGGGTGTCATGTCCCGAGTAAAAGTGTACGTAGGACAAATTGTTTGTTGTTTTCCGATAGATACTAAACTTAAAACCTGGGCTTTCCCTATGTACACGCACATCCAAAAATGGGATTGAATTGTCTTGTTCCACTTCTAAAGTAAACTTAATGGAGGGGACTTGATCATTTAACTGAAGGAGGAAGTTATCCAGGTCACGATTCATGGGCCAGATACACAAAATATCGTCGACGTACCGCAACCAAGGGATGCCAACCCCCAGGATTCTCGGAATGTAAGTAATTTCGAAAAACTCCATATAAATATTGGAGAGGAGGGGCGATAAGGGGTTGCCCATGGCCATCCCAAACACTTGTTGATAATACTCGTTATTGAAAGTGAATTTAGTCTTTGATGCAAAGCTTAATAAGTTCCAAAACAATGTGTGAAGGTAGTGGCAGGTCATACTTATGTAATTCTTGGGAGAGAAAGTCAAGCATATCATCAATCGGCACTTTTGTAAACAATGAACAAACGTCAAAACTGATCAATCTATCGTTAGTTTCAGTACGTGCATTATTCAATTTTTCAGTAAGATCCATGGAATTTTTTACATGTGAATCAGAGATAGTTCCGAGGATGGGGGACAAGACTTTGACAAGCCATTTGGAGAGTTTATAAGTAATAGAGCCCACCGAGCTAATAATAGGGCGCATAGGGTTGCCAGGTTTGTGTTTTTTAATAAGACCGTAAAGGTAGGGCAGAGAAGGTGAAGTGGACATGAAAAGCGGAATTAAGTCCTTATGATCTTTGAGAATGCGTTTCAAGCCACTATTAAATGATTTAATGACGTCATCCTGCGGGTTCTTCCTAAGTTTGCTGTATGTGGCGGGGTCCTGGAGAAGCTCGTTCATCTTTCCGATGTAGTCCACTTTGTCCATAATAACTATGGTGTTAGCCTTGTCTGCTTTAGTAATATGGAGCTCCCCATCTTTTTTTAATTGTGAGAGGCCATCACAATATTGTGAAAAATATCATAGTAAAAAATAGCCCTACCAATAATTCAGGCATTATCTATAAAATTGGGTGTAAACAATGTGATTCCTTTTACATAGGTCAGACGGGAAAGGATTTGCACACACGTATAAAACAGCATCAATATTCCGTTAGAACAGGACAGTTGTCCAGTGCTCTTTTTGTCCATTTGTCAGAGTTATCCCACTGTATTGATTGGAATAATGCTTGTTTTATTTCATTCTAGCAACATTGTTCTTGAGTCTGCCATTATCCAACTTTCAAATAACTTCAACATAAGCAAAGGTATTTTTCAACTCGATCCTGTTGTTTTGAATTCCTTCAAAACAAATTTAGATAAAAAGGGTAGGACGCTAAATCTTTGGTAAACTTGTATGCTTCTTTATTAACTTTTAATCTTCATTTTATTTTTATATATATCGAAACTTGACTCTAAAAGGCAAAGTGTTAAAACCCGGGCAGATTTCCAGTATAAATTTGTATTTTTATAATTCATTTGATCTTGTGCTAAAAATCGATATTTTTCCTTACAAATCTGTATGCCGCTTTGTTAATCCTCTAATTTTTAATTTTTACTTCTCCGTTTATTGCATATATATATATATATATATATATATATATATATATATATATATGTGTGTAGATATGTATGTGTATATATATATATATATATATGTGTGTATGTTATTTATTTCTTTTTCTTTTTTTCTTTCTGTAACCTATATATAGGCCGTAACCTTTTATGTACTTCAGTGTTCCTGAGGATGTCATTAGACGAAAGCGCTTGAGCACCTTTTTGTGTTTCCTTTCCTTCGTGGTTTTATTCATCATAAATATTTTTCACGTGTTACTTTCGTGAAATAATTTTCATATATATATATATATACACAATTTAACTGCAAACAACACACAGTATAATTAACGTAAAGAACGACGCTTGTATAGAAGAACGTTCTGCACAAGATGAGGAGGGAGAACGAACAAATGAAAAATGAGGTAACCACCCGGGAATCGAACCCGGGACCTTCCTATTGCCCGTCAGATATGCTAACCACTACACCATGGGCCTCGCTTAATCAGAAGTCGTAATTCTCCTACATACGAGCAGAAACCAATGCCCTGAGGGGGCACCTCCCGCATGTCAGATATGCTAACCACTACACCATGGGCCTCGCTTAATCAGAAGTTGTAATTCTCCTATGTAGAAGAATTACGACTTCTGATTAAGCGAGGCCCATGGTGTAGTGGTTAGCATATCTGACCGGCAATCGGAAGATCCCGGGTTCGATTCCCGGGTGGTTACCTCATTTTTCATTTGTTCGTTCTTTCTCCTCATCTTGTGCGGAACGTTCTTCTATACAAGCGTCGTTCTTTACGTTGATATATATACATATACATATATATATATATATATATGAAATCCTTGTTAAAATAATGGTGAACTGCATGTAGGCCACCCAATTAGATCAACTGAAAATATTATTATACGTGTAATTATACTAAAATTAATTATTTTAAAAAAATTACCAATAATGTGTTTACAATATTTCTAATTATGCATATAAGCGACTAATATATGCGCAATAACTTGAAAAATAATTGTTCTCAACAAAAGATCCTTACAGCTATAAATAAATATTAGAAACTAGAAATAGAAATAGAATTTATAACTTTAATAGGTACTTTTTGTATTAATAATTAATAATTACATACAATTAACGTTTTAGTCCATGTTAAATGAAATAATTATAACATAATATACATAATAAATTCGAGGATATATATATATATATATACGTAATAATAATTAGAAAAAAAGGGATGCATATTGTATATTATTGTTATTGTTATTATTATTATTATATTATCATCATTATTATAATAATATATAAATACATTAATTTCTAAACCGTATCAAAAACACAACATTAACACGGGTCCAGACGCAATTAGAACCCTCTTCATTTACAAAACTAGCGGTTATCTCTCTCGAGGAACATGCTCTAAAACATGCAGGCAAACCTCGCCAAAACAAACCGGCCGTGAATGGTTTTAATCATCTTTGTTGCCTATCTTTGAACACATCGCTTAAAAGCAAGATTACAATTTAAACTCTCATTATGAAATCTCGTTGATTTTTTTTTTTTTTTTTGAGGGTGAGGCGTTGGGGGGGGGGGATTCTTTACGCTCGGATTGGCATAACAAATCGATTTAGAAGTAACGTCGAGACTTTTATTTATCCAGGATCAAAGTTTTTTTTTTTGTTTTAATTAATTTTCGCACGAAAATGGACCACGGTAAATGAACGTGGTTAAAAGTAGTATCAAGGCTAATTTAGTGTATAGATCTATATGCTATAAGGATATATTAAAAACTAATTACGGGTGTTATACAGATATGCCATTCCACAATATGAACCATATGTCAATTACTGCCAGGAGAATATAGTGAAATAAAATTTT
Source organism: Bathynomus jamesi (assembly GCA_023014485.1). Lineage (NCBI taxonomy): Eukaryota > Metazoa > Arthropoda > Malacostraca > Isopoda > Cirolanidae > Bathynomus > Bathynomus jamesi. Next base: position 833,263 of record JAJOZX010001451.1, read on the forward strand.
ATATATAATATACAGTATATATATATATATATATATATATATATATATATATATATATATATATATATATATATATATATAGGGTGAACCAAATGTAGGTGGACAGTAAATGATAACGTTTATTTTGAGAATACATATTTAATTTTTTTGTATACTATAATACAAAATAAAATTTAAATAAATTTAGTTATAATATTTAATACAATATAACACAAACACCATAGTTATAATGAACACCATAGTTATAATATAATATAACACAAACCGTATTCAACCTACTGTCCACCTACTTTTGGTTCACCGTGTATATATATATATATATATATATATATATATACACACACACACACACACAGGTTTGCTAGTCCAAGACACTAACCATTTGACTATTATTTTTGCATATATACGAAAACCACGTAAAAACATATAATATATATATATATATATATATATATTACCAAAAGTATTCGGACACGCATATGTAGTTGCAAAAAGGGTCTTTAATGCAAAAACCTTTGGCCTGAATGACAGCCTCAACCCTCCTTGGCATACTTTCAACCAACTTCCGGTAGGTGTCTATCGGAATACCCCCTCCATTCCTCTTGTAAAGCCGCTCCCAGAGATGGTTTGGAAGAAGGCCGATTTGGCCGAAGTCTGATGCGGCGCTGCAATTCTTCCTAAAGGTGTTCACTGTTCAATGGGGTTAAGGTCCGGACTCTGAGCCGGCCAGTCCAACTTCTCGACATTGTTATCCATAAACCAGTCCTGTATGCACTTTGCGGTATGACATGGAGCATTGTCGTGCTGATACTGGCAGGGCCCATTACCATACTAGTGCCAGAGCGTAGGGAGCCAGAATTATCCAAAATATCCAGATACGTCTCGGACTTCATGGTTTCTGGCACGACAACTAACGAACCAAGTCCCATCCAGCTGAAACAGCCCCATACCATCACAGAACCTCCACCGAACTTTACAGTCGGGACGATACAGTCCGTAAGAAGCGTTCTCCAGGCAATCGCCACACCCACACACGTCCATCAGAATGAAACAATGTGTAGCGCGATTCATCACTCCATACCACTCTCTGCCACTGCTCTAGAGTCCATAAACGGCGAGCACGACACCACTCCAATCGGCGTTCTGCATTTGTCGCGGTGATACTGGGCTTGTGCGCAGCTGCCCTGCCATGAAATCCAAGTCTATGCAGCTCCCTACGAACAGTTGACGTGCTGACAGATGTTTCCATGGCCTGTTGCACCTCCGCCGTGATGTTTGCCGCAGACGACGTGCGTGAGGTACGAACACTCCTCAAGGCTCTTCGACCACGTTCCGTGAGTTTGAGAGGCCGTCCAGACCGTTTTTTTGTTGTAGTGGCACCTTCAGCCTTCCATCTTTGAATAACATCCGCTACAGTAGATTTCGGAATGTTCAGACGGCTCGCAGTTGCGCGCACAGAAAGGTTACTGATGTGGCATCCAACCACCATCCCACGTTCAAAGTCTGTAAGTTCCTCTCCACACGGCATACTGGCATCTAATCCACTGCTACTGCTCAGGCAGACATACAGGCTTTATATTAAGGACTTTCCAAGCCGCTGCGCACGCGCTAGTCCACAATACGTAATTGTGGCGGGGTGTCCGAATACTTTTGGTAATATAGTTTATATGTGCAAAAGTAGGTACAGTGTACAGTTAACTATTATTACTACTGTATACCTACATTTGCACAAATATAAAAAAAATATATATATATATATATATATATATATATATATATATAGAGGGCTTTTTTGTGACGGTACGCACCGGTACGGAGTACCGGCACCTTTTTTGAATAATTAATTCGTAGATTATCTAGAATCTTTCTTATTAAATTTTTAAGTTTTCTAAAACTTAAGCGATATTGTATTATAATATTCTGTAGTATAAAATTATACTGTGTACCTATTTTATTTCATGGCAAGTATAGTTGTTATATGGTAAGCATTGAAATCAATTGTAGATAAACTTTACGTACACAACAAATGTAAGGCATCTAAAAATAAACAACTACGAGCTAGTACACAATACAATTTATTATGCGCCACTCAGCAGTTGACACTAATAGCAAGGAACGAAGTTGACATATTGAAGCAGATGAGAACTTGATGAAAATTTGGAATTTTCTATAAAACGGTAAGTTAATGTTATGATATATATATATATATATATATATATATATATCCCAATGAGTACCGGCACCTTTTTTTTTTACAAAAAAAGCACTATATATATATATAATATATATATATATATATATATAGCTAGTTAGTTAGTTGCCAAAATAAATTACATAATAAAATAGTTAAATTAGGTATTTAAAATGAACATTGTGTACTTAGTAAATTAGGAAGAAAAGAGAGGTTAATAAGTTCCATAAACTTTGAGAGAGAGAGAGAGAGAGAGAAGAGACTTCAATACAGGAAAGGCATTGAAATATTTTTTTTCCTTTTCCTTGTGGATTTGCATTTATTAATTTATTTCATGTGTTTAATTGTGAAATTCATCCCATATATATATATATATATATATATATATATATATATACACAGTACTGTGCAAAAGTCAGAGACCACTGTCGATCCGATAACTATTAGATAATATGTTGTATGAAAATTGGTTTTGATGCTAAAATAACTAGAACCTCTGGTTCATATTAACGTATAACCAATTTATTACTTAAGTGTATAAAGTTGTATAAGCGGATGACCCTTTAGTCTGTATAAATTGGACTTGAGGGTTGATTCATTATATTACTTATAACGAATGTGTTTAAAGATCTAGCGAACTATTACTGATGGATCTGCAGTAAATGCTCCTAAGCTATTGTTATATCAATATTTACAATTAAAAGTATTGACATATTCACTTAAATTCTGCAAAACAAATTTATCCAAAACGTTTCTCATTATAATCCTAATTCAGGGTCTGTATCGAAGGAGTGACATTTCAAAGGAGTGACATAACAAAGGAGTGACATAAATACCGTAACGAAGGAGTGACATAACAAAGGAGTGACAAATCGGAGATAAAATTCAAAGGAGTATAATTATTAAAATTTTATTTAAAAAAACAAAATTTGTTAGAATTGTTAAAATTAAGATTTTATTTCAAAAACTAGAAACCTAACCTAACCTAACCTAACCTAACAGTTGCAAGCCTCTCTTCCCTCTGGATTTGTTCTTTCTTCTTCTTTGTTGGTATTTTCGTGTCATTCCTTTGAATTTTATCTCCGATATGTCACTCCTTTGTTATGTCACTCCTTCGTTATGTCACTCCTTTGAATAGGACTGCTAATGCATGCTGTTTTTTTCTTTCACAGGCTTAAGAAATGACAAAAAGTACAATTTCTGATGAGATTAGATATAAAATAATACATTTGCATGGTGAGGGACTGAGTCAAAGAAAAATAAATGAATCTACAGGCGTTTCCAAAACTGGTGTACAAAAAATCTTGGCTCGTCAGAGCTCAAATGAAACCCCAGCTGATCGCCCTAGATCAGGGAGGCCCTCTAAGCTTTCTCCATCTGATCTACAATATCTAAAGATTACTTCCCTTCGAGACAGACGCAAATCCAACACTCCACTTGCAGCAGATCTCGAAAAAACAATAGGTGTCTCAGTTGATCCCTTTACTGTATGAAGGAAACTTAACTCAGTAGGTCTTAAAAGACGTGTTGCAGCAAAAAAGCCACTTTTAAGGAATGGAAATAAAGAGAAGAGAAGAAAATGTGCTTTGGAACACAAGTATTGGACATCTGAGACCTACTGGATTAAGCTTCCTTCGTACAGTAGAAGGATCAACTGAGACACCTGTTGTTTTTTCGAGATCCGCTGCGAGTGAAGTGCTGGATTTGTGTCTGTCTCGAAGGGAAGTAATCTTTAGATATTGTAGATCAGATGGAGAAAGCTTAGAGGGCCTCCCTGATCTAGGACGATTAGCTGGGGTCCCATTTGATCTGTGACGAGCCAAGATTTTTTGTACACCAGTTTTGGAAACGCATGTAGATTCATTTATTTTTCTTTGACTCAGTCCCTCACCATGCAAATGTATTATTTTATATCTAATCTCATCAGAAATTGTACTTTTTGTCATTTCTTAAGCCTGTGAAAGAAAAAAAAACAGCATGAATTATTAGGATTATAATAAGAAACGTTTTGGATAAATTTGTTTTGCAGAATTTAAGTGAATATGTCAATACTTTTAATTGTAAATATTGATATAACAATAGCTTAGGAGCATTTACTGCAGATCCATCAGTAATAGTTCGCTAGATCTTTAAACACATTCGTTATAAGTAATATAATGAATCAACCCTCAAGTCCAATTTATGCAGACTAAAGGGTCATCCAGCTTATACAACTTTATACACTTAAGTAATAACTTAGTTATACGTTAATATGAACCAGAGGTTCTAGTTATTTTAGTATCAAAACCAATTTTCATCCAACAGATTATCTAATAGTTATCGGATCGACAGTGGTCTCTGACTTTTGCACAGTACTGTGTATATATATTGTGATCGAAGTCACTACGCTTCACGACCACATATGCATGGTTGCAGCATACGCACTGACTTTTGAATCACCCTGTAGTATAACAAGGGATACAATTAACTCTCTTTATTTTAATACTTTCCTAATCTCATTTCATCATGCTTAAGTTAACGGAATCTGCAAAATCATTTCCTCTTAAATCTGAATGAATATTCAGGAGAGGAAATGAAACGACGGAGATGAAACAGCGAAAGCATACAACTTCAGATATGAAGAAAAAATTAAAGATTAAAGAAAGCAGAGAGGAAAAAAATGAGGCTAAGTGAACGGACAAGTATATATATATATATATATAAATGTATAAAGTGTGTCCCATAAGTCTGGTTTCAGGAAAAAAATTTAAATTAAATTTATGAAATTAATACATTAACCCTTTACCGCACTGTGCGTCGAATACGTAACGTTTCAAATACACGCATTTAGACTCAACCCTACGCAAAAAGTTCGGCGATAAAGGGTTAAAACTAAAACAAATGTTCAAATTGATGTCTTGTTTTGGGACCTTTTTTTTTTTTTTTGCAGGTAGAATAACAGGCAATGGCTAATATGGAAGTGAGGAAAAGGCCTCCGCCTTTTTCTCACGAGTGTAACTCGCTTCATATTGGCCATTGCGTGTTATTGTTCCTGCAACAAAAAAAGAAAGGTCCCAAACCAAGACATTAATTTGAACATTTGTTTTCGTTCAAATGTATTACTTTTGTATATTTAATTTAAAATAAATTTTCCTATGAGACCAGACTTATGGGACACCCTGTATATATATATATATATATAAGCAAAAAAAAAACCCTAAAATAATGAGCAATAAAGAGAGAAATAGAATAGAAAGCCGAAACTCGATAAGGAGAAACCAGAATAATTATAATAATATAGGTGTTTGAAGCATCGCAGCAATATAGAGGAATTTCGCGGCCAAATAAGGCAAGAGTTTTTTTTTTTTTTACGTATCTATATAACTCGTTCTCACAGACCCTTATTACGCGATCAGGCCGCGCCAAACAAGTTCGTAATAGCTTATAACAAGTCATCTCCCTTCAAGTTTTTTAAAATTATTCTTGGTTTTTTAATTTTTTGTCGTGTTTTCTGTTTTCAGGTTCTTTTTTTTTTCTTTTACAAGTCCCGTTTTCGTTTCATATATGCTTATATTCTCCTTATATATATTAGTCTATTGCGTACTGGTTTTACTGTTATGTTTTTGAGATTGCGCGCACGCACCTGTTTACAAAACTGTTTCACGATTCGGTTCCCTAATAATTAGTTCATATTAAAATATATCATTTTGAAGACGAACTGTTTCCCCTCGTTACTGTCTCGATGATAGTAATGGAAGGGCTATATATAGGTTTTGTATTATATATATTCACTCCCCTTGAACGTTTAACAAAAGGCACCTTCCCTACATACTATCGGTTATGCAAAAGTCGGGATAACTTGGTCTTACGGTATACAGATGTGACCCACTGTATCTTAAGACTTTTGTAGCAGACTATACCTTCCCACCGCCCCCACACGTCTAAACTCAAAGTAGTCCTGGAATTAGTAATTGGTAATTTATATATATATATATATATATATATATATATATATATGGTATTTGTCATTTACCATTACTTATTCGGACTATAGTGGATTTAATTATCCCAGAAGAGTTCCTTGTTCCATGCACTGTCTGTGTGTATCATATTATATATATATATATATATATATATATATATATATGGGTGAAAATATCAAAACCAAAAATCCATAATTACTACGGTAATTATAAATTTTTGGGGCTATTTAAAAAACAACAAAACATTTTTTTCAGCAAATTTGTTTTTACACAATTATACATGAAACAAATTTTGCACAAATTAATACGTTACAAGTTATGTAGAAAGGACTGAACAGTCTTCCGCAACCCTTTCGGTTGAAAGTTTAGAAACGACAGTTGTTCGACCTCCTCAGCCGCTATTAAACTGTTTTCTTCTTCAGGAAAAAAGTATTTAATGATATATATATATATCACCCAATTATTATTATTATAATAATTACACTTTTGCGTAATCCATAATTTGTTGTTGTAAAATAATGTTTTAAACATATCTCTCTCTCTCTCTCTCACACACACACACACACACACACACACACACACACACACACACACACACACACACACATACTGCACATACGCGCGATACTAGCTAGTAGTACCAGTACGTTTTTTCTGACAAGTTAACGAGATAATATAAAATTTGCCTGCGGCCACTTTCGAATCATCCATTGCAGGTGTTTAATGAAGGCACACAGAAAAAAGTTGTTATAATAATAATAATAATAATAATAATAATAATGATACAAAATAATGATTAAAAAAATTGAATACGCTGCAAAACATTATTTACGTAGAAAATTTAAAAGTTGAAATCTTAGAATTTATTCAATGTATTCTTAATTAATATATTAATGCTGGAGCCGCACTGGAGCAGAGAAGATTTTTAATTTCTTCCCATTAAGGACTTACAATTTTCATTGATAAAAAAGATCACATAATTGGACATTTTATATATATATATATATATATATATATATATATATATATATATATATATATTCTATAAATCCAGTCTCATGGGAAAATTTATTTTAAATTAAATTTACGAAATTAACACATTAAAACTAAAACAAATGTTCAAATTGATGTCTTATGTTGGGACCTTTTTTTTTATTGCAAGTAAAATAACACGAGTGAGTTACACTGGTGAGGGAAAAAAAAAAAAAAAAAGGGTCCAAAAACAAGACATCAATTTGAACATTTGTTTCAGTTCTAATGTATTACTTTTGTAAACTTAATTTAAAATAAATTTTCCTACGAGACCGAACTTATGGGACACCCTGTATACTACTAAGTAATTTTACTAATTCTAAACAATTCTTTGCTGAAATAAAACCAAAATTATGTATGTCATTGAAAACGCGTTTCTATAAATAGGATGTAATTATGCCATAACGCTGCTCAGCCAAGTTTCAGTGAAGTGTACTTGAACTTTCTATTTTTTTTTTTTTTTTTGGCTGAATGCGCCTTTGAAGTTCACAATTATGCAGTTTTTTTCTGTAAATGTACTAAAATGGTTTTAGGAATGTACGAAAGCAAAACTTCAAATGTTGGTTGAAGTCGGTGCTTTACCTTGAAATAACTGGGTCTAAATTTCTTATACTGACAAACTTACCGCCGTAATTAATACTTTTCTCTACTTCTCGGTACGAAATATGGTTCGCAAGCGTATTATTTCATATGAACTGAAGTATATGTACTGCAATAATAATATTTTACGAAGGAGATTATAGTCAAAAGATATAATTAGTGAAAAAACGAAGGTTTCTGAAACAGGTGTTCAAAAACTGATCAACACATAGGATGAAATGGATGATGAAAGCAGACCCGTAAAAAACATCAAAGCTATCAGTTATTATCTGTTGTTAAATACTCAAGGATTAGATCACTCAGAGAAAGACGGAAATCTAACAGCTGCCTCGCTGCAGAATTCAGGAAACTTTTTGCTGATATCAGAGTTGATTCATCCACAATCTGACAAAATGCATAGGTCAGGAAAGGTTAAACAAGTGCGTTGCAAAGAAAAAAAAGAATCACTTTATTCTAAAAAAAAAAGTGAGAGGTGAGAGAGGTTAATTTTTGTTAAAGCCTCTTAACAACGCACCCCTTTAGCCCTTCCTGACGTACTTTGATCCGACTGCACAGTAGATGTTCCCAGTATTTCCTGCAGTTCTTCAGCAAGGTAGTTGATGGATTTTCGTCTTCCGTAGTTCAAAGAACCCAACAAAAGTTACGGGAAAAGAACAGTTTGGCTATTTGTGGGAAACATATTTAGCCTACTACAAAACACGATCTCATTATTTCAAGACTGTCAGCAAATCGCTTGAAGGCAGCTCCAGAAATATGTTCAAACATTCAGGAAGACCACAGAATTGCTTTAAGCGCGTCTACTGCGAAAAAGGGCTTCAGGAACGTGGGTTTCAATAAGATTGGTGTCAGAAAGCAGTATATTAGTGATACGAATAAGAAAAAGAAGCTTAAATTTGCAAAAGAAATTTTAAACTGGCGTAACGTATGGAAGAATGTTCTGTAGAGTGAGGGGACCAAAACTGAACTTTTCTGAAATGAAAAGGGTAGGTTTGTGAGGCCGCGTAACGAATTAAGAGTTTCAATCTAATTAGTAAGACTGTGAAAGAAGATGGTGGTCCTGCTATGGTGTGGGGCTGTCTCAGTTCAAATGGAGTGGGTGATCCCACAAAATTCGATGGCAGTATAAATACGACTAAATTCCACTCAATTTTAGCTCCGCATGTACTGCCTACTAATGTTCGTTTAATTGGGACCGATTCATTTTCAGTATGACAACTATCCAAAACATACTGCAATACTCACCAGAGCCGCAGAAGCAGATTTTGGGGAGGGGGGGGGGTCCAAGTGCTAAAGTTTCCTCTACGAAGTCCTGATCTAAACCCCATTGGTCATCTGTGAAAACAAATGAAAAATGTTCTTAAAAATGAAGCCCACAAGTTCACAGGACATCTGGCATATTGTTTATTCGAAACAGCAAGCAGTTCCTACGTACAGGAGACTGGCTTTGGTTGATTAGTTGCCTTCGAGACGAAGCAACTATCTTTGCTTTAGAAAGTTTCCCTAAATATTCAGAACTGGCCTATCTTTGTAATTATTTATTTGCTGTAATTTATTTGTACTGTATCCTATTCTTTAATTCAAGTTATGCGTCAAATTAAAAATACAACAACCTTTGTTCTTTGCATTATAGATGTACACTCAGACTGATGATGGGTAGTGTGTGTGTATATATATATATATATATATATATATATATATATATATATATATATATATATATATATATATATATATAATATTATACACTGCATATTGTAAGATTTAAGATGAATATAATTGATATGAATTCATGTCACAGCTAATTTGAAAAATAATTCTTTCATTTCAGGAGAGGTTAAAAATAACAAGAGAAAAAGAGAGCCAGCTGTGGTGGAGCCATCTGAAATAGACTCATCAGCAGACGGTATGCGAACTAAATATGATTTGCAAATAGATAATATAGTATTTGCTGCTTAATAATGCATGCAATTTTTAAGTCAGTTTGTATCTGAATATATTCGTACGTACAGAATATTCTTAAGTTCTATTTTTGCTAGTGTAATATACAGGGTGTCCCATAAATCCGGTCTCATAGGAAAATTTATTTCAAATTAAATTTTCAAAAGTAATATATTAGAACTAAAACAAATGTTTAAACTGATGTCTTGTTTTGGGACCTTTTTTTTTGTTGCAGGTAGAATAACGCAATGGCTAATAACTCACTTCCGTATTAACCACTGCGCGTTGTTCTACCTGCAACAAAAAAAAAAAGTCCCAAAACATCAGTTTAAACATTTATTTTAGTTCTAATGTATTACTTTCATAAATTTAATTTAAAATAAATTTTCCTACGAGACTGGACTTACGGGACACCCTGTATATTTAGCAAATTCTTGCCAAGCTTATGTAGAAATAACTTAAAAACAATTAAGCTCACGTCGAAATTATCCTACAAAATGATAAAAGACCAAAATTTAAAAAACAGCGTCATTCATTCATTAGTTTTTTCCTCAACTTGAAAGGATGTGAACAGTTTCTGATATTATAATTAGTTTAGGTGGATCTGCATACAATTGTATTCTGAAAAAAAATATACAACCCGTTTACAGTAAACTCTACATTTTAAAAAATATATTTAAAGTTTAAAAGTTTTTCCAAAAGCACAGTATTGTACAAAAGATCTAACGAGGATATTAACCATTATTTCATAGGGGTGGTAAATTATACGAAGGGTATATTTCACTCGGGTTATGAAATAATTCATTAATTCTTAACTGAAGCTCACCTTCGCATTTCAACCATTTTGAGATTAGGTTAGAAATGGAAAAAAACTAAGCCTAAAACGCAAAACATGCGGACAGTTATGACAAATTTATGGCCCATTTGCTTACTGGTATAAACAAAAAAAGGTGAGGTAGGCTGTTAAAAAGGGTGGGGTCGGGTGTTAAAAAGGTGGACTTCGGGTGTTTGGAAAGGTAAGGTTCAGGTGTTAAAAAAGTGGGAGTTCGGGTGTTGAGAAAAAGGTGGGTTTCGAGCGTTAAAAAGCTATGGGAGTTCGGGTGTTACAAAAAAAAAGGTGGGGACAGGATGTAAAACGTGAGGACGGAGTGAAATAAAGGCGGAGGTAGAAGAAAAGTTGAAAGGCAAACTATAAGAAAAATCTAAATGCAGACAAACTGAAGTTTTACTAATAAACAATTAATTCCGAGGTTGAGAATATCAAACGGAACTTGATGAACTGTCACTCGATTTGGGCATAAATAAACGAGAAATTTCTTAATTTTAAATAAAATTCATCATCGACATTTTTTGATGAGAATGATTACAATATATATATATACACACACACACAGTATATTGCACGGAAGTCCGTCTGTCTGGTTCCTTTTTGGTTCTATCGCGTGAAATAGCCAGTGTCCATATAGCAGTGATAATAATGTTAATATAGGAGTTGGAACGATGGGGCGCATTAGTTGGCCCGAGCGCTGTGCCAGGTCATGACTGTCCTAACACTATTATTATTAAAGCGTGAAATACATACAGGAATGTCGGGGACAAGACCTTTTTGCAAGACTGTACACTATTTTAATATTAATAAATCTTTGCAATCAGGGTCTCCTACTGACCGGAAAAAGAAGAAAGCAAGGACAACGTTCACCGGAAGGCAAATTTTCGAGTTGGAAAGGCAATTTGAGATGAAAAAATACCTCAGTTCTTCGGAGAGAGCCGACATGGCTAAGCTGCTCAATGTCACCGAAACTCAGGTATTTTTTGTTTTTGTGATAAGAACTACTGTATACAGGGTGTTCGAAAAGTTGTTACCCAATGAGAAATACGTTGAAACTCGTAACCCGATGAGAAATACACTTATTTAAATGTTCAAAATGTGCACCAGTCAGTTCAAAACACGTTAATATAATATTTAATTAAGTGAATTATTAATTAATGTAATTTCCTTTGGGTAGCGACTTTTCGGGCAGTATACTCACATAGCAAGGATCCGTTGATCCCAAGTTGGCAATTGGGAAATAACAAACAATATCGGACTGGTGTCTGTACGTGTTTACATTTTCATAGGCTTGTAAAATCGTGGACAAGAAACATGTTCACAAAAAAAAAAAATTTAATGGGCATTAAAATGAAGACAAGAGGGGCGAAACCCCAACACTGTTAGGGATATACACGCAGTTAGGCGTATTTAAGCTCTTGGTTAGGTACACAAGAAGTTTAGGTTAGATTTGGTAAAGTTTTTAAAATTTTAAATGTGTATTATTTTTGCAGTGTTCAAAGTTACTTGTCTGCATGCAGAAGTGTTATCAAAACACATGTGTAAGATTATATATATATATATATATATATATATAATATATATTATATATATATATAATATATATAATAATATATATAATATATATATATATATATACTGTATATATTATATATATATATATAATATATAATTATATATATATTATATATATATATATATATATAATATATATATATATATATATATATATATATATATATATACAGGGTGTTTATATATATATACAGGGCGTCCCAAAAAATGTATACACACTTTAAAAGCTGATAGCTCAATTGATGTTTCTTTCTTTCCAAGTTAAGCCCATTAGAATTAATAATGGCAGTCAGACTAAGCTTTGAACAAAGGAAATTCATTCTAAAATGCTACTGGAAGTGTGAAAACGCAGTTGAAGTGCAAAGACAGTTTAGGAGGGAGTTTCAAACAGATCCACCAACGCGACTTACCATCACTCGAATTAGAGATAAGTTTGAAGCCGATGGAACTGTTCAGAATGTCCACAAGAAGCGTTCCGGAAGACCACGGACATCGACAAGCCCCACAAAGCAAGAAAGAGTACTGGAAACGTATCACCAAAGTCCAAGAAAATCTGTGCGGCAAGCGAGTCGTGAGGTAGGAATTTCAGAATCTTCTGTCCAACGCATTTTGAAGCGCTGTCAATGGAAAAGTTACATTCCAAGATTAGTCCATGCTATTAATGAAGATGATCCGGACCGAAGAGTGGAGTATTGCGAGTGGTACTTGGCACGATGTGGATGTGGATTGGACGAAGGGGTTTCGTAGAATACCCTCCGCGTTCACCAGACCTCACACCACTAGACTTTTTTTTATGGGGATACTTAAAAGACAAAATCTACGCTATAAAACCTGCAACAGTCGCTGAATTGAGAGCAGCCATTGAACGAGAATGCACACAAATGCCAAACGAAATGTTTCGTGATGTTTGTGATTCCATTGCTTCGCGTTATCAGCAGTGCCTGGACCAGAACGGACGTCAGTTTGAAAACAGGCGTTGACAAAACAATTAAATAATGTCTGTAGATTCTATTACATTTTGAAAATGAAATGTATTTTAATAAACACTGCCTTTATAATTATTTAAAGTGTGTATACATTTTTTTGGGACGCCCTGTATATATATATATATATACACACACAGGGTGTTTGAAAACTTTCTGTACAAATTGTAATGGGGGAGAGGCAACACCAAGACAAACCCTTTTCGTCTATAAGTGTATGTCCGCTGACGTCACCATTCGGCGCGAGAGGGCGCCGCTGCAATTGGCGGCATTCTTAAATCGGACGTAGTACGCGTAACATGGAGCGCTTCACGACTGCTGAGATGGCTGACATGCATATGGTGTATGGGGCTGCCAATGGAAACGGAAGAGCTGCTGTGAGGTTGTACCGACAGCGCTTCCCAAACAGACGTGTGCCAAACCACCAAGCGTTTGCGCATTTGCATCGGCGACTGCGATAAACTGGAACATTCCATGCAAACATGCATGACACTGGTCGGGAGAGAAACGTGCGCACTCCTGACATGGAAGAAGAAATCCTACGGCGATTTGAGGACAATCCAAGCGCAAGCACGCGAGGTGTTGCACGTATCCTCGGTGTGAACCACGACCTGGTCTGGAGAGTGTTGCACGAGCAGCAGTTACATCCGTTTCATCGTCAGAGAGTCCAGGCATTACAAACCCGTGTAGAATGTGGATTTGCGTGCGCCCACACGTGAGAATTGTGCATGTTAAACACACCCTCACGTGTGAAACAGGCCTCATCTGAGAACAGCACATAAGCCGGAAAATTAGGCTGCACCGCTGTCTGCTTCAGAAACCAGCGTGCGAATTCCACACGAAGAGGGTAATCCCGAGGTTGTAATGCCTGGACTCTCTGACGATGAAACGGATGTAACTGCTGCTCGTGCAAGACTCTCCAGACCAGGTCGTGGTTCACACCGAGGATACGTGCAACACCTCGCGTGCTTGCGCTTGGATTGTCCTCAAATCGCCGTAGGATTTCTTCTTCCATGTCAGGAGTGCGCACGTTTCTCTCCCGACCAGTGTCATGCATGTTTGCATGGAATGTTCCAGTTTCTCGCAGTCGCCGATGCAAATGCGCAAACGTTTGGTGGTTTGGCACACGTCTGTTTGGGAAGTGCTGTCGGTACAACCTCACAGCAGCTCTTCCGTTTCCATTGGCAGCCCCATACACCATATGCATGTCAGCCATCTCAGCAGTCGTGAAGCGCTCCATGTTACGCGTACTACGTCCGATTTAAGAATGCCCGCGGCAAGCGCGAGTCTAGCCCACTTCACCTTTTAGCCAATTGCAGCGGCGCCCTCTCGCGCCGAATGGTGACATCAGCGGACATACACTTATAGACGAAAAGGGTTTGTCTTGGTGTTGCCTATCCCCCATTACAAAAACAGAAAGTTTTCAAACACCCTGTATATATAATATATATATGTGTGTGGTATAAGAGCATATTCTCTACATTTTATGAGACAATTTTTCAGTCATTCCTGAAAGCATCATATACTCGTATATAACATGAATTTATCATTATCCTGATTTATATAATTTATATTAAGACTTACATAATATATTTAAAATTACATAAATTATATTATCTTACAATATACATATTTCATGAGTCACAAATAGTATTTGGGTGCAATCGAATATATATATATATATATATATATATATATATATATATATATATATATATATATATATATATTATAAGCACTTTATTCACTCATAATATAAATTTAGTATGATAAGTATATATACATATACATACATACATACATACATATATCACAAATCTGTAGTAAATCGACAAGTATTTAAACTTGAAAATCATGCAAATTAGTTCATATTAATCCTAAAATGTATTTTTGCTTTTTCATCAAGATTACTATCTTCTAAAATTATCTGACATTTGGGGCACCCTTAATTAAGTTTAGTCTATATATATATATATATATATATATATATATAACTGAACTTCTGAAGTCTTTATCGCGTGCACTGAAGATTCGAACAAGGAGCCGAGTGGAGATGAACTAAATAACTAGTTTTTAAATATCCTAAAACTAGCTAAAAATTACTGTGAACTCTCGTACATTTAAATGGCTTTTAATCTTGACAGCTTAAGGGTGTAGTTGCGCAGCAGAATAGGTATATAATATAGCAATTAATATATAAAATATATTAATTGGTTGGGATATATATATATATATATATATATATATATATATATAGATAGTTTGAAAATTTTCATAAAACCGTATGTGATTATCAAATTAATTTACATTTTTAATTTTAATAAAAACGAAAGGTTTAAACATTAATGTATTAAAGATACATTAAAAGAATTAATTTAGCGGAAAATTATCTCATAATACAGAAATTGTTAAATTAATTGAGTTTCTCTTTAGTTAAACGTGTTTTTTAAAATAGTTTTCAAACTTTTAAAAATAAATAATAAAAAAATTTTAAAAGTTTGAAATTAACTTGCGTTTATTCAGAGATTAATTTGTGTGTTTTATTCAAATTATACGACACGGGTTACTTCACTTAAGATATATATATATATATATATATATATATATATATGTGTGTGTGTGTGTGTGTTAATTAGGAAAAATAAATGAAATTGAGAGTAAAAATTAATTTTAAGTATTAAAAATAAAATTTTAGTTTGTCGGATGAGAGAAGTGATGAATTTATTGCGAACGATAATCACCGAATTTAGCGCCAGGTTGCTCATTAATTAATTAATTAAGTTCAGGTGAATAAGAAAGAATACTAAATGATAACGAATGAAGGAAATGTGGATTACATTGAATTAACCCCTTAAGTTCACATACCTTTAATTATTCGAGCGAATAATTCGAACATCTGAATGAAGTTGACATCTTTGAGTCTGCTGAGGTTGGTTACCGAGAGGTGCCTCTGAAAAGAAGTTGAGTGTCACAACTATACCCTCGTAGACAGCCAGGTTTTTCGGGAACCATGATGTACCCTTTTTTTTTTTTTACGGGCAACCAGCTCGTGCTTATAAGCGCTTTTGTCACGAGTCGCGCGTTTACCACGCGGCGTCCGTAATGGATAGCCAGCCCCAGTGTTCCAATCAACCCATCATTCCAGTCAGGAACGTTTCTAAGGTTTTGAATTGGTCGGAGCGAGTTATGCCACAGTGGGGGCCCGGGACCCGTTTACCAGTTTTCCTTAATGGAAGTTCTCGAAAAAGTCTTTAAAAGTTTTCACTAATCACTAAATATTTAAATAAAATTATTTCAACCAAAGTAAAAAAAAAAAAACCCACGGATTTTTTAAAATTTTACTCAGGATGCAAATATATAGAGTATATAGGGCTCGGGGGCTACGTCGTGGCCGATGTCATAACACCGCTTCCCGGCGATCAGCGAAGTTATGCGACATTGGGTCAGGGTAGTAGTTGGATGGGAGACCGTCCTCCGCGCCCAGATTATGTAGCGACCCGTGGTTCGGATCCCACGTAAAACTGTAGGTCCCCTCCGTCATATGACCTTAGATGTTGCGAAGGAGGTTAAATAACCCCAACTAAAAAAAAAATAGGACCCGTCGGGGGCCATGCCCCACTTTTCCCTATGTTAAAAACGCCCCTGATTCCATTTATTACGAATGAGTTTGAATGAAAGGCTAAAATCCAAGAAAAAAGCCTTCGGACGAGGAACATGTTGACTTCTGAGAGCCCTTTTTGCGAGCTGGTACCAGCTTGTAGTTTTAATCCGACTGCCAAATCGTTAGGCCATCTCAGACTTTAAAACAATTGTGAGCTAATTTATAAAAAATAATATAATTACAATATTACGTAACGAGAGTACATCAAATTTTATTCTGATCTCATTTATACGAGAGATTTTTTTAATATAAGGGTAACTAAATCATTCTTATATTTTCAATTACTAGAAATTCTACCTACAAAATATTACTCTATATATAATTAAACACCTAATCTGTAGCTTCAACAAATCTATTTTACTTACTTTTAATTATAAATTAGGTAAATGGAAACCAGGCTTGGGTTCAAGTACTTTTTCTCAAGTACAAGTACTTCAGGAATTTGAAAAAGTAAGTACAAGTACTTAATGCAGAAAATTTGGCCAAGTAATTCCAAGTACTTAATTGTCAAGTACAAGGTACAAATACAGTACTTTTGTGGAAGAAAATTAAATTTATCCTTATTTTACAATTTTATTGTTATTCACAAAAAATGAACGCAAACCCATCACAAAGCCCCTGTAAACATCACAAGGGTTATAGTTACACAAATAATACAAATAAGTAATGTTTCCTATAAGCATGATCTCACTGACACTCTAAATGCCTAGCCTGAAAGTAAGTTGGTTCGGAATATGAAAGTGAATATGTTAAACCCAGTTTAAATGTAAATTTGTCCCTTATCCTGAGGCAATGATGCTTCTTATCACAAGTATTCTAAATTAAGTGAAATAAAAAACAATGATGAAACTGAATCAATGAACTACAGTAGCGGATCTAGGATTTTCGAAAGGGGTGGGAGGTGAACCTTTACATATGTAAAAATTGCGCCAAAATAATGTTTAATTATATATAAATATAATTACATACACTGGAATTAAAAATACACATGTTAATTAACTCTTTAAGCACCAGCAGGCAAATTTTTAGCGTTTACTAAAATGTAGTTAAAGACCAGGTTTCTGGTAGTAAATATTGGAACTAATTTGAATGACGTAATCTAATCCATCCGTTCAAAGTATTATCTGAATCAGTCATTTAGAGAGAGGCAGATCGTGAATGTGAATACTACGCAAAGGGTTTACAAGCACATTAACCTTGTGTCTACAAATGCTTACAGCCATTAATAAATGAATATGTAAAGCTGGAAAGCATAATTTAATTGAGTATACGAAGGGAAATATTATTTTTATACGCAGTTTCTAAAGAAAAATAAAATTGAAAGGTAAGTTGCCAGGTATTTACAAGGGTGGTGTTGATATTTTTATAATTTAAAAAAGTATGAACTTTTTTTACTTTTAGAAATTAAAAAATTTATTATAAAAAATAAAGCATTTAGATTGACCAAAGATTGACCAAAAGGGGCGCCAAATTGACCATAGTTAAAATAATAATAATACTATATTCATAACCAAGAAGTCAGTGACACTCGATGCGTAGCCACCCCTTTAACTCCGCACAGGATGTCTTACTCTTAATCTATTTTCATTTCATAACCATGCATTTACATTATTTGTACGTGTGATCATTACACTTCACAAACACGACTGTTTCAAAGTTATCATCACTCATACGGCACTCATTACCAATTTCGTCGAGATTCATTACCAAATGCTTGAAATACTTGAAAAGTACTTGATGTTTTGAAGTACATTTCATCAAGTACGAGTATAGAATATTGTGAATTTCAAGTACAAATACAAGTACAAGTACCTAAAAATTGGCACTTGAGTACCAAGTACCAAGTACAAGTAAGTACTTGAACCCAAGCCTGATGGAGACCACGGAGACCAGTAATTTGAAACTTGTTATAAAAAAGATCCTGATTGGTCGAAATTGATCACGTGGGAACTAACTAACTAACTAACCAATCTAAAACGACCACCTAATCTAATGTACTCTGGACTCCGTGAAACTTAGTATTTGCCACAAATTATAACTTTTATCGTCATTTCTATAATTTTAAATTACTGTATATGAAATAATCTTAAAAAAATCATATAACCAGATTTCCGTTCCAAACGCCGTACTTCCAAAACGTGACACATAAAAATGCCCTAAGCGTTCTAGAATTCTTCGTGTGGCAATGGAGTACTTCAGACGAACGTATTTTTTTTTCGTGCGCCAGTTGTGTTTCAGCTCTGGCAGAGTCAATACCCTACCGCAAGTGCCTCTGTATTATCCTTGTCTGGTGCTCTTTATAGGATGGACCCACCATTTGCGCTTTCTTTGCTTTTGCATAACCTTATTCATCAAATACATACAAACAATTCTCTTGTTTACGTCTTCCATCACGAGCAAATGCAGGCGAACTGAGATGATGCGCGCGACACAATACGTCTGTATGAACACATGCCTTATAGAAAAAAGACGCGCGCATAATTATGCGCGCGACAAAAATACGCTCGTGTGAAGCGGCCCTTAGGTTCATAAAAATAGTAATTATTTCCACAAATCAAAAGCGTCACAGAAACTGTACAGGGTGTCCACAATGTCTTGTCATCCCATTAAAATACTAACTAATTTTCGTTTTTCTTTCAGACCCATTTGAAATGTGTGACAGCAATAACTATACGATTGAACAACGCATATTGGCTAGTACCTGGGTCCATGAGCGACCAGTAATAGGAAAACCATTGAAAATCGGTCCTGGAAGTCTGCACGAATATTTTCAATGGTTTGGCCATTACGTGATCGCTCATGGACCCAGGTACTAGCCAGTACGCGTTGTTCAATCATACTGTATAGTTTCTGCTATCACACATTTCAAGTGGGTCTGGAAGAAAAACGAAAATCAGTTAGTATTTGAATGGGATGACAAGACATTGTGGATACCCTGTATATACACAGTTTCCTACTTTAATAAATATTGTTGTTTATAATACAATATTATTTTAGAGTCTTAATTAAAATTCCTATCCCAAAATATTGCCAATAAATTCTTTTGACCTAGTTGAGGGGAAATCGTTATTTTCGCCAGATTTATTTTTTATTTGACAATGCGCCACGAGTATAGGCTTAAATGTTGAAATTTTTACTTACATTATATACAGGGTGATTCGTAAGTCCCGCATCAAACGTATTTATCGTACAGTATCGTACAGTTATCTTTTAAGCAGAATTTTGAATCACCCTATATATATATATATATATATAATTGACAAAATTTCATTGGTCACTCATTTTTTCAGTCAATATGCAATACTGTCACACAATGGTTTCTTATCGAGTTGTCGTCGTTCTTTTTTTTGGCAGTGGGGGGGGGGGAGGCATTAAGGTTGGTTCTTCTTTCAGGCAGCGTAAAACGAAAGCGTTAAATTGGTATGTAATGGGTTTCCTTTCAGTGAGAGGAGAGAATATGAGTATGGGTAACCAATACGAAACTATATAAAATTTTCCTTTGTTGGCATAAAGTTACTTTAATGTTAAAGGATTATTAGATGGATTTAAAAAAAGTTCATAAAATAATTAATTAAAAAAAAAAGTACACTTACATCTTGCTTAATTACATCACCAAATAATTCTTCACTCTGCACAAACGCCCATCCTTTTCATCACACTTTTTCTTTCGTGAGTAGAGTATTATCGGTCTCCGCTGAGGTGCCACATTTCTCGTTTAGTTTATTATAAATATCATGAATAACGTCAAGTTATGGTTAGGTTTTGGTTAGGTTATGACTAGATCTCACAACTGGTTAGATTAAGTTACAGGTAGCAATCAGTTAACTTATTATGTTCACATATACTGCAAGATAGTTTCGTTAGTTCGCTTTTAAGACATATGCAACGTCGATATTGAAAAAAGAAAATTATATATATATATATATATATATATATATATCAAACATTTATATATAAACATCAAAAATAAATATATTCTGAAGCAGGGGGTAAATTTAAATAACTGAAGCAAAATTTGTTTTTAAACACGTTTACATCAACCTTTTTCTTGATGAAACATGTTCAGAACGAAAATCAGGAGAAAGGAATCTCCAATAATCAATTGGAGTTCTTTGGTAACCCTCAACTTCTCTGATAAAGTCGATTAAGCAGAGCCCAAATTTTAAGCTTCATTAGTGGTAGATTTGAGCTTCTTTCTCCAAACTGAGGGGAAATGATCGATAAAGCATAAGAGGGGAAATTCTTCTCTCTCTCTCTCTCTCTCTCTCTCTCTCTCTCTATCTCTATCTCTCTCTATATATATATATATATATATATACACACAAATTCTCCTATATCCAGCCAGACCGTTTGAAGGGAATTTTGCAAGATGTTTTGAAAGAGAATTTTACTTGTTTTTTGCTGCGATATATCTATCTTCTCTTTAATAGGGCATATATATATATATATAATTATATTATATATATATATATATATATAATATATGTGTGTGTGTGTGTGGGTGTGTGTGTGTGGCGTGCATTCAGGGTAAGCTAGTAAGTGCCCCTACCCTTTTATCATTAGCTACTATAATTACATAATATGTACAAATTGTACATATAGTGCGTATGCTCGCACGCAATACCGCTTACCCTGTAGACGTACCCACCGCACGTCACTGATTTTATATATATATATATATATATATATATATATGTGTGTGTGTGTGAGTATACAGAATGTTAGGTTATATGAAGATAAATTTTATTAAATTCATACCTGGATTCTCGACAGACATTTTCAAAAATATGGTTAGATTTTTTTATAGTTCTTGGAATTGTTAATCATACATTATAAAAATAACTAAAGTGTTCCCAAGAATATTTATGTAAATTATTTCTTGGAACAGTTATTTTGGGGATCACCGGTATTACATACTCATATACATTTTATATGCTTCATTTTCAAGAGATAATATATATATATATATATATATATATTATATATAAACAGTGATAAGTTTAGCGACATGAAAATCTTTCTAATACACTATATATACTCATCTCGTATTATAGGCACTGAACGTAACTTAGTGAAAACAATTATTCCTTTTCGATACTCGAACGAAAATCAATGAAAACACTCAATAATCTGACTCGACAAATAAATATCAGAGAGCAGAGCAGTAATTAAATATAGTGTATATATATATATATATATATATATATATATATATATATATATATAATATATCCCAACCAATGGAAAAAATAGATAATTTTGTCGAGTTGCTTTAAAAAACTATTTTAAGATGCCATTGGCCGATTATTTGAATTTGGATATTAGCATTTTTTTTGCGTGTGTGTGTGTACAACTGTACATTCTTGGCTACCTTACGAAACCGAGACAAATTTTAGGTTACACACACAACTCATCGCGATACGAACGTGCGTGTAGCTACATCAGCGGTGTTACCATAATTTGTCATTTTTTTAAATGAAAATCATTAAATATCAAACGAAAGATATATTGGAGGTTGAACTACGTTAATTACATTACGTTATTCAGACTAGGTAACACGTAGTTCTCTACAATTAAAAATGTGAAAATGTCGCGGCTTCGTATAATAGTCGAACGTGTGCGTGTGTGGGGAGCAGGCGTGCGCGCAAATTATATGTATTTATCTCTCTGCAGTATAAAGCTTCTCAAAAGATAAGAAAACTGTTCTTAATAACCTTTTTATTTATATAATTTTTTATTAAAAGTACTTAAAACTGTATTCAGGAGATAAATTTACAATTAAGAGAGAAGGAATTAATAAACTATGGTAATATCAGAGAGAGAGAGAGAGAGAGAGAGAGAGAGAGAGAGAGAGAGAGAGAGCGGGGAGATAATTGGCGCTTAGCTTCTTAAAGAAGGTCTGAGTGAATAGCTTGTTAGAAGCGCCTCGAATTATGAAAGAAAATTTGTTTGAGATCTCGACTGCAATTTCAGCTCCTTTCGCCCTCTGATTGTGGCTCTTTTGAAGCTCATGTCAAAGACTGCGAAAGGGATTTAAGACTTGTTAGGAGACGCCGAGGGGACAAGGAAGAGGGGGGAGAAAGAGGGGAAAGAAGGATGGTAGTGGTGGTGGTGGGGTTAAAAGGAGAAGAGAGGCAAAAAGCGAAAGAGGAAGAAAAGGAAAGAGAACAGCGAAGATTAAATAAAAGAAGGGAACTAATATTTGGAATAAATAAGAAAGAGGGGAGAAGACGAGTGTATGAAAAGGGAAAACTGAAAAACGAGAAAAGGGGAAACAGATAAGATAATGGAAGCGGGGAAGAGGGGAGAAACAAAACACGACGAAGAAGGGAGAAGTATAAGAAGAAAATGAAAGGGGAAAATAAGACGAATGAACAGTTAAAGGGGAAAAGAGATAAAGGGTAAATATCTCCTATCACTGTTCAGAGGGGAAACAGAACGAAATGGTTGAAAGGTTGAAAATAAAATTTTCAGAAAACCAAAACTTAATTTGGATGTAAAACTAAAATATGAAATAATGATAAAATTAAAAACTAAAATACAGGGTGATCTAAAAAGGTATTACAAGAATTAACTCGTGCAATAACCACTTAATGCATAGCAATCATTTTACCAATTTCATTCTGGTTAGTGCCAGATGATTTTATTCAGTTTTGGAGATGATTCCTGGGCGGGAAAGGGTTAAAGAACGCGTAAGAAGGTATGCAATGCAATCTACCTAACAAATAACAATTGAAACGAAATTCCTTCGTAAACGGAGTATGAAGAAGACTATACCGGAGATCCTTATATCATCTATGTATCTCCGTAATTATCAAAAATGCATTTCCTTTTACTATAATTTAACCCCCGTCTCAACAACACTTGGGTTGAGTCAAGCAAGGAAGGGAACTGCAAATTAACAAGGACTCAATAGGTTCCTTCAAGAAAGACCTTGAAAAAGCATTTCGGTTACTGAAATCCCAGGTCACAAGGTCAAATGCAGTCTAAGATTAGATAATTTCAAATCATCTATCTATGTAATATATATATATATATATATATATATATATATATATATATATATATAATCCGAAGATGTGTTGAGAATAGACCGAGTGGTCAGTGTAAATCGTTTTGATAATGCCGCTAAAATAATGCAAAACAGTCTTGTCTTTGAGGACTATCTGAGAATCCTACATTTTAATCTTTGATCGTTGCTGAGAGAGAGAGAGAGAGAGAGAGAGAGAGAGAGAGAGAACGAATCTCTTTAACGGTATCATAATTTAACCTCGGGATCAGCTTCCGTTAATTTCATTAATGATTTACAGAGGTTCTGCAAGGGGAGAACTGATTACCTTTTTTCTTTATGATTTTTTAGGTCACAATCCATGGATTGTATCGTGATTTACGGAGCTTCAGTTACATGAAAAAGTGTTTATATATATGTGTTATATGTGTGTGTGTGTGTGTGTGTGTGTGTGTGTGTGTGTGTGTTACGTTTAAAACTGAGCACAATTCAGTAATTCTTACGAACCTTTTTTTTTTTCTTAATTGATTTATAATTACTGGGGTCAGATTTCTTCACTGCAACAATATGTCGCCGTGCCATGAGGGTCGGGTACCCCGGGGACTAGAGTAGTTAATTTGTCCATTATGTACAACGGTTATTTTTAGTCAATTCACCTCTTCTTCGAGGTGGAAACGTGTACCACACTCATTTTTTCTCTTCAACCAAGACCCTTTCAGTTTGTCTCACTAAATCGGTATAATTTTTCAGTGTACACTCTTTCTATCACTGTACAGTTAATATGCTCACTTACCCTTCTTCGATTTAAGTGCATTTTTCTTCAGTAATTTTCCTTCAAAGCATAAATTCTTGTAGAAACTTTATTCAGACCTCGATGACTTTTATACTCCGCATTCAGTTTTTTTCAGGTTTAAAAACAAAGTACGAGGGTGGGCTGAAAAGTAATGCCTCCACTCAAATAAATCTTAAATGGATTGAAGGATTTTATCGAAACAAAAGCAGATTATGTACCTTAGAGTTTATTCTTCAAAACGATACATTTACTTTTCTATAAAATCATCCTCTACACCTCGATACATTTACGCCAACGATAAATAAGTTTTTGAAGTCCATCCCGGTAAAACTCGGAGCTTTGACTACGAAACCAAAATTTCACAGCGGCCTTAACTTCTTCGTCAGACTCGTAGCGATTTCCACGATGTTCTTAGTTTAGGTAAGAGGTGAAAATCGCATGGTGCTAAATCGGGGCTATATGATGGATGCGGCAAGACGGTGAATTGCAGATCTTCAATTGCTTCTCGCGTTTGAACACTCATGTGTGAGGCGTACGTTGTCATGGTGAACAATGATTGCGTTTTTGTGGGTGCGAACCCTCCTGATCCGTTTTTTCAACTTTTCAGAGTTTCAATATAACGTGCAGAGTTGATTGCTGTCTCTCTTTCCGTAAAGTCTTCGAGAACACCACCATTGATATTCCCCCCAAAAAACAGTCATCATCACTTTTCCAGCCAATTTTTTAACTTTGAATTTTTTTGGTTGCGGTGAATTTTTGTGTCGATATTCCATGTACTGCCGTTTATTTTCAGGGTCATAATGGTGGACCCACATCTCGTCTCCTGTCACAATGCTGTGCAGAAATTCATCTTCATTTTCGAAGGCTGCAGATTTTCTTGGCAAATGCGTAGTCTCTCAGTTTTCATCTCGGCAGTGAGCAGGCGAGGCACCCCTCTGGCGCAGACCTTTCGGGAACCAAAAATACTAATAATGTGTCCCACTCGCTCTTTGGAGATATCGAGCATTGCAGCAATTTCATTTTGTTTAATGCGACGATTTCCACAAATCAGTTCGTCAACGTAGTTCCGCTGAGACTCGTCGGTTGCCATTACAGGCCTTTCACTTCGCGGTTTGTCTCGCAAATCTTCTTGCCCCGCTTCTCCTTCTTTACACTGCCTCGCCCAACGTCGAACGGTACTCACATCAACACACTGTTTGCCGTACACTGATTGGATTCGCCAATGACTGTTTATGGTAGCAACACTTTCCGCGGTCCAAAATTCAATTACGGCACGTTGCTTGAAGCGAACGTCTTTACTCCTTTCCATTGTAATCTATACTGAACCAACGTGTGGAATGAGTGTAGGCTATCTTAGGCTACAACACAAAACCGGTTTTATCTGGTTACCTCTACACAATCTGGAATGGGGTGGAGATATCAAGTTACAACACAAAACCGGTTTTATCTGGCTATCTCTACACAATCCAGATCTATTCAAGTGGAGGCATTACTTTTCAGCCCACTCTCGTACATTCAGATAAGGGAGCGAAGAGTAATTCAGACGATTTTGGTTCCAAATTATAGGGCCTACTGTTTATTTGCTACAAGGAAAATGACTCAGTTTCAGGTTTAATTCACACTTCTATCACGAAAATGCAACGGCCGGAGTTTAAAAAAAATGGACATAGCAATATTTCAGAATTTCCTTGAAAAAAAAAGTCACTTAAAAATCCTTTCATAAATTCACAGCTAAAGAACAATTGGCGTTCAAACAAGCTTAGTCGAAATTTCGAAGTCACAAAATAAAAACACTTATTTGAGGGAGTATAGCAAATCGACTATTTATACACTGTGTCCAGAAAGAGCGTCAGGCCAACGGTACTTCACAAAATTCCTCCACCCAATCAAACTGTGCATGGTCGTATATATTTCAAAAATGATTGGGTGGAGTCGACCAAATCTGACTGCCTTAATAGTGGGGTTTCCCCTCAATTTAACCACTCACCAGCTAACGGGATAGCTACATTAATATGGATTGGTTTTGCCTTGAAGGGGGTTGGTTCTTGATAAGCCAGCAAAGTTTCGAAAGAGGTATAGTTTTACACGAAATTTTAAATTAGATAAGAAATCTATGGTTTGACAAAACAAATTACTGGAAGATTATAGGATAACTCGTAAAAACAATAAATCAGCAGTAGCGCGATAGAGTTTCGACGGCCCCGGTCAGTCAGTCCCAACTTAGGCGAGGGAAAGAACTCGTATGTTACGTAGACGTTTGTGTTATGCGGTGGCCTCATGAAAGGAGGAAATCTAAAAGCATTCAGAACTGACGTAATTTTGATTAAACGTTTTATACTCTTAATATTCTTATCCATTTTGTTTAAATGGATTTCCTTTCGTTCGACCCATCGGCCGGACAAATATTAGAACGCAGAACAGATTATCACTGCAGACTCTCTAAGTCAAGAGCAAGAACACTTTTATACAGTAAATCCTGACAGAAACAATCCATTCATATAAACATTTACACAAACACACACACACACACACGTGTGTATGAATTACATATGCAGTATATAAATGACATAATACAGCTTCATATTAGAATAATTTAAAAGCCATTAGCTTAAGGCAAGTTTAAACAAGTTAAAACAAATAAATTTTATATCCTTTTCAACTCGGCCAGCTTTCAACAGACTATTTTGTTTTTAATCAAAGTTAAAAAAAAAAAAAAAGAAGCCGAATAAACAAGGAAAATATATACACAGAAAAATCTAGAACACCGACATTGCTTCAGGATCTTTATTTATTTATTTTTTTGGACTACATTTTAAAAAGATTTTCTTGGTTGTAAGAATTTAGATTTTTTTTTATTTTATTTTTATTCTTAGTATCGTTGAGAGCATCCGTTGGGGATCGTTTAAAATATTTATTTTAATTACTTTTATTTATTAATTTATGCCCCTTTTTTACGAGTAGTTTGTAATAATACATATTTACATACGTACATACATTCATGCTCCTGCATTTTCCTTAGCTCAGTGGGTTCGAATCCCGATGATGATCGTAATACTGATAATATAAGCGTTAGAACAATGGGCTGCATTAGTTCGCCTGAGCGCTGTGCCAGTTTCTGGCCCTCCTTACTGGCTACTGTTACTACATACATTCATACATACAGACCGTTGACAAAAGTAAATAGACACGACGATGACTGTCCTCAAGAACAAATGGCAAGGCTCATCAATGGAATTACGGAGATACACGATTTTAAATACAGGGTGACGCAAAAGTCGCGCACCATAGGAATTTTCAATGTTGACTATTTTTCTTTTAGGTAGGGGATGGCTGCGAAATTAACGATAGAAGAGACTGCAAATCGATCAATCGCTACAGAATTTAAATTCTGTAGCCACTGATCGATTTATAGTACCTGGTATTCCATACATTAAAACCAAGCTCATCCTTTCCTCTATTGTTAATGTCGCAGCCATCCCTACCTAAAAGAAAAAAATATATATTATAGTCAACACTGAAAATTCATATGGTGCGCGACTTTTGCGCCATTTTGTATATTGATTTAATAAATCTTTTATTTATTAACTTTTATCAAATAAAAAGGTATCTATTTACTTTTGTCAACCCTTTGTACATACGTATTTCACTATGATGAAAATAACTTTTGAAATGTCTTCAAGTTGATTATTTTCATGTAAACAGAATGGAACTCTACGTGTCGATTTCTTCACATTTTGCAAATAAATAATAAAAAAAAAACTTTGCGGTGACTGAAAAAAATTCAATAGGAAAACTTGAAAATAAAAAACTATAAACAAGAATACTCGTCACAAAGATGAATCAACTAACATAACCCTCCGCTATTTGTCAAGAAACAAACCAACTAAAAAATTCTCAAGACTCTTTTTCAGTGATCAAAATACTGCTATTTTAACTAAAGTTGTATATGGTGAAGGCACGCTATAGCGAAAGCAAAGCTTTAGCAGTGCTTTACCAAAGCTATATAGCAAAGCTCGTAAATGAAGATAAAATTCGCAACAGCCATTTATCTTCAAACCTTTTCACCCCTTTTGTCAATCTACTATCTTCTTAAAGGAGTATTTTGGCTCTCTGGAAGACATCTAAAGCGGCACTGAAAATGACACTCTGAGAGGGTGCCAAAATAGGATCTTAAAACCTTCTTTCCAGGATTTACGACATACGTTTGTCTCCAAGTAGAAAATATGGCCACAGTGCAAGTCAAAATCAGTGCGGTTGAAACAACTCTCAGATAGTTGTTCAGCGTTGTTTTTTTTCTTTCTTTTATAGAATTTAGGCGAAACTCGTTGTTCATTCTCAGTTGATCTTTTATTGTTTTGTTAATTTGTATAAAATTACCTATAAAATATTAGGTTTTGTCTAATACAAAAAACGAGAATGTGTTTACAGACATCTTTAACCCACTCCAACTTCGGAATGTCAGGAGTAGTATGCTTGTAAACACACTATCATACATCAAACTGTGATGATGTGTGTGTGTGTGTGTGTAAGTTTCTGTATGTGCGCGTGTTGTGTATGTGTGTGTGTGTGGTGTGTGTGTGTGTGACCCCCTCTGCTATTCCCATTCCAAGATGAGAGATTCCAGATATCAAAGGGCTGACTGACTTCCCTGGAAACTGGAAATGTTTCTTTGTGACAACTATTCCAAACCATTTTTCCCCTTTTTTTTAATATATATATTTTATGAAGGTGGGAGCGTTGAGCTGGGTTTGGGGATTTGAGGTAGGGATGTTTTTTCTTTGTATTATAAAGCTTTTCGTAGATTTATTATTTAATTAATAATAATAATAATAATAATAATAAAAATAAATAAATAAATAAATGAATAAATAAATAAATATACACCAAACCTGAATGTATAATTAATGAAAGACTAAAATAAAATATGGAATTTAAGTTATTTCTACTTCCGATTCTTGAGAAAGGTATCCTGTTAAGTCAAACTACTAGGTCATCTAATAGGTCATATTGGGTCATAAATGAAAAGCGAAGTTTCCCTTTTCATGCCTTATGAACGAAAATAAGAGAGAATTTACCATAAAATCGATAGAAAAAGGAAATTCAATTCGAAGAGAACGAGTTCATACGGAATGTAACGTTCACATCATCATTTTCTCAAAGTTTATCGATCGTTTTCGATTTAGTATATATATATATATATAAGGTATGAAAATTTTTCATTCATACGTGTAAGTCCTGTTCAAACCATTCACCAACTGTAATTACAGTGACTGCCAATTTACAGTGAGTGAATCCCTTCACCTTAAAATTTGTTCATATCAACTGTAACATCGCTATAAAATTACCGTACGAGAACATTATTACAGTTAAACAACTCGAACCATATAGAGAGACTGTACAAACAAGTTATCTTAATTTTACAGTATAAATATTTTACAGTTTAAAACTGTAAAGACTTTCTTGAATTTTACAGTTTTGCTTTTTACTTTCAACAACAATTTCTCTCTCTCTGAACTCAGTCACAAAATCTGCGTATATAAAACTTAGCAAAATATTTGACTTAATTTTCCCCTTGTTAAACTGATATTTCCCCTCAACATCTGCTTTATTCCCATCGAATTTCTATCCTGATTCAGATGTTTTTTACCCCTTTAACCCTCATATTTCCCTTTTCCCCTCGTTTTGACTATTCTCCTGAACCTTTCTTTTCAAGTTGCGTATAGCGTCGATTGTGCCATGAGAAACTTTAATATATATATATATATATATATATATATATATATATTGGCAGAAGTAAACAATGTATTATGCCTAAACACACGCACACACACACACACACACACACACTCCTCTTTCATTCTCAGATTTCAATTAAAGTGTTTTGATATGTTTTGGAACATCCTTGGCCAATCCTCTACAATAAATGAGACCTAATAATGGGAGCGGTAAAACAATGCTCTCTTTTCGATTATTGTCCAACCCCCGAGTAAAGTCTTCGGGTTTATTTTTTATTTATTTCAGTAATGTTTTTCCATTTTAACACTCTTTCTTCGCTACCTCATTTTTGCCTTTCTCTGCCTGATTCCTTATGTAGAAGATCCTGATTCTAAAGTGCTCGTTCAACTCCCCCCTTCATCCCCCCATCTCTCTCTCTCTCTCTCTCTCTCTCTCTCTCTCTCTCTCTCTCTCTCTCTCTCTCTCTCTCTCTCTCAAATTGACTTGGGATTTTGGAACCGAATTTCCTCCTCTTTCACGCACAAATGGATTTCGCACATGTATATGCGCCTTTTATACTCTCACACATGAACACAATTTCTTTATAAATGCATCAATTCATACATACAATAATATAATATATATATATATATATATATATATATATATATATATATATATATACACAATAATGACATGTTCATTATATACTAAACACAGTCATTCCATATGTTTGATTCTTTTTACATTCAAATAATTACCAGGCTCGTATTGTGAATACATGAAATTACATTTTCAATCCTTCAAATTTTGTATGATTGTTCACAGTAATTATTGCATACAGGAAATGTGCTTTTTTTTAATCTCTCTCTCTCTCTCTCTCTCTCTCTCTCTCTCTCTCTCTCTCTCTCTCTTCTCTCTCTCTCTCTCTCTCTCTCTCTCTCTCTCTCTCTCTCTCTCTCTCATGTATATATAATTTTGAAATTCTTGCAAGTGATGACAGAGATTTTCTCTTCAACTTAATATCGCTGAATCCATTAGAAGAAGATTTGGACTCCATCCACTTATTTGCTTTCTGCCATTGATCGAAAATTCATAAAAGAAAATAGATCGGTTTTATAAGGCCTACCGAAGTGGAACAAGGTATAACACGGCGCATAACGGCATATCATGGCATAAAGGCGCATCATGGCGTACCATGGAATAACACGGTATAACGTAACATTATAGCGTAATATCGCGTTCATAAACACGCTTAAATTAATTGTATTATATATTCCTATAGGTCTCTTTTTTATAGATTTGGTTGGTTGGATTTTAAATTTGTTTTATAATATTTTGACATTTATTTATCAGTTTGTATTTATTTCGTAAGAGAATCGATAGCTACATACTCTAGGACATATTATAGATACATACCGTACACGCGAAGATACGGAGATACACTTTTAAGCTTTGTATAGAGTAATTTCGTGATTAAAAGACTCTTCTCTCAGTTATACAAAATTTCTTTCGACACGCAGTTACGCATTCAGCTGCAGACATTATTTCAGAACTATTATGTAAAAATGATTATAATTACATATATTGTAAATTCAAACCATGGCATAAAAGCTGCACTTTAAACTTATATAAATAAATTGAGTTTTCTATATACGGTCGGTTCAAAAAAGTACCGCAGCGAAACTCTTGTTTATTACCGATAAATATAGTGGTAAGAAATATAGTTCCACGACAGGACTATTTTAATACGTTGTACAGTACATACCTCAATCATATATATATATATTATATATATATTATATATA
The DNA here is from genome assembly GCA_023014485.1 of Bathynomus jamesi. Classification (NCBI taxonomy): domain Eukaryota; kingdom Metazoa; phylum Arthropoda; class Malacostraca; order Isopoda; family Cirolanidae; genus Bathynomus; species Bathynomus jamesi. The sequence goes on from JAJOZX010001451.1 coordinate 865,359, forward strand.
TATATATATATATAGCGCCACATCTTTTTTTTGTATCGGTATATACAGGGGGTTGCCAATAGTAAATAGACACCTTTGATTTTTCAATATTTTTAGGTTTGATAATAAGAGTCAATAAATAATAATATTTATTAAATCATATTTAGAATCGTGTTGCGTTCCTCTTTTTTTTTGCATTATGTAAAGCTGACACACGTTTTGCCATTCCATTGACGAGTTTTGCCATTTGTTCTCGAGTACAATGATCGTGGTGTCTATTTACTTTCGTCAACCCCTCGTATATACTGTAATCGCCTTTAACTTCGTTCATTCTTATATAATTCCAATATAATATTAACGAAATTAACGTGTTGTAACGTCGTTTTGAAGTTATTTTATAACGTATTTATAACCAAAGGCGAATTCTTTGCGTAATGGAGTGAAATTAAGGAATTATTGGGGCATCTTCTCAGCGAGATATCTCGACAGAATCCATTTTCCATCCCTGCCAGGATTGAGGCTGTCGAATTCATTAGTTTTCTGCTATCGACCGGGGCCTAATTAAGGGGAAGATTATTGGATTTGAGGGGAATGGCTGCGAGATAAAACTTTATAAATACACTATATAGACGTTAAGATGTATACTGTTATAATGTTTGAGGTGTACACGCATATTCTGGAAGGAGAAAAATGATTATCTAAAATTCTAAAACGTGATCGCGAAGAAATTATACGTAACTGTATACGGGTTGTCCGTAATATAGTCCATCATCGTAGAAATAAACGAAACGTTGCCTATGACGCCGAACTTTACGGACACCCTGTATATAAAATACATTTTGTGAATGAGGAAATACGTATGAATTTTGTCGCGGATGATACTGATCTCGACGCGAAGCAAAACGTTCTTTTATAAACTATTTAAAGTAAAATGGCGTATTTTCACTTCAATTCGAATGATATTTGATTTTTAACGTAATAATGCTAAGAGCTTTCGGGATTGTTTATTTTCCTTCGTAACGGCAAAGGTCGTGTGATGGCGGAGACCTACGACTTAAAGTGGCCTCCGAACCATTTATAAAGATTGAAACAGCATCTGAACGCGAAGAAAAGACGGTCATCCATACAAACGGTTAATAGACCCAGCGTCGCTCAACATCGCTGATCGAAGGGGAAGCGGTTTTGCAACGTGGTATTTCATTTATAGTTAGAATTACTGTATTTTCAATTTGGACTATACACTATCTCTGCATTTGAAAATTCAAATTTGTGTTTTGTTTACTGCGTGACTTAGTAGTGTGTATATATATAGGTGTACTGTACAATTAATTTCGCTTGCATTGTCAAAGGCATACCAAATGTCAGTCAGTTTAACGCGCACTCCGTTAAAACCCATTAATTTTTGCCCACGTTCGCTCATGCCCTTTTTATACCCTACTTTTTATATATATATTAGTGGTGGACCGGATGTCAGTTTTTCATCCGCGGATGCGGATTTTTAATTTCAATATCCGCGGATGCGGATATTTAGTTAATCTATCAATATAATATAGAATTATGAATATATAACATAATTTTTCAAATTTCGTGATATTACTATTATGGCAGGCAATGCATAAGAATTAAAATTAAAATTAATATTAATGTTTTCATTATGATAAAAATAATAACTTTCTCAAGAGTTTCAGCCACAGAAAATTCAATGAAACAAGTTTCATTCAATTTTCTGTGTTACCAGGTATTTATATTTTGAGGTTTATATATTTGTTTGTTCATTAATAACACTGGGGAACAAATTTCAACTTTTTGTCTATTGAATTAGATTTGACAGTTAGTTAGTTCTAGGTAATTTGGGTGCGCTGAGCACGAATTTTTACTCGGTTTTGCTCTATTAGGTCCTGATTTTGCTCAACACCCCTTCTCTTTCGTCGTATTCATAAAAAGGTTTTTTTCTCAATACTCGCTAAGTCTTTTTGCAGTTACACATTATGCAACTAGGTTTTTAGCTAGGTATTTGTACCTATTGTTATGGTATTGTTGTATTATGTATATTTTTATATGTAACACCCTAAAAATATTTTTAATTTTGTCATTTTTAACCCATTTAATATTAGTAAATTAAGCTAAAAATATCATAGAATTCTAAAATTTTCTCGAGCGTTCCTGTTCTCTGTAGAGTATTCTAGAGGGACAACTAAAATATATAAAAGCGACTCGTTTCCAGAGTTAATCAGTCAATTCAATCAGTCAGTCAGTCAGTCAGTCAGTTGAGTTAGTTAATTAAGTTTGGGCATTAACATAATTTTGAATTGGCATATGATTTAGTGAGTAATTTTGTCATCGTGATTTAATATAGTTGATTTAATTAGACGTAATTTATATTGTACTACTCATCCGTGTTTCTAGTTTAATTTCATAGATTGTAAGTACCTATTTCATAATAAGTACCTATTTAAACTAATTTTTGTGTTTATATTTCAGATTTTCTTAAATTTATATGAATTAAGGGCTTTAAATACCTTTACAAATTGGCAGAACAATCAAGCAATATGTCATCAAGCACTAGAAAGTTCAAATGCAAAAACAACCTGATTCCTTCTGTTATATATGTGGAAATTTTACACTTCCACATCAACGAGCAAATATAACTGACTTCGTAAAAAGAGCTTACTTAGCTTATTTTGGCATAAAACTGGGGGACCAAGATAAATCGTGGGCTCCACATAAAGCCTGCACTATATGCATTGAAAGACTGCGACATTGGACGAAGGGTTCGGATTCAAAAATACCTTTTGGAGTTCCGATGGTAAGTTTATGATTTCATAAAACTACGTAATTTAATCACTAGTATACTGTAACTTACCTAAATGTAATTGTAACTTAGGTACATAAACAAAAATTTACAGAAAATGTTTATAAGAATCTCAAATATTGCATAAGGTTGAAACACATAGAAATGTTAAATGTTTGGGTGATAACTTTTGATAAAATTCATAAAAACAAGTCTCTCGTCGCTTTTGTTAACGCTTTACAATTTTTTTTCCATATCAGGTGTGGCGAGAGCCTACTAACCACGAGACCGATTGCTACCTTGCTTTGTCAAGACTTCGGGCTTCACTAAGAAAAAATAAACATTGTATCGAGTACCCAAATTTCGACACCGCGATACGACCTGTGCTACATTCAAATGAGATCCCCATTCCAAAATTTAAGGGTCTGCCAACTCAAGAATTAGTTGAAGATGTTCCTGAAAATATTGTTATGCACTTTGAGGAGTCAGACACGATTTTGACCCCAGCGTATTTGCAAGTCAAAACGATCCGCAAAAGTTTAACCAGGCCGAGTTGAATGATCTTGTAAGGGATCTAAATTTGCCAAAAAAGGCTGCGGAAATTTTAGCTTCAAGACTTAAAGAGAAAAACTTGCTTACTTCAAACACATACATTTCATTTTACAGAAAAAGAGAAGAAGAACTTGTTAAATATTTTAGAACAGAGGATAGTTTAGTATATTGCTGCGACATAGTTGGTTTGTTAAAGAAGATGGGGGTTGAGTCTTACGATGCAAATGATTGGCGCTTGTTTTTAGACAGTTCGAAAAGAAGTCTTAAGTGTGTGTTGTTGCATAATGGCAATCTATACGGCTCGATACCGATTGGGCACTCAACAAAATTAAATTAAAAGAAAAGTATGAACATATAGAAAAGGTTTTAAATCTTATCAAATATAGGGAGCACGAGTGGATCATATGTGTTGACTTAAAAATGGTTAATTTTCTGCTAGGACAACAAGGAGGGTATACTAAATATCCCGGCTTCCTTTGCTTATGGGACAGCAGAGCCAAGGAAGAACATTATTTCAAACAAATCTGGCCAGCACGAACATCACTTACTGTCGGAGAAAAAAACGTAATTAATCCACCTTTAGTGAGCAGAGATAAAATCATATTTCCTCCTCTGCATATAAAACTAGGCCTCATTAAACAATATGTAAAAGCTTTAGATACGAACGGCGAGTGTTTCAAATACATAACTTCAAAATTCCAAGTTTAAGTTATGAAAAAATCAAGGCGGGAATTTTCGACGGTCCACAAATAAGAACAATGATTAAAGACAGCAATTTTCCAATGTCATGAATGAACGCGAAAAAAATGGCTGGTTCTCATTCGTGGACTTGATAGAAAACTTTTTAGGCAATTATAGGGCAGATAACTACGAAGAAATCGTAAAAAAACTTTTAAGGGACTACAAAGAGTTAGGTTGCAATATGAGCATAAAAATGCATTTTTGAATAGCCATCTTGACCAATTTCCAAGTAATTTAGGTGATGTAAGTGACGAACAAGGGGAGAGATTCCACCAAGATATCAAAATTATGGAGGAACGGTACCAAGGCCGCTGGGATTCCCACATGATGGCTGATTACTGCTGGTGCTTGAAAAGAGACCTGCCATCAACAAGCAAATACGCTAGAAAGTCTTACAAAAGAAAATTTTTGCCACAGTGAAAGCTTCATATCTGTTTGTTTTTTTTATTTTAAGTCATTTCTATCGTTATAATGTAATTTTACTGTAGTTTGAACTGCTTGTATTTATGAAACTTGAAAAAAAAAATTAACACATGACTTAATTTTTTAGTTCTAATTTGAAAAATCTGGAAAATGGCACATAGGCTGTCGACAAGAATCAGGACCTGATAGAGCCAAACCGAGTTGAAATTCGTATTCAGCGCACCCAAATTACCTAGAATCAAGTGTCAGATATCATTCAATAAAATACGTGTTGCCCAGTGTAATTAATACTTTACATGAAATGTGCGTGACTGGGCCTTATAAGCTAATTTAATTGTAAATTGTTTAATTTATTAGAGGTAACATCCGCATGACATCCGTAGTCAAAAGCGCGGATGCAGATGTTAAAAATGATGTGGATATCCGGTCCACCACTAATATATATATATATATATATTAGTGATGTAGCGGATGTCATTTTTTTCACATCCGCGGATGCGGATGCGGATGAGGATGTTTGATTTCAACATATGCGGATGTCTACATTTTCGTTATTTTTTAGGATATATTCGAGATTTGTTGTGTTTAACGTATATAATAAGTTATTATATAGAGAGAGCTGTAGCTATAATGTAGTATAATTGATTAATTGTACAATAATTGCTGTACTTTTCTCTGAACATATAAAATAATATCAAGCATCTAACTAATATAGAAATCAATTAGTGAATTCGTCTGCAAATAAATTCGTTATATTTTGTTGAGTTTCAGCCACAATTAGAAACCATAATTGTGTTACCAGGATGCGGGACGTGAACCCAACTCAAATGCACCCCACCGACCTCTTTCCCCAACCTCCTCCACCCTATAGAAAGAGATCTTTAATTAGCTTGATAACTATTTATATTAAGTTTAAAGTTTTATTAGGCATATTTATAAATGAGTAATTAAAATAAAGTAAACTAAGATGTTCATCGTTTAATGTTCAAACTTAATTATAGGAAGGTTATGCTTAAAGAACATTAATTTTCTGCCTTTCTGCTGCCAGTCTGTTTCTCTTTTCATCATATATTAATCCAGCACTGCTAAATAATCTCTCGCTTGGTACGTTTGTTGGAGGACAGGCTAAATGTTTCCTTGCAAGTTTACTCAAGTATGGATAGATATTCTGCGTATTTTTCCACCAACTAATAGGATTGTCACATGCAGCCAGGCGTTTTTCTTGGTGATAGCTCTCGATCATTTTTACTACATCTTTTGACATCGCGTAGGTCTCGTCATTGCTGCTTGACTCAAGAAACTGAGAGACAGATTCTGTGATAGATTTGCTTGTTGAAGGTGTTGGTTCTGTCACTGAAACTTTTATTCTTTTGGTGTGTGGCGAAGCGACAGATTCAAGAGATTGAAGCTCTTCAACTGCTTTGCCAAGTGATGATTTAACTCGTTCTAATGTACTAGGTGAAAATAACTTAGCTTTGTAACGTGGATCTAAGTAGGTTGCAAGAGAGTAACTTCATACAAGAACAGCCTCTCGTCTTGTCGCTTGCATCACTTTTGCGCACAATGAACTAGTTCTATTAATATAGTAGAATTTGATAATTTCCGCTTATTAATGACATTTTATCTCAACGGTCCACATCCGCACGACATCCGCAGTCCAAAGTGCGGATGCGGATGCGAGTGTGCGGATGTTCCGCGGATGCGGATGCGAGAAAGTGTGCGGATGTGACCTACATCACTAATATATATATATATATATATATATATAATATATATATATAGTTTTTTTCATAATGCGCCTCGGTGGTGTAGTTGTTAACGTCGCTGACTACAAATCCATCGTCCCCAGGATCGAAACCCGGTGACGGCAGACAGCGCGCAGCAAAACTAAGTTGTTCACCCTTCCACACAAAATAAAAATTGGTTGGTATATAAATTGGTACCCTGGGTAGTCTAGGGTGACAATAAAAATCGAAAGTTGGAGTTTTTTATTGGCCATTTGTTCAATGCTGCTACTACATGAGAAAACAATGTACTGTAAATATTAGGTCATTCAGATAATATTTAAGGGTGTCTCAAGCAGAGCTGGGCACTTGCGGCATATTTTGCGGTACTGCGGTACTACCAAACTACCAAACCGGTACCAAACCGGTACGCGGAAATTTGAATGCGGTAGCGGTACTGCGGTACTTTCAGCGATCCTTTGCGGTACTGCGTTATGCGCTCCCGGTTTGGTAGTTTGGTAGTACCGCAGTACCGCAAAATATGCCGCAAGTGCCCAGCTCTCTCAAGTGAGGTAAATAATTCTCCTTATTCATTAATATTTTTTTTAATTACTTATTACGATTGGAGTACGCCTGCACTTAAACTTTATGAACTAAAACTAACGTTTATTTACATTAATTAAAAAAAATATTAATTTATTTTTACTAGGTAATGAACAATTAATTTGTGTTATAAGGAGAATTATTTACCTCACTTGAGACACCCTTAAATATTATCTGAATGACCTAATATTTACAGTACATTGTTTTCTCATGTAGTAGCAGCATTGAACAAATGGCCAATAAAAAACTCCAACTTTCGATTTTTATTGTCACCCTACTGGGTACCCTAGTGGTTAAGACACTGGGCTGGCAGTGAGGCGTGGCTCGGATTCCACGTTAAACGTGGGAGTGAGGAAGGTGGAGTGACAAGCTTGATCTTCGTCAAAATGAACAATTCGGGCGGAAGCAAAACCAAGGTTATATATATATATATATATATATATATATATACACTTTTCTTCAACCCACAACTACAATCCGCGTTTGAAGTACAATCATTTCACCCACGCTCGTTCTATACCCATTCATTACCCGCTTGCCCGCATTCTTCCGTATTACACACACTCGCGCCCCATTTTTATATCATTTATAACATCTTAATTTTATCCCTCCCCTCTTCCTTCCTTTACTACCCCAGCTAAGTACGCACCCCTACCCACATTCTCCTTCCCCTTCACACACCCCTATACCCCTCATCCTTCACTCCTCCTTCGCCCACTTTACCCTTCCACTTGTATGCGCTTTCCTGTCTGAGTCAGCTAGTTTCGATCATTAAGCGTCGTCCATTGATTATCGTTCCTCGTGTTCGGAGAGAGCGATCGGCTTTCCTTTAATCTTTGCTGAATCAGCAAATTGGTCGAAGCCGAGTCTCTCCATCAGAATCAATGTGGAATCTAGCAGGAATCTAGCGGGAATCTAGTTGGGAATTTAACCGGAATCATCTGGCTGGTCCGGCCGGTCTCCCCCCCCCCCCTGTCCCAAAATAGGGAAAAAAAATAGTTTGAAAAAGAGAAGTTGAATAAAAAGTGAATTTACAATATACGTTTCAAAACTCGAAGATCGAATGGAAAATGTTGTTATGCAAATTTTTTTTTTTGTGGGGCGGGGGGTCGAAGGGGACTATTTTCGAATAAGAAATGTTTAATTCATTTTACATACCTATTATATAGGTTGATAAAAAAAACACTTATCTTTCTCATTTTTTTATTTCGAGAGAGAGAGAGAGAGAGAGAGAGAGAGAGAGAGAGAGAGAGAGAGAGAGAATTATTAATGATACTGTTTATCGAGAGTAAGAGATACATACATATTCAGATTTCTTCCACACACACACACACACGTTTTATATACTGTATATATATAACTCACGTACTGTTCACATAAGTGCAAAAGCATTACTGTAAACGAGAAGGGACAATAACAAACGGAATTCATAAGATGAACCGCAAAGTCAAATTACAAAGGAAATTCAATTAAAAATCAAAATACGCGAAGAGAATTTTGGAAGATAAAAAAAAAAAAAAAAAAAAAAACAAAAACACACACACACACACACACACACACACACACACACATACAGTCAGTCAATCACAATTCAAAGAAAAAAAAATCAGAGTCGAATCATAATTGGTAAATCTCGTCGTATCCACACGATGTTGATATCGCATTCAATTATTCATCCTTTGAATCTCATCGCGATATAGTCATCGTCTTCTCTTCATCGTCATCGTTGCCGAAGAAAAAGTAAAGGAACAGTACGCAACACGAAAGCAAAAGAGATCCCTTTGAAAGAAGACTCCATTATATATATACACACACACGAGTGGGGCTCCCAGTTAATAAGGAGACAATAGTTTAACAACAGCCTATTCTCTGTTTACACTCCGCAAGTGGAAACATTTCCAACAGTATTTCGAGAAACGTACCGAATTTCCAGACACGGCGGCATCGGTGTTTTCCATCCATTTGAATATTGCGAAGTGAAGGTTCTCTCCCTAGATTGCTGGAAGCTCAATAAACAAGACTGGATTTGTAGGGCATCCAATATGGAAATTGAGACTGAATCAGAGGGTAGAGAGGGATTCCCCTCTTCTCGATGGATTCCGGCAGATCGAAGAACATTTGTTGCTGCTGTTGTGAGGCTTTAATGTTTTCGTTTGTCTTCGCTCGGATGTAGTTTTTGTATTCTCTTCAAATGAAGTTAATTTCGGTTTGTAGTTTTCTTTTTTTATAGTGGGGGAGGGGGAGGTTGTGTGCGACGAAGGAGACACTTTATTTATTGCTATAAAAACACTTTTTATTATGGTTTCACTGTCAGTACCTTCTTTAAATACTTTTATGCAAGGTGTGTGTGTTCCCGATAAAACTCTCTACCTATCTATCTATAGAAAAGTAACCATAGATAGATAAATGGACACACACACACACAATATATATATAACCTCGTTAACCTCGTTGCGGTTTCGTGCGTCGCTCTCTCTTCACACGAAGGTCAAGCTGGTGGCCCCGCCTCTAGGCCTGGCTTGGTGGAGGAGCGAGTTGCTCTCTTGCGCTCTCCACCGCACATAGCCAGGTACACCAGGCTCATCTGGTACCGTCTTGAGCCAGGCATCTTGTCTTCTCTTGAAGACTTCAACTTTGACCCCTGTAACGTTTCTGAGGTCCTTAGGAAGCTGCTTAAAAAGTCTTGGCCTCCTGACAACCAAGCTATTTTCCTTCAGTGTTGAGGAGGTCCCTTGTCGGGCCTTTAGTTTGGGAACACTACATATTCTGCCTTTCCTATTGTCCAGCGTTGTTTGGGTGGTAATTAGGTTTAATTTGAGGTTTGGTACCAGTTTTTCGATCATTTTCCATATGTAGATTATGGTATACCTCTCTTCTTCTTTCCAGGGAGTACAGATTTAGTTTACGTAGTCTTTCCCAGTTATTGAGTCCTTTGCAGCCATCAATCTTGGCTGTGAAATGTCTCTGCGTTTATTCTAGTTTATTAAATTTTCCATTTTATATGGGGAGGTCAAAACTGAGCAGTATTCAAGTTTTGGTATGATCAGTGTTCTCAGCAGGGGAATCATTACTGTCTTGTCCCTCCTTTTGAACGTTCTTAGTACCTGTCCCGCGACTCTTTTTGCTTTGTTTATTGCTATCTGATTTTGTGTCTCGAATTTGGCATCATCGGTCATTATTACCCCCAAGTCGACCGCTTTCGTGCTTCTCTGAATTTCCTGTCTATCTGGAGCATAATATGCAGTCTGTTTAATTTCCTCATTTCTACCATATCTCAAGAGCTGAAATTTATCGATGTTAAATGTCATATTGTTGTCTTCTGACCATTTGTATATTTTGTTTGTGTCCCTCTGCAAGGCCTCCACTTCATTTGCCTCGCTGATTTTTCTGCTGATCTTTGTATCGTCCGCAAATGATGTTACTATACTGTTGCTGTTAACTCCACTGTCTATGTCTGTTAGCATGATAATGAACAGGAGTGGGGCCAGCAGTGTACCTTGTGGCACTGAGCTGCGTACTTCCGATTCTGATTATGATACACCTTGAATTTTGACGACTTGCAGTCGTTCTCTGAGGAAGTTATAGATCCATTTTCCCACTTTGCCTGTTATTCCCATATGTTTCATTTTATGTGCTATTATACCATGATCGCATTTGTCGAAAGCTTTAGCAAAATCCGTGTATACGGCATCATAGTTTTCATTGCCTTCAAGTGCATCTTGGATATTGTTATGCTCTATAAGTTGTGATGAGCATGATCTTCCCGATCGGATCCGTGCTGATTTTCGTTGAATCTTTCCAGTGTCTCTAAGAAGTCATAGATTTTCTCTCTGACTGTTCTTTCAAATATTTTCGTGAGGTGGGACGTCAATGACACTGGTCTATAGTTCTTTGCTCGAGATCTATCCCCGCCTTTATATAAGGAACAAAGTTTGCTCTTTTCAAGATGCTCAATATTTCCCCAGTGTCTAGCGATCTTCTTCTCCATATCCATTATAAGGGCGTAGCTATTTCATTTTTAGTTTTTAATTAATATTGCATTCCATTTGTCTAGACCTGCAGCTGAATGTGATTTCATTTGTTCTATAGCTCTCGCTACATCTTCTGGGGTAAAATCAAAGTATGTTACACATTCTCCTTGTAATTTCTCTTCGAATAATGCATCTATGTCAGGTATCGCTTTGTCACTTTTCGGGGGTACTGAAGACCGATTCATACTGGGTTCTCAATGTTTCAGATATTTCTTTTAGATCGTCTGTTAGTTCATTATTCCCTTTCCTTAAGGGCCCGATAGTAGCGCGCTTTTTGTTTTCCTTTTCGCATAGCTGTAGAAGTATTTTGGATTTTCCTTTATTGCTTATACCGCCTTTTCCTCTTCCCTGTCTGTATGGCCCTTTATCAGAGTTTGTATTTCCCTCTTGATACTCTCCAGTTTTTCTTGTATTATTTTCCTGGCATTGTTGTCCCCGCAATTTGCTAACTTTGTCGCTACTCTCTTTCTTTTGCGGAATATTCTTCTCTTTTGCCTCTCTAGCCAGTTCCTCTTTCCTTTTGGCTGTGCTTTCGGAGCATATTTTTCCAAAATTCTCAACACCTTTTCTTCCAAGGTTGTTAGCATTTCCTCAGTTGTCTTATTCTCTAAAGATGTTCTCCACTCTATTTGGGCCATGTGTGATCTGATTTCTTCCCAATATTTGGTCTTGGAGTTTAGGTTAAAAGCCCCAAATTTGTTTCTTCCTTCAGTATGTGTATTGTCTTTTAAAGTTATCGCCATATTTGTTGATAACTCGATTATATTGTGGTCTGAGATAATAGTTGGGGTTATTTTTATATCGGCAATCAAGTTCATGTTATCTCCTGTGTTAGCATAAACTCTTTTGTGAGAGCCATCAGCATTTTTGCTTGCTCCTGGTCCTCTCTTGTGCCCCCCTTATCTTGCTGTATAAATATATTTCTACTCACCTTTTTGTATTTTATAAATGGAAAATTAAAATCGCCACAGAGTTTTATATTAGGGGATGGAGAGTTTAGGGACTTTATGAGGCTTCTGATATCATCAATGGCATCCGAAAATGTTTCATTTGGGGAATTTGGAGGTCTATAGATGACTATCAGTACCACGTTTAGTTTCTCTATTTTCATTGCAAGGGTTTCCACAAAGCTGTTGGATTTACTTTTTACCGCCTCTGTCATATGCCTCTCATGTATATAAATAGCACAGCCACCTTTACGTCTCGTTGTTCTATCTGCTCTTAGTAAGTTGAATCCATCGACATGCAATTCTTTCTTATCGATACAGTGTTCGCAGTTATCGCAGTTTCCTTGGCAATGTTTAAGATGTGTTTCTGTGAGGCATGCGATGTCCGCCCTTGTTTCGTCCATAAAACCTTTCAGGTACGAAACTTTGTTTAGAGAATTGTTCGGTTTTATTCCTTGAATATTTGCCAGGACAATGTTTATTTCTTTGTTTTGCATTGCTCTTGTGCATTTTAAGTTCGTTGTCTTTTGGTTTCGCGTGTTTCGTATCCTTGTGGTCCTCCAAGATGGATCCGTTCCCGCCTACCTGTTCTGGTAACTTCTTTCCATGAAGCGTTCCGGCTCGAGGGTTCCCAGCTGTGTCAGGTGCATGCGCTGTATGAGACTTAGCAGCCATATTGTGTCCGAGATGTTGAAAAAATTTTGGGTGCTATTTGTGTTTTATTTGCTATTTGGGTACATATTTTTTTTTCTCATTCCTTCTGTTGTCATCTGGAAATTGTCCTTTGAACTTGTTGGGAGATGATGGTAGTAGCATTTTCTCCCATACTGGCAGGTTCCATATGTTGCGTAGGTCTTGCAAATGACCGGATGGTAGAATTTGCATTTTCCACCAAATTTGCAGTGGCCATTATTGTAAAAGTAGTTGCACAAAGGAGGGTGTTCGTAAATACATTCTCCCCCCTTATATCTGCAAATTCCTTTCATATAGTATTTACATATAGTTTCTTCCCCATTTTTACTTGGGGTCTTTGTATATATACTGTATATACTAGTGATGTAGCGGTTGTCATTTTTCATAGTTCTGCGGTTGCGGTTATGTACCCTATATCATCATATTATTACCTAAGAATAAACAACACAATAAAATATCGCGTTTTAGCCACACTTTTCACAATCTACAATATAATGACTATAATCTAAACTGTAAAAAGTGTGTTTCCAGGATGCGGGACGAAAACCCAACGCGTTTTGCATCCCACCAACCACTTTCTCCAACCACCGCTCATTCGAAAGTGGTGTATATAATTATAATACCACACACACACACACACACTATTTAATCCTTATATTTAAATTGAATTACTGGGAGACTGTATTTCAAAAATAAAAGTTTTTCAGCTTTGTCCCCCTTCAGCCTATTCCTTTTTTCATCGTAGATGATCCCTGCTCCACTAAATAATTGTTCACTAGGAACACTTGAGTTTGAGTCTTGTCCATTTTATCACAATTTTTCCTGAACACCTTTTATGATATGTGAAGCGGAAAAAATTTTGCTTTGTACCTTGGATCCAAATAGGTAGCCAAAGAATACATGTCATTTGCTTCTCGGTCATCAAATCTCCTTGCTAGCTCTGTGCGCATTATCTCCTTCATTGTTTTGATTCCACGATCAGCTTCAGAATCACCACTTCGAGGTTGCAGCACATTTTTCAAGGAAACGACAGGGGAATAACCTCAGATATGGAAGAGGTGGAACTACTCAATCGTTTTGTGATATCATCGAATGGTTCCAGCACAGCCACACAATTTGACAAGAGAGTGAAGTCGACGTTAGTGAGTTGTTGCATTTTGGAGTTAGCAGCGCTATATAGACTCAGTGGTTCCTTCAACTTCAGTGTTCTCTGCATCATGTGATAAGTGCTGTTCCACCGTGTGGCGACATCATGAATGACTCTAAGCTCAGGTTGATCGAAGCGTTTCTGAATTTTTTTTAACTCATCCTGCGCCATCGTAGAATGGGTGAAATGAGTAGCGATGGATCGAAGTTTAGCTAACAAGTCAGTGAGAGATTTTTGTGAGGATAATCCACTTTTGATTATAAGTTGCAGTTTATGAACAGTGCAATCGATATTATGGACGCCAGTGAGAAACAAAGCTTTTATCATGTTTGCTCCTGAGTCGCACATTGCACAATGGATGGATGAATGGGCAATATCTCACTTCTGAAGCATCTGCTCAAATTTTTCTGACAAGTATTCTCCAGTGTGGCGATCTTCAAGTGGCATTACGCTGAGCACCAAATTGGTTCTCTTGAAGTCTTGATTCACTGCATGGCATGTCAAAGAGAATAAAGACACTCCAGCAGACGTGTCTGACCATACATCCGTTGTCAATGATACTTTCGAATCTTTTAGAGGCTCAACAATTTTGAACACTTTCTTTGAAACAAAGTCATAGATATCGTTCACACAAGATCAGTGTAGAACTGACGGTGTTTCACTTTATACTGTGGAGCTGTTTCAGCCATGAGTCTCATGAAATCTAAGTCCTCAACGTGGCTGAATGGCAAGTCACCCATTATTATAATTTCAGCTATGCGATAGTCCAGTGATTTTGATTTGGAATGATTCGCATCCTAAATTTTGACTTTTTCGAAGCAACTTTCAATCGTCTGATTCTTTTCTTTCACTGCACACTTCATTTCCTGTAGAGGTGTAAGAGACACTTTTGATTGCTTTTTCTTCTTTGACTGTTCATTAGCTTCATTTTCACTAGATATCACTTCATATATTCCTTCTTGTGCATTGAACGCAGATGGTTTTTTAAGTTAGTGGTACTCCTTCCCTTTC
>JAJOZX010001451.1:887500-892653 GCA_023014485.1 Bathynomus jamesi
AAAATTTAAAATATTCTATTACCGAAAATCCTAATATTCAAAAACAGCCTAGACTGGGGGCCATGAGTTAATTAAAAAAAAAATTAAAATAAAATTTAATAATGAATTTATTAACAGTTTAAAGATGGTCTGATGGTGACGCATTTATTTTAAACAAAAGTGACTGACATTACCATCAGATCCTCTTCGGGTCAATCGGGTTCAGGTGAATAAAATCGAATAATAAATGATAAAAAATTAAATGTAAGGGATGAGATATGAAATGATCAATAAAAGATAACGAAGTTGACATATCCTAAATGGATTAATCGCATGAACGAGCCTAAGAGCCGAAGTTGACATTCTCTGTTTGAGTTATAATTACATAAATGATAAATGAGGTTAGGAAAATATGCGGAGACCCAGATTTGTTAGCCAACCAGTGACCCAGTATAATGACCTAGAAGCCTACGGAAGAAGGGCAAGTTCATAGTCACGATCGACCATTCCCTTAATCGGAACTTTCGTTTACCATCCCGGAAGTCGAGTCCTTCAAGGAACCATGCTGTACCCGTCACAACCAGCTAGCAAGCATTATGTTTCTCACGGACAGTCATCGCATAGAAGCTTTACTCAATATACCCAACCACCACGCGTTGAGGAACTCCAGTTATGAGTCTAGTGCCTAGCATGCATTGCGTTCGTTACGAGGATAACCAGCGGAATTGTCAATCGACCCACCTTCCCGACTGTCAGATCTAGAAAGGCGTCAAAAGATTTAAATTCTAGGAAAAAGCCTTCGATTTTACGGCAATATTTCAAAGTAAAATCAACGTCGGAGAAGTTTTCTTGAACTTGGCTAGATTTGAGTTTTAGTTTGTCTCTGTCATATGGCTCGCGTCTTTGTCAAAGCAATCTCAAAACTTTTAAAACTGTTGCGAATTACTATACAAAACGTAATAACTACAGTATTATATTACGTTGAACTGTATTTTGCTTATATTTGTACTACATATACATTTTTAATAACAAACTAAACTATAATTTTGTTTTTTCGAACACTTTACCTCAATTAATATTAATTTTGTCAGGGTCTCAGCGCAAATTTTCAACATCAAATTTTTTTTTATCTTTCGTATAAACTGCAATTATTTCTACAGATCAAAAGTTTTAGACAAGTGTACAATTACTATTTTCGAACTTTAATAATTTTTAAATTTACAAAACAATAATATTCATAGGTTTCCTTACAGTTTCTACTGTAAACTTACAAAATATTAACAAGAGACTCGTTACATTGTATCAGTTGTATCAATTTCTGATTATATATACGAGGGGTGGTCAGAAAATAAGTTTACACGGCGTATAATTTCGTAACTAAAGGACCTCATTGATTATGTTTGCATCAGGTGAATTCGTTAATCATTGTTGGCAACACTGCACGTCGATTCGGCTGCCATCTACCGTATATTGGTTATACGAGTCAGTTGAACATGGCGGCTCCGCTGGAACAGTGCCCTGCTCTACGGAGCAGTTCAGGACGTTTACGATTAATGGCCGCTCGTAAACGTTCCAGTGTTGAACAATATGCAGCTGCATTGATTGTTGTGCCTTTTTGCATGAAGTCTGCGAGCAAAACGCCTTTGTGGTCCCTAAACACGGTAACCGTCACTTTGCCAGCGAACCTCATAATCTTGAACTTCTTTGGTCGCGGGGACCCAGGGTGTTTCCATTCCATGCTGGCACGTTTTGTTTCCGGAGTACGGTGATGGACCCATGTTTCGTCTCCTGTGACAATGCGCTCGAGAAATTCTTGACCACTGACAGACTCGGAATATCGTTGCAGAAATGACAGGGCACTGTTCCAGTCGAGCCGCCATGTTCAACTGACTCATATAACCAATGTACGGTAGATGGCAGCCGAATCGACGTGCAGTGTTGCCAACAATGATTAACGAATTCACCTGATGCAAACATAATCAATGAGGTCCTTTAGTTACGAAATTATACGCCGTGTAAACTTATTTTCTGACCGTGTATATATATATATATATATATATATATGCAGAGCCTACATATACACAGGCTCTGCATATAGGTGATAACGAAATATTGGGGTCTGTTTTTCTGACAATAATATGTGATACAATTTAAAATTCGTTCCGAAGTCAATTATCCGATACATTAAACATAAAAATAAGTCATTCATTTCGATAATTACAAAAGGCTGATATAATATTTCCGCTTTTCACGTTTATCAGTTTCATACGAAGCATTTTTTTTATATCATTATAATTTTACCATGTATATAATTCACATGTGTATAGTCGCATATATATAGGCTCTCTCTCTCTCTCTCTCTCTCTCTCTCTCTCTCTCTCTCTCTCTCTCTCTCTCTCTCTCTCTCTCTCTCTCTCTCTCTCTCTCTCTCTCTCTATTATTATTATATATATATATATATAATATTATATATATATATATATATATATATGACCTACAGGGTGTCCCATAAGTCCGGTCTCATTGGAAATTTTATTTTAAATTAAATTCACAATAGTAATACATTAGAACTAAAAGAAATGTTCAAATTGACGTCTTGTTTGAGACCTTTTTGTAGCAATGGCTAATATATCAGGTCATCCCCTAAGTAATGTCGTTTTTTACGATAGATTAAGTTTAAACTAGTCCTACTCGGTTTAAGCATAAATTTTCCGAAGGTTATATCTGAGAGGAGATCTATCGTGTCTCGCTACATACTTTACAGACCTTGACCACTGAAGGCGTGTATTTTGCTTTATGTGAACCCCTCATAAACATGGCGGTATCAGAAGAGCATATCAGGCATATAATGCTTTATGAGTTCAAAAAAGGGAATAGTGCTACTGAAGCAACGCGAAACATTCAGGACGTTTATGGCAACGATATTCTGCATGTGAGGAAATTTATGTCAAAGATGGTTTCAAAAGTTTAGGAATGGTGACTGCTGTTTGACAGATGCAGCACGCTCTGGACGCCCTGCTGAGTTTGATGATGACCCCACTGTTAGTCGCACTTGAAGAAGACTGTTCAACAACTGTCGAAGAATTGGCTCAGAAACTCAATTCATCCCCGTCCACCATCCATCGACATTTGCAACAACTCGGGAAAGTGCCTAAGTTAGGAAAATGGGTGCCACATAAATTGTCGGTCGACAATCTGAGGGTGCGGGTAAACATTAGCACAGCTCTTCATTCCCGTGAACTCCAAGATCCGTTTTTGCACCGTTTAGTGACTGGTGATGAAAAGTAGATACTGTACCAGAATGTTAAGCGCCGTCGACAGTGGGTTTGTGCCGGAGAACCAGCGACACCACAGCCAAAACCAAATCTTCACCCTCGGAAGGTGTTGCTTAGTGTTTGATGGGATAAAGGTGGTGTAATACACTTTGAAACCTTACCACACAACCAAACAATCACCGCTCAAGTCTACTGTCAACAACTGGATCGATTAAACACTGCACTAAAAGAAAAGAGACCTTTGGTTAATCGGAAAGGAATCGTGTTCCACCACGACAACGCACGTCCTCATACCGCTCGGTTCACTTCTGCAAAAATTGAGGAGCTTGGGTGGGAAAAACTTCCATATCCATATTCTCCAGACCTTGCGCCTTCAGATTATCATCTCTTCAGGAGTCTGCAAAACTATCTTGACGAGAAACAGTATACTTCTTTAGATGACCTGCACACCAGTCTTTGTACGCCTTTTGCCTCAAAACCGCCTGAATTTTATAAACATGGCATTGAAAAGCTTGTAGGACGTTGGCAGAGTGTCATTGATTCCGATGGAAAATATATACTAGATTAAAAAGTTTCAGTCGAGTTTTTTTTGTCCTTCAAATTCCGATCTATAAAACGACATTACTTATGGGATGACCTGATAGAAGCGAGTTACACTCGTGAGGAAAAGGCCTCCGCCTTTCCCTCACGAGTTTTAACTCACTTGCGTGTTATTCTACTTGCAACAAAAAAAAAAGGTCCCAAAACAAGACATCAATTTGAACATTTGTTTTAGTTCTAATGTATTAATTTTGTAAATTTAATTTAAAATAAAATTTCTTATGAGACCGGACTTATGGAAGCCATATATATATATATTATATATATATATATATATACTAAAATATTTTAAAACGATAATATCGCGTGTTTTAGAAATATATACTATTGTATCAGCAGATAATTCGTGATAAATTATATCGATATATAGACGACACTTTTTTATGGACGTATACGAAATCCTATATAAAAGATAAAACATAATTAAATCACATTGGCCTTTATATATATATATATATATATAACAATCACCAAATAGCGCCAATAGTAAACTACCTTTTTCACCAATTAGGTCGAACTTCGTAAATAAGTCGAATTTTCCTATACGACCTACTTTTTTGAGGTTAGGTTAGCCTAACCTAAACCAAATCAGTTGTGTAAAGTCTGCGGAAGCATAAGAGACGACTTATTTGACCGAGTTTATTTTAATTAAAATCATGACACGTGTGAAATTCGAAAAAATATTAATTGTATACGGCAAAAAAACGCTTTCTCTAAAGTTTCTTCTAGACTTCTAGACTCCCCCCCCCCTTCTCCACTTTAACAAGCAAAAGTGATTACAAATTTGAAAATATAAAATATACAACCTGTTCGATCTACTTGGTAAAAAATGGTCAAGGACGAAAATTTACACAAATGTTCAATGTATGGTTCACGTCACTTTGTTAAAATATTAAGTGGACGTTTCGCTAAGTTGCTCATAAAATGTCACGTCATGGAACGAACTGTCGTTATCCCTCTCCCAGTAACTATATACACACGTACAGTAAATAGAAAGTTCAATACAGGGTGTCCCAGAATTAACTATCTATTTCAATGAAATCGGACAAATTTTTTAAAAACACACTTTTATTTATGTTTATCATGTTTAATATGTGTTAAAAATGTATAAATTTCTAAATTTTTTTCATAATTTTATTTTCATAATTTTTTCATTATCTGGTCCAATGAAAGACCGTCTGAAGTCATAGAATGGCAAAGAGACTCCAAAAGTTAACGTGTGGCTTGGAATGACCAAATCCAAAATTTATGGCCCATTCTTCTTTGCGGAAGCAACTGTAAAAGAGGTACCGTCTACCT
>JAJOZX010001452.1:0-135000 GCA_023014485.1 Bathynomus jamesi
CCCTCCGTCTATGGCCCTGGGGTGGTTCGAGTCGACGGGGGTTCTGGTTAGGAGGCAGCAACGGATCTGTTACTCGCAGTAGTTTCTTCTATACTACTCTCCGAGTTCTTCTTTAGTGGCTCGGAAGATTCTGAGAGGCTTATTAAATTCTTTGAGGTTTCTCCCCGATTCTTCTTGTAACTTATCGGGAGATTCTAATTACTAAGTTTTCTGAAGAGAGCACGGCTCGAAGGAGAAGATAAAGACTTTTTCTTACTGTGTTTTACTCCTAAACTGTTACAGGTAATGCTCAGCCTCGTAGTTGGAATCAGAATAAACATGGAAGAAATTGGTGGTGTTTATATACCCCGATTCTACTAACATCATCATTATTAAATGTTGAAGAGGCTGCATTATTTTTGCACAATATTTGAAAATAAAGTAAATCTTTTAGCTGTGTTAAGGTTTAAACGAATAAACAAGATATTTGAAGATGAAGCCATATTTTTATCTTAAGTTGCATATTTTAAGGATCTGATGTTATCATGATCTGCCAGGTTAACTAAAAGTGGAAATTGAACTATGCATCTTTACACTAAAATATGCATGAGTAAAAATTAAAGGTTTAAGATTTACAATTAAATGCTTAGGCAAGACATGACTTCATCTTTTATAACGAAGAAAGAATGTATACAAAACATGACATGGCAAAAGTTACTCAGGATTCATTATTAAGCTAAATCTAAAAAAATGTTTATGAGATTTTTAAAAAAACAACAGGTCATCAATTATTTGGCAAAGTAGAAAGCACATCAAAATTTATTCCACCGGAAAAATAATAATAAAAAAAATAACAACAGTGTCGCCGATTCTACAGTACATTCCTTATGGCGACATAATGTCGGGTCGGACATTGAGTACATTGTAATTTTGGTCTACTGTAACTATGATTATAATTACCAATTCATTTATTATCGTTAACTACAATTCCATTAAAGTACATTGACTACGTCATTTAGTACATTACATCATTAAGTACAGTTTCATTAAAGTACATTACATTATATTAAATTAAAGTATTACAGTTAATTATAATTAAACAGTTACTATAACTTTGTTTTGTTACAGTGTTTCATATTAATAGACAATTGAGATGTTAGAAATATAATACAAAGTACATGGGCACATACGGTATGGATGAATATGGTTGAATAATAATATTTATACTACATAACATATAAATAATGACTTCTATAGAGTGTACAGTTTTTATTATGATGTTAAAGAATTTTCATACATTGAATACTAGAGATATGATGAAGGGAAATTAATGACGGGAAAATGTGACGTCATAGTTATTGAATTTGTACGTAAGTACAAATCATTATTACGAAGATTTACAAGAACGAATTAGAGACAAAGAGTGGGTATTAATGACTAAGAAGTACAACTACGGGTTCCAATCCTGTTATATGCAATGTGTATGCATAATCTAGGGTCGAGGGTGAGATGCAAGACAATTCATAATTAATTATAATAACTTCTATAACAAATGGAAAATGGATAATGGATACGACTAAACCAGAGAAATGGTAGATCGTAAGGTTATGACACAAACAAAAGTAGAAAGCTACAAGTAAAATTATTATCCAAACTCGCGTTAAGCGATTTTGGTTCTTATGTAAAAATGAATATTGATTATTCATTGTTCATTTTTTACATTGCTCTCCCCTTTAAAATGATATTTATACAATAATATAATAAAATTAATACAATACAATACAATTGAGAAAATAACATCGTAACTAATTCAAGTTAGGTGACGAATTTTTCTTTACATTACAAGTTTTTTACAGAACAAGTGAGTTATTATGCTTAGAGAGTTATTATAAAGTTATTATAAAATATAAAAAATTCAAAGATTAATACTTTAATTTAGACAAACAATTAAGTTAGACAAACAATGATATGGTTAAAAAATTTTTACAAAATTTTATTTTTCTGTGGGACAAATTACGTACATAATGAATAGTAGATAAAAGGGAAAAACGTAAATCGTACAATCTATAAACTAATTTTTATTGACTAGTGTAGGTAAAAATAGAATTACGTAATGGATGATGTATAGACCTGTGGTCTAGTGCGTATTTTTGTGTACTAGGTACAAAGTGTGTTTCTTACAATTTCGAGGGACAGATTAGCTGAGAGGATTGTTAAATTAACTGAATAAATGCATAAGCAAGATATATTAGAAAGCAAAAATGATTAAGACTAAATTACATAGTTAGCACTTACGCGCAATGAAATAGTTTATTGTGATATCCAATGATTTTAGCATAAGGTTTGTATATATAGTATATGTAGTGTGCATACATGCATTTTTATTGACTGTTGTAGGTACAAATCGAATTACGTAGTGGATGATGTATAGACCTGTGGTCAAATGTGTATTTGTGTGTATTAGGTACAAAGTGTGTATCTTATAATTTCGAGAGACAGATTAGCTGAGAGGATTGTTAAATTAACTGAATAAATGCATGAGCAAGATATATTAGAAAGCAAAAATGATTAAGACTAAATAGCATAGTTAGCACTTACACGCAATTAAATAGTTTGTGATATCCAATGATTTTAACATAAGGTTTGTCTATATAGTATATATAGTGTGCATACATGCATTTTTATTGACTGTTGTAGGTACAAATCGACTTACGTAATGGATGATGTATATACCTGTGGTCAAATGTGTATTTATGTTTATTGGGTACAGATTGTAGTGGTTGGTGATACGTTCAAAAGGAGAAAGGGGATTTATAGTTGAATAGTTGAAGTTATACGTCAGTGTGCAGATGTATCTATAAATTTTGGTAAGAAGCATCTGTAGATGAGTGAGTCGGTACAATAGTATGTAGAATATGAGAGTAATTTGTTCATCCCGTGAAGAACTAGATCATTAGGGGTCATTGGTGGATTAGGATTATATATATATATATATATATATATATATATATATATATATATATATATATATACACTTTAAGGAACAGATAAAATAACTTAATAAATGTATGAGCGAGAATTTATATATAGTAAGCAATAATTATGATGTATTATAATGATGATGTTTGCATACGAGTTTTAATGCAAAAGTGACTGGAGGGACGGAACGTAAATGAATTCGAATATATATCAAAAGTAATAAAATTCAATTAGGATCATAGATTTTACATAATTAATCAGTTACAAGTATAAGGTAATTAAAAAAAACGAACTTAGAGGACCTTACAATTAATGAAAGTAAATCTAGCGGTATTAAAAATTAAATTTTGAAGATGGAATTAAATTCGACTAGTAACATTCCTAGCTATATATGAACTATATAACCATTAACATTGACCAGAAGTATCGGTACGATAATTGAATTAAAAAAAAATTAAGAATACAAATTAAAAATATAAATCAATTATGCATTTTAATGAGCTAAACATAATTTTATAATACTCTTAAAAATAAAAGTAAATCGAACCTTAGATGAGTTTCGGCCAAGAATAAAAAAGTTATTGAAATGGAAGGAAAGCATTTCGAACAATCTTTTCTTTTAATAATTTCAGGTAAATTTTACATTAAAAATTATTTTTATATAATAAAAAAAAATATTAAAAATGTTTAATAATTTTTGCACGTTAAGTAGAAAAATCATACTCTTTCGTTGAATGTTGATAGAATTTGAATTATTTGATATTTTGACACACAATTAATTAAATTCGACCAACACAATTACTCAGTATTCATCGAATAAAAAAAATATAAAAAATATAAAAGTTGACACGGTTCAACTGGGGTTGGGGGTGTTAAAATAAAATAAAAAGACAAAGTTTGGAGTACGACATTCGGGGGAATTGAGTGACTAAGCAGGGGTATAAGTCTGAAATTGACAATTACATCTTTTTTTTTTTAAGATTGCTTGTCACACTACTTTGAACAAAAATTAAAAGAGTTGAAACAAAACGGAGGGACGGTATGTTCCTCAGCATAGTAATTTAAAAGGAGTCATTGGGACAAGATCGATTAATTAATTATTACACAACTATTATTATCACGTATACATTACAATGATTATCAAAGTCATTACAAACAATTGTAAAAACTGTTTTGGTTACAAACAATAAAATATGTCATTTTACTTATATATTTATATACGCAATAATGGCATGAAAAGAAAAGACAAATCGGTCAATTTCCTTCTTACAAACAAACAAAAAAAACAACCTAAAGACACAAACCGGTCAATTTAGGTTGAATTTAATTCTCTTTTACAACAAAAAAAAGGTTGAATTAAATTCTTAAATTACATTTTCTTAAATTAAATTCTCTTAAATTACAAAGAAAAAGTTGAATTCAATTGACTGCATTGAAAACTGACTTGGGACTCGAAATAAAAATGACTTGGGACTCGAAATGAAAATGACTTGGGACTCGAAATGAAAATGACTTGGGACTCGAAATGAAAATGACTTGGGACTCGAAATGAAAATGACTTGGAATAAAACTGACTGACTTGGAATAAAACTGACTGACTTGGAATAAAACTGACTGACTTGGAATAAAACTGACTGACTTGGAATAAAACTGACTGACTTGGAATAAAACTGACTGACTTGGAATAAAACTGACTGACTTGGAGTAAAACTGACTGACTTGGAGTAAAACTGACTGACTTGGAGTAAAACTGTCTGACTTGGAGTAAAACTGTCTGACTTGGAGTAAAACTGTCTGACTTGGAGTAAAACTGTCTGACTTGGAGTAAAACTGTCTGACTTGGAGTAAAACTGTCTGACTTGCAGTAAAACTGTCTGACTTGCAGTAAAACTGTCTGACTTGAATAAAACTGTCTGACTTGAACTCTATCAAGTATTCTGAAACTGACTTGAACTCTATCAAGTATTCTGAAACTGACTTGAACTCTATCAAGTATTCTGAAACTGACTTGAACTCTATCAAGTATTCTGAAACTGACTTGAACTCTATCAAGTATTCTGAAACTGACTTGAACTCTATCAAGTATTCTGAAACTGACTTGAACTCTATCAAGTATTCTGAAACTGACTTGAACTCTATCAAGTATTCTGAAACTGACTTGAACTCTATCAAGTATTCTGAAACTGACTTGAACTCTATCAAGTATTCTGAAACTGACTTGAACTCTTATCAAGTATTCTGAAACTAACTTGAACTCTTATCAAGTATTCTGAAACTAACTTGAACTCTTATCAAGTATTCTGAAACTAACTTGAACTCTTATCAAGTATTCTGAAACTAACTTGAACTCTTATCAAGTATTCTGAAACTAACTTGAAACTGAAAATGAAACTGACTTGAAATTAACTAAAACTGGAAAATGACTGCACTTGATCTCAATCAAGTGGAGACTATTATCCTCTGGGGTTTGGTTGTGCAAACCGACTTACTTGAAATGCAATCAAGTATCTCTCTAAATCTCTATAAACTCTCTGTAAACTCTCTCTTTCTTAATTTTGCACGTCAATTCAATTCGATAATTTGAAAAAAATTGTAAACAAAAAATAAAAAATGTAAACAACATTTCACTCGAATGTACGCGAAGGTACTGTACTATTATGTTTGGTACATAAAATAAAATTATTCTATACTGAATATAACGCTTCGTCCGTATCAGCTGTTTGATTTGGGGGCCTATATATAACCGCAACAAGAAGTTTGAAATCGTTCAATTTAAGTTCTGCTATAGTCGAATCTATCGGTTCTGGAATTGAGTGCTTTACTTCTATAACGTTCGCAATATTATCTTTGATATACAACATAACACCGCCTCCTCGCCTACCTATTCTGTTTTTAACAAAAAGTCTATAACCTTTAATTTGATACTCCCCTACAAAGTCACGTGTTTCAGTGCTAAGCCACGATTCATTTATCGCAATTAAATCATAGTCTTTACAAGCAATTAAAGACAAAAATTCGTTTATTTTATTTCGTAGGCTACGAGCATTTAAGGATAGAACCTTCAAATTGTTTGTAATTGCGACACCTTCGCGAGCGTGGGGGAAATTTGTGGAATTTACGCTGGGACCGTTCGGGTTACGGCAGCCTGAAAAGAAGAGACAGTATTATGAAATAGTCTTCCTAAACGCGCAGCTCCAACTTCATTAAGATGAAGTCCATCTTCGAGGAACAAGTCCCTCCTGCCGTAGAAACTGTTCCAAAAATTTGCAAAATGCACTCCTTCCTGTTGGCAAAGAGACTTTAGGTTATTGTTAATATAGGTCGCCTTGCTGTAGAAATCGCTTCGTTGGATAATTCGAGGAAGTATACCTGTTAAAACAATCTTATTGGTTTTCTCCTTTAATTGCTCTAATAAGTCCCTGTACCTAGCCAGCAGTTCTTCCGATCTAGAATTTAAAACGTTATTAGTACCGACATGAATAACATACGTTGTGTCCTCGGTGGTACCGTCTGTAAAATGGTCAACACTATTAGTTATATCCTCCACCCTTGCACCAGGGTAGCAGTAACGGCGCCTACGACGAGGGTTTCTCCCACAGAATTCCTCGAGCTGCCCTCGAACAATGGAATCGCCAACGAGTCGTATTTCCGGTTCATCAGCATCTTCGAAACCTAAAACAGAAAACTTATTGCTTGTTATTACTGGTAGACAGGTCTTTGCTTTTCTCAATGGGGCTCCAGTTCGCACTCGAACGAAGGGTTGGGAACTAGGGGAAGAGAGAGGGCTATTTATATTATTAGTAGAAACTGAGGCAGGAGGGGTCGTAACTGGAGTCTCAAGGGATTCTAATTTTGCCGTCAGGAGCATCACGCTTTCTTCAAGTCTCACCCTGGCCTCCCTCTCACGTTCTAACTCGTTCCTCAGCACTTCCATGCTTGAGAACCACCTGCAAACTAACTGATCATTATTATTAGCCATTGTAAACGCGTAAGCAGCAAATTTCCCTTCACAGCGACTGCAAGTACTTGACGGGGGTGCCTTGCTTTTAATTAGTTGAACAACAAAAAAACAAAAAACGAGCGTTTGGAAATTAATAAATTACAACGTAGGTCTACCGCGTGCTTATTGTGCCGTCACCTGCGGAAACCCGCAAAATTGTTCTTGAAACGCAGAAACAGGTTCTTGTAACACAATTTTATGCTAAATGAATATATAATTAAGCTACCGACGAAAGAAATGCTAAAGAAAAAGTATTAAATGAAACTTATCTGGTCGCTGTTTACTGACTTAATCCTTTTTTTCCCACGGTAGGTGACCCTTTTGGAGGTCAGGTAGTGTGTGAAGGAAAAATGAACCTTAAGAAACGACGATTCTGATAGATTTGAAAAACAACAAAGGCAAACCAAGGGAATTTCAACCTTATGACTGCACGTTTTCTGATTGATTTGAAAACAAAACAAGACAAGCCACGTTCAGTAGCCTTGGTTTGATCAAATAATATAGTACTGAATAACGTCAATAAATGAAATATATTCGTTAATGAATGATTAGTAGCACGAAGTAATTTAGTTAAGAATGCACGGAACACTTTTTTTTTAAACACTTCAACGAAAACCACTTATTCAATTGATAACACTCGACATATATATATATATATATATATATATATATATACACACATATATATATATACACATATATATATACACATATATATATATATACACATATATATATACACATATATATATATATACATATATACACACATATATATATATATACACATATATATATACACATATATATATACACACATATATATACACACACATATATATATACACATGTATATATACACATGTATATATATACACATATATATATACATACACACACATATATATATATATATATATATATATATATATATATATATTATATATATATATCTATTGATTGGTGGCGCGGAAAACGCAGTTTAATAATAAACAGGAACACCAGAGAAAATACAAACATCCTTCAAGGTTTAATAGTACCAACGTTTCGTAATGCACTAATTCCATCTTCAGGGCTAAAACAATAAAATTCCAAATCACATACAAAATACAAATTGCTTAATAACAATTTAAAATAAACTTAAAAAATTATAAAAAGTGGCTAAGAAAATGTAAAACATTAAAACTAAAAGGTAAATAAATGTGAAGTTAAAAAGTTAAAATTATAAAAAAGTAAAAGCATTAAAACTGAAACGTAAATAAAATAAACTAGTACCTTAACCAAAACATAGCAGATCTATCGATGATTCGTCACAATTTAGGTCTGGTTTTAGTTTATAAATAAACAAAGACTCCATAATTTTAAGCTTAAGGTCAGAGCTTCCGGCAGCAAGTACGGCGAAATTAGACTGTGAAATTGGGTGGTTATTGTTGTGCGAGTGATTACGTATGAGAGAATTAGGTGGTTTCCCAAGGGGTAAATTTGTACGGACCAATTTACCGAGATGTTCGTAAATACGAGATTCTAAATGTCTTTTAGTTTTTCCTATATATGACCCCATACAGTAGTCACACTTGTATTGATAAACTATGGATTACTTAAGAAGTGTAGGAATAACATCCTTGTATTTAAATAAATGGTAAATCGATTTAGACGGGGTGAATATAATTTTTATACATAGTTGTGGGTAGAATTCCTTGACCAATTTTAAAAGTTTGTTTCTAATGTTAAAACTTGAGGTTCCCATATAGAGCAAAGTAAAATACAGGATATCTTTGGGGACTATAATTAAGTCTCTAGTTGTAGGGCTTATTAGTCTATTTAAGGTTCTGCCTATTGTAGTCTCCACCAGTCTAGAAGGGAAATTATTCTTGGCAAGGAGTTTTCGGATGAAATCTAGTTCATCGTGTAGTTTAAAGTAATCTGAACAGATATTGAAAGCTCTATTGGTCAGAGTCGAAATTAAGTTTCGTTTGAAACCTAAAGGGATAAAGGAAGAAAAGTTCGTAGTAAGATTGGTGAATGTCGGCTTTCGGTAAACGGAAGTTTCAAAAGAGGAATTAGTTTGTATTATCTTAATGTCCAAAAAGGACAGAGAGCTATTAGATTCAACTTCTGAAGTAAATTGAATATTAGGGTGCTTAGAATTAAGGTAATGACGAAACAAAGGGATATAGTCTGGTGATTTAAACAGGAGAAAAGTGTCATCAATATATCTTCTATAAAAAACCGGTTTAAAGTTGGAAGGACACTCATTCAACCATTTGACTTCATGATGACACAGAAACGCGTTAGCTAAGGTGGGACCAAGAGGCAGACTCATTTGAACACCTTCAGTCTGTTTAAAATATTCACCGTTGAATATAAATATAAGGTCTTCCACGGAAAGTTTTAGTAGTTCTTTCATTTGACCTCTATTAAAACCCTGCACAGTATCAGTATTATTAAAAAGATTGTCAATACATATATCAATAGTTTCTGCAACAGGCACATTGGTAAATAAAGATTTTACATCGAAACTAGCCATTGTGTAAGAATTATTATTTAATGAGATAATTTCTCTAACGAAAGAAAAAGAATCCCGTGCTGTATACAAATTATAAGTTATAGGTGATAGTATGGGAACCAAGAATTTTGAAAGGTTATAACTAAAAGTTCCTAGAGCCGATAAAATTGGCCTAAGTGGACAATAAGCTTTGTGTATTTTAGGGAGTCCATACATAATGCCTGGGCTGGATCCAGAAACAAATAATTTAGAAAAAACCGTGTCTGAGATTATATTATTAGATTTAAGTTTTCTAAGATACCTATTAATTTTATCTTCCTTATTTTAAAATTAAAGCAAAAATGTCACCAGTTACTTTAATAAATCTAGTTGCATCATTTAAAATATCTAACATTTTATCGACATAAACATTCCTGTCCAAAAGAACAACGCCACTGCCTTTGTCTGGTCTTGTAACCACCAATGACTTGTCCAAAGACAGATTTCTTAGACTTTGAAACTCTTCCACCTCCATATTATATCTATTGCCATAAGGGTTAAAAGCATAAAATGAAGTAAAAGCTAAATTACGTAAATTATTAGATAAAAAGTTGAAACCTTTACTATGTGGGTCAAAGAATGAATGTTTAAAAAGGTCCTTAAAAAATAACTCAAAGTTGAGGAAATAATCGTAAAAATTAAGTTTCTTTGGAGTAAGAGAATTTCAGGCCTTCACAAAGGGCAGATTTTTGAATATCACTGAGAACTTTGGAAGAATAATTAAAGATGAGATCATTAGCTGCTAGATTATTACTCGTATTATATCCTAATTTTTGGAGTTTCCTGTTCTGAACAAAATTCACCCTTGCAATACATTTCAAATTGCCCGTCTGAATGACGTTCAAAAGATGTGTTGAATCTATACCAGACACCAGAGACTTAAAATCACAAGTAGACCGATTAAGATCCCGATTACATTCATTACTGAGCTTTTTCTTAAATTTAATTTCTGCATCTAGTAATTGTTTTTGACAGTTCCTATAGGTTTCACTTTTTTGTAAATGAAAGTTACTAAGTTTGAACCTCAAAAAGCCAGGAATCAAACCCTGGTTTCTGCAGCAAGTAAGGAACCGCAAATCACACTGAAGTTTTCTAGCCTTGTAGTCAAGTTTTTCAAGTCTTCTATACATGTGCAATGCTGGTCTTCCATAGCGTTTGGTGATTATATCGGATATTGATTGGTGGCGCGGAAAACGCAGTTTAATAATAAACAGGAACACCAGTGAAAATACAAACATCCTTCAAGGTTTAATAGTACCAACGTTTCGGAATGTACTAATTCCATCTTCAGGGCTAAAACAATAAAATTCCAAATCACATACAAAATACAAATTGCTTAATAACAATTTAAAATAAACTTAAAAAATTATAAAAAGTGGCTAAGAAAATGTAAAACAATAAAACTAAAAGGTAAATAAATGTGAAGTTAAAAAGTTAAAATTATAAAAAAGTAAAAGCATTAAAACTGAAACGTAAATAAAATAAACTAGTACCTTAACCAAAACATAGCAGATCTATCGATGATTCGTCACAATTTAGGTCTGGTTTTAGTTTATAAATAAACAAAGACTCCATAATTTTAAGCTTAAGGTCAGAGCTTCCGGCAGCAAGTACGGCGAAATTAGACTGTGAAATTGGGTGGTTATTGTTGTGCGAGTGATTACGTATGAGAGAATTAGGTGGTTTGCCAAGGGGTAAATTTGTATTTACAAACCGAGATGTTTGTAAATACGAGATTTTAAATGTCTTTTAGTTTTTCCTATATATGACCCCATACAGTGGTCACACTTGTATTGATAAACTATGGATGACTTAAGAAGTGTAGGAATAACATCCTTGTATTTAAATAAATGGTAAATCGATTTAGACGGGGTGAATATAATTTTTGTACATAGTTGTGGGTAGAATTCCTTGACCAATTTTAAAAGTTTGTTTCTAATGTTAAAACTTGAGGTTCCCATATAGGGCAAAGTAAAATACAGGATATCTTTGGGGACTGTAATTAAGTCTCTAGTTGTAGGGTTTATTAATCTATTTAAGGTTCTGCCTATTGTAGTCTCCACCAGTCTAGAAGGGAAATTATTCTTGGCAAGGAGTTTTCGGATGAAATCTAGTTCATCGTGTAGTTTAAAGTAATCTGAACAGATATTGAAAGCTCTATTGGTCAGAGTCTCTGGTGTCTGGTATAGATTCAACACATCTTTTGAACGTCATTCAGACGGGCAATTTGAAATGTATTGCAATGGTGAATTTTGTTCAGAACTGGAAACTCCAAAAATTAGGATATAATACGAGTAATAATCTAGCAGCTAATGATCTCATCTTTAATTATTCTTCCAAAGTTCTCAGTGATATTCAAAAACCTGCCCTTTGTAAAGGCCTGAAATTCTCTCTTACTCCAAAGAAACTTAATTTTTACAATTATTTCCTCAACTTTGAGTTATTTTTTAAGGACCTTTTTAAACATTCATTCTTTGACCCACATAGTAAAGGTTTTAACTTTTTATCTAATAATTTACGTAATTTAGCTTTTACTTCATTTTATGCTTTTAACCCTTATGGCAATAGATCTAATATGGAGGTGGAAGAGTTTCAAAGTCTAAGAAATCTGTCTTTGGACAATTAAGTCGTGGTCAAGTTTTGAATCGCTTTGTTGAATTGTTAAAAGAAATAAGATATTTTTTAAACAAAAAGGAACATGAATATCCAGAACTGATTGACATGAATTGGTTGAATGACTTAGTTTTTCGTTGATTTCACATTGCATTACAATGCTTTAAATAAAAAGTTACAAGGTCGCGGCTGTGTTGTATCATCAATGTTTGAAAATATTAAAGCTTTTGAAAAAAACTTAATATTTTCTCAAAAGATCTGGAAGAAGAAAAATTTAAATTTTTCATTATTGCAGAAACACTTCTTGACTTCAAAATATTTTGCAGACAATGAAGAAAATAAATCCGACTTGCTCAAAAAGTACTCTTCAATAATAAGAGATGCCAGACAATCACTTTCAGAGAGGTTTTCACAATTCCGACAAATTGATGCAACATTACAATTCATCCAATTCACCCATACTATTCAATTTGAAGATCTTCAGTTATCAGCTTTTTATTGGTTTCACATTGGTAATTTAGAAATTGAATTAGATGACTTCCAAGAAAGTGCAGTATGGAAGACTAAATTTATTGATCTTAATCTGAAGTTACAAGAAAAGAAATTGGAGTCGTCAATTTTGGGTGTAACCAGAGAACAACAGTCAATAGAAAGATTAGAGAATCTTATTCTTGCAGAATGGAACGCTTTATCAAATTCTTTTGCATCAATGAAAAAGCTAGCATTAGCTCTGCTAACAATGTTTGGTTCGTCTTATTCATGTGAACAGTTGTTTTCCTCCATGAATTTTGTCAAATCCACCACTAGGAATCGCCTTGGCACAGATATGAGTGCTGCATGTGTGAGACGAAAGACAACTAAATATAAACCTCGGATCAAAATATTAGCATCTAAAATCCAACAAGTTTCTCACTAAAAATAGTAAGTAAATAAATTACTGTGACCCAATTTCGTTTTTTTTAAATCAAAAGTAACAAAAATAACCCACCAGCAAAAAAGGTTCACCACCACTGACCTATACGAAGACGTGTAAGGTCTAAAATAATAGAGCAGAGATTGGGCGCGCCAATATCTTCGCAGAAAGCCTTAAAAATAATTTTTTGCCAACTGAGTGTAGGTTCATCGTTTCACTTTACCATATTAATTGATGCCGATACCACACAAAATAAAATTGGAATAATTACAGTTAACTTATAAACAAATTTTGTTTTGTCCTAATATTTGTATTAGGAAATAGATCCAGAAAATATTAACTAATTTTATTTAAATTATATTTTATTTATCTAATCTAGGGGTAGCTTATATATTTCAGTTCGGTAAAATTCGTATAGTAACAAAAAAAACGTCAGTGGGTGTGAGGTCAGATGAGTATGGGAACCATTCCACTAGCTCATGAAGGGAGATCAGTCGACCGGAGAAATGCTTCCTCAAAAAGTTTGAGTTTCACAAGCTGTGTGTGGAGGTGTTCCATCCTGTTGAAACCACAGTGACTGGGATAATGTAGTTATTTCTTTTACGGGACAAGCTAACTAGTTTGTCCTGTAGTTTGTCCCGTAAGTCTGTCCCGTAAGTTTGTCCCATAAGATGCCACCCAACACCAACACTACCCAACAGCGACCCAAATGTTGAGTTTAGCAACACTACGTGGAAGTTCTATTGGTGCGCCAGCATGACTTCCCAAATAACGAAAATTTTTATTATTAATCTCCCTAGACCAGTGATGCACAAACCCTGGCCCGCGGGCCAAATGTGTCCCCCACGGGTCTTTTCAGTGGCCCCACGGGTCTTTTCAATTCAATGAAAAAGTTAGAATATAAAAGTGACCCAATTTATGACTTAGATGGAAAGTAAGTAGGCTAATACATTTAGTTATTTTCTTCGCTTGGCCCTCACATCAAAAATGTTTGTGCACCACTGCCCTAGACAGATGCACACAACACTCGTCAGTGAAGTGAATGAGTTTCAAAAACTCAGAATCTTCTTCTAGCTTTACTAACATCCATGATGCGAATTCCATTTCGTTTTAACCTTCGTCAGTGAAGCTTGTCAATGAATTTTGTAGGGAAAAAGGTTTAGTTCGGTACAAAATATACGATGCACAGATGATCGTGAAATACCTGCTTCTGCTGACAAACGTCAAATTGCGAACTACGCGCAATAATTTCATGAACCATATTTATGTGTTGCACAGTTCTTATGGATCGTCGCCTATCACTATTACCCCTATGTTGATTCCTTACATTTCCTTATGTTTGAAATTTTCTAACAATTCGTGATATTGTCTTTCTATCGGGTGGATCTCTGCATCCATATTTTGTGCAAAAGTTCCTCTGCACCTGCGTCACAGAATTTGACCTGAAACCACTCAACGATCTTGCTTTTTTGTTCCAGTTACGAACGTGGCATCACTCTTTGAGAGTTCAACCATATTGTTCCGTGTAAACTATGTCCTAAAGAAGGCTTAGTCAAGACGTAGCTTTCCTTAAAAACTATAAATATACAATTAGTTATTATGTAATGAGGAATTATATGCATATACAGTTGCCCGCATATGTAATATTCCTCGCCTCACAGACGACTGTGTACATGTGGCAACGCCGCAGTGAGAGTCAAGGTAACCCACCTGGGGGAAGGTGGGGTGGAGGGGAGACAACCTAGTCTAACAACATATAAGACAGATCTATACTGTATATCTAAAGGACAATTGAATGTGCAGTCATTGACAGACAGACAGCGTTGAACTCCATGTAGTGTACTAGTTTTGCACAGTAACTATCGAAGCGACCCGGCGTTGTGCAAGTGGAAGTTGAACGATATATATATATATATATATTTGCCGGGTTAGATTAATTGAATGTCCGGTTCGGTCAACTGAATGCACGGTTAGGTTAATTGAATGCCCGTTTTATGTCAAATGAATGCCCGATTAGAGTAACTGAATGCCCGGTTAGAGTAATTGAATGCCCTGTTAAGTTAATTACACTGGTCTACAGCCAAAATGCTTCGGAAATAAAAGTAGTCAATCTTTACTAATTTTGGGTCACTGAATACGAAAATGATACCTAAAGTTGCCAATTGGCTCTATTTATAAAGATATCAGGCAACCCTGCACCCTACTAACTGGACTGCATCTGTCGCGTAATATGTAGACGCCTGTGACACATCGACGCATTGACTCTACTGCTCATGCGCGTAGTTATATTTTTTATTTTAATAAATTAATGTAAATATATACATATATATATACAATAAAATGTAATTTTAAATTTATCTATTACATTATGTATTTGTAAATTATTTATTAAAAAATAGATTGGATCATTTTAACATATTGCTTCCCATAATGTTTTTGATATTAATATAAATGGAATACTAACCTAACTTAACCTTACCTAATTTAAAATTATTAAAATGCAATGTAATTACATTAATTTATTAAAATAAAAAAATATAACTACGCGCATGCGCAGTAGAGTTAAGGCGTCGATGTGTCACAGGCGTCTACATATTACGCCACAGCATCAGTTCATTCGCGGAAGTTATACAGCGCACCCTTGTCAAACTCTTTTTAGTGTTTGCTTTTGAAACAATTTTTTTCAGCCTAATTTGAACAAAGATGCCTCGTAATTGTGTAAACAGTGTAGATAACTTCTGTTATGTTTGTGGAGAATTGACTTTTGCATCACAAAAGCGTGCTATAACCGCCGTGATTAGGAAAGCCTATTACCTTTATTTTGGCTGTAAGATTGGAGATCAGGACAAGAGCTGGGCCCCACACATATGCTGCAATACTTGTGCAACAAACCTTCGCCAGTGGTTGAATCGGAAAAGGAAATCTATGTTTTTTGCAGTGCCAATGGTGTGAAGGGAACCAACAGATCATGTCAGCAATTGTTACTTCTGCATGGTGCCTCCAGTCAAGAAAGGTATTTGCAAGAAGAAAAAGTGGATTTTACAATATCCGAATATACCCTCTGCTATACGCCCGGTACCTCACGGCGAAGGACTACCCGTTCCTGAGCCCCCACACTCATTCTCCCTGGAGTCAGAGGACGAGGAGAATGAAGGAACCTGCGAAATTTGTGAGCCTTCAACTTCACAAGACCCTGAATTTGTTTATAACTTGACATCTTCTAAACCGCACATGATAGCTCAGAATGAATTAAACGACCTTATCAGAGATTTAGAACTGCCAAAGAGTAAGGCAGAGCTGTTGGGCTCCAGATTGCAGCAGTGGAATCTCCTCGCTGAAAATGTTAGTGTGTGAAAGTTTCGTGACCGTCAAAAAGATTTTGTCCCATTCTTCATCATGGAAGGTGACCTTGTAGCTTGCAACGACATCGATGATCTGATGGCAGCTCTCAACATTATTCACAATCCTGATGAGTGGAGACTGTTCATTGATTCATCGAAGTTGAGTCTAAAAGCTGTTTTGTTGCATGTTGGCAACGTATTGCCATCAATTTCAGTTGGTCATGCAGTCCACATGAAGGAAACATATGACAACATGAAACTGCAACTTAAGAACTGCATAAACTATGACAAACATCAGTGGCAGGTTTGTGGTGACTGACAAGTTGTAGACAGATCTTCGACTGCAGTCGGGATACAAAAAGTATTATTCTCTTCTATGTGAATGTGATAAACGGCTAAGACTTGAAATACAACTTAACTTGATACTGTTTGGAGACATTTAATCTAACTGTGGCGAGGCTCTAAGTAAGCGAGGCTGCCAGAAGATGAATCAGTGCCGGCACTATCAATATTATCTCTTTATATGGTCGAATTCGACTACACTGAAGTATTGCTGTTTTCTGTGTGAATGGGATAGTCGGGCTAGGACTTCTCATTACATCAAGAAGGATTGGCCACTCCGACACTCATTGGAACCTGGAACAAAAAATGTTCAGTATCCTCTACTTGTAGAATCGAGCAAGATTTTGCTACCACCCTTACACATCAAACTGGGCGTCATGAAAAATTTTGTTAAGGCTATGGATAAAACGGGGGCAGCTTTCAAGTACCTCGGTGGTAAATTCCCAAAGCTCAGTGAAGCAAAAATCAAGGAGGGTGTATTTGTTGGTCCACAGATCCGCGAGCTTCTTAGAGATGAGGAGTTCGACCGTATCCTAGGTGGTGAGAAGAAGACAGTGTGGAATGCTTTCCGGTTAGTAGCAACCAATTTTCTCGGAAATACCAAAGCTGACAATTACAGGGAGCTGGTGGAAAACCTGCTGTTGTCCTATCAAAAAATGGGCTGCAATATGTCTTTAAAGATACATTTCCTCCATTCGCACCTGGAATTTTCCCCGGCCAACAGCGGAGCAGTTAGCGATGAACATGGTGAACGTTTCCACCAGGATATCTCAGCGATGGAGAAACGCTACCAGGGGAAATGGAGTCCATCATTTTTAGCAGACTACTGCTGGACAATAACAAGAGATGCTCCAGAAGTTGAATACAAGAGACAAGCAAAGAAGCGACGGGTTGGATCAATATAAGTGACTGCATTATACAGGTATGTTACTAATATATGGTATACATATGCGCAAAATGTGTAACTTAAATTTTCTTGGAAACTGTAGCCAATCGACTGTTTTTATGGTCATATTCGTTTTCAGCACCCCAAAATCCATAATAGGAAACACATTTTATCTCCGAAGCACAAACTTTTTCAAAATTTGTAGACCAGTGTTATACGCCCTTGACGATTAGTTAGGGTAAGTCGTGATATTTTCGTTAGTTTTAACGAAAATATCACGACTTAACCTAACCAATCGTCAAGGGCGTACAGTTGACCTAACCGGGCATTCAATCAACCTAACGGGCATTCAATAATTTTACCATAGGTTTCGATATATATATATATATATATATATATACATACGAGGGCCACTCAATATATTTTTCCCCACCTTTTTTTTTCTTTTCAAGTTTCCTTATACACAAGTAGTTACATATCTTTTTCACAAGTTTTTATTTTTCCACATAGTCTCCATCCTTTTCTACGGCTTTCCTCCACCTCGAAACAAGGGCCTTTATTCCTTGCTGGTAAAAGTTTGAGTGGTCTTGCGTTAGCGTGCAAAGGAAGGACGTCTTCCAGTTTTCTCTCCGGTCGAACTCGCTTTATACGTCTCTGCAGTCTCTGTAGGTTAGCAATATATGCCTCTGAGTTGATTGTTTGTCCTTTCTTCATAATGTCCTCCAGAATCATCCCTTTCATGTCCCAGAAGATGGTGGCCATAACCTTTCCTGCAGAGGGGAGTCTGCGTGATGCCAGTCACAATTCGTGAAAGGAAGTCATCCCCTTCTGTCTCGTATCGAACCAACGACTCGGACGCAATTTTTTTCTTTGGGCTTTGTGATCTTCAGTCAGTTCGCGAGGAACAAACCGTGAACACACTTTTGAGTATCCAGTTTCTAAATTATCGTATTCACACTTCCTTCACTAATTCCTAGCTCCAGTGATATCTCCTTGTACGTGACTCGCCGATTTGATCGAATGATGCCGTTAGCACGTTGCACAGTGTGAGATGTCACAGCCGATACCGGGCGACCGCTGCGTGGCTCATCATCGAGGTTGGCTCTCCCTCTCTCCGATGATCTCACACGGTTAGACCAGCGTCCAACTGTGCTTCGATCAACAACAGCATCCCCGTAAACGTTTTGTAGACGTTTGTGAATATTTTCAACTGTTTCCTTCTCTGCGGTTAAGAACTCGATAACAGCTCCATGTTTACGACGCACATCACTGTCGGACGCCATTTTCGAAACTGCGTGAACCATCGGTTTTATACAAGGGCGTTTAAAAGTGGTTTTATACAAGGAGGGGAAGTTCAAACTGGAAAAATCCGGTTATGTGAAGCGCAGAAAGTTCAAACTTACGGCCCAAAAGACATTTCAGCCCCATGGCCTATTATTTAGCTAAGAAAAAAGGGTGTTCTTTGCAGTTGAAAATGTATATATGTATGTGCGGCATGCGGGAGGTGCCCCCCTCGGGGCATTGGTTTCTGCGCGTATGTAGTAGAATTACGACTTCTGATCGAATGAGGCCCATGGTGTAATGGTTATCATATCTGACCGGCAATCGGAAGATCCCGGGTTCGATTCCCGGGTGGTTACCTCCTCATTTTTTCATTTGTTTGTTCTCCCTCCTCATCTTGCGCGGTATGTCTTCTATACTAGCGTCGTTCTTTACGTTGATATATATATATATATATATAGGCTATGTGGCTTCGGCCTCCGAGGTCATATATATGAGGCACACTCAATATATTTTGCCCCACCCTTTTTTCTTAGCTAAATAATAGGCCATGGGGCTGAAATGTCTTTTGGGCCGTAAGTTTGAACTTTCTGCGCTTCACATAACCGGATTTTTCCAGTTTGAACTTCCCCTCCTTGTATAAAACCACTTTTAAACGCCCTTGTATAAAACCGATGGTTCACGCAGTTTCGAAAATGGCGTCCGACAGTGATGTGCGTCGTAAACATGGAGCTGTTATCGAGTTCTTAACCGCAGAGAAGGAAACAGTTGAAAATATTCACAAACGTCTACAAAACGTTTACGGGGATGCTGTTGTTGATCGAAGCACAGTTGGACGCTGGTCTAACCGTGTGAGATCATCGGAGAGAGGGAGAGCCAACCTCGATGATGAGCCACGCAGCGGTCGCCCGGTATCGGCTGTGACATCTCATTAGACGAAAGCGCTTGAGCACCACTTTGTGTCTCTTTTCCCTTCGTGGTTTTACTCATCCCAGGAACTCTTCTGGGATAATTAAATCCACTATAGTCCGAATAAGTAATGGTAAATGACAAATACCATAGTTTTTCTTTTTCATGATGCTAGCCCGAAGCTATATTTATGGGACCTCTTTGCGAGTGACCCGTTGCCCGCGTCGGGCTAGCATCATGAAAAAGAAAAACTATGGTATTTGTCATTTACCATTACTTATTCGGACTATAGTGGATTTAATTATCCCAGAAGAGTTCCTTGTTCCATGCACTGTCTGTGTGTATCATAAAAAAGTCAGGGGACCATTCTGAGTTCATTCCCATCTTGAAACGGACATGTTATGTGCCTTGAAAAGTGGACGCTCAATTCTACCAGTTGAGGTTTAAGTTTTGTTTTTTTGGCTAAAAAATAATAGTTACCCCTTTTTCTTTTATGTATTCAATCTGACGTGAAGGCAGCGAGTCTTTTGCTTATATTGAGGTTCTAAATGTAGCAGGGCTAGGCTGCTTTAAACCCTAGATCCATGTCCCAAAGCTGAATCCTGTCTACTTTGCAGATAGCTGGTGAAGGAAGCTATATTTATGGGACCTGTTTGCGAGTGACCCGTTGCACGCGTCGGGCTAGCATCATGAAAAAGAAAAACTATGGTATTTGTCATTTACCATTACTTATTCGGACTATAGTGGATTTAATTATCCAGAAGAGTTCCTTGTTCCATGCACTGTCTTTGTGTATCATAAAAAACTCAGGGGACCATTCTGAGTTCATTCCCATATATATATGTATATATATATATATATATATATATATATATATATTTGTGTGTGTTGTGTGTGTGTGTGTGTGTGTATGAAAATTATTACACGAAAGTGACACGTGAAAAATATTTATGATGAATAAAACCACGAAGGGAAAAGAAACACAAAGTGGTGCTCAAGCGCTTTCGTCTAATGACATCCTCAGGAACACTGTGTGCTCCTGAGGATGTCATTAGACGAAAGCGCTTGAGCACCACTTTGTGTCTCTTTTCCCTTCGTGGTTTTACTCATCATATGTATAATATATTATATATATATATATATATATATATATATATGAAAATTATTACACGAAAGTGACACGTGAAAAATATTTATGATGAATAAAACCACGAAGGGAAAAGAAACACAAAGTGGTGCTCAAGCGCTTTCGTCTAATGACATCCTCAGGAACACTGTGTGCTCCTGAGGATGTCATTAGACGAAAGCGCTTGAGCACCACTTTGTGTCTCTTTTCCCTTCGTGGTTTTACTCATCATATGTATATATATATATATATATGTATATATATATATATATATATATATATGCTAGAGCTCCGCCCATTTTATGTCACTATGTTTTATGACGTGTCTAAGATGTCACTATCTTTCAACCAATTCGGAATACAGAGGCCGAAGCCATATAGCCTATGTTCTTTCCCGGCCTCAGTTACCCTATCCCCCAAGTCTCATCCAAATCTGTGCCAGTGGTTTGCCGGCCATAAGAAACATAGAATTATTATTAGTATTGATAAGATTCCATTCTGATTACTGTAAGTCTATATGAATAGCTACCACAATACAACTTTTTATATCTTAGTGAATTTGAACCAAAAATTTACATTACACAACCAACCTCCACACTCCCTCATTCCCCTTCTCCACCCACCAGTCTTCTTTCTATTACGCCTGTTCATCATTATCATATGCTCATCATCCCTTTTAGATGTTTTTTGCTTCCATCTCTACTTGTTTTGTTCTTCACATCCGCAGTTTGTGAGTGGTGAGAAAGTGTTTTGGAAACAGTAGACAATGATACTCCGCCTTTAGCAGCTATTTGTCTTTGAGTGTTGCCTTCTTAATGGAGAACCATAATTTTCAACCTATTCTTCTATGAAATTTCTTTATTTGGAGCCATTATACTATCTTATCTGTAAAAAAAATTAGAAGATGAGGCATTTTTTGTATTAAAGTTTAACAAATAAGATGATATTTTTAAACAAACTTGCGATTACATGAGGGTATGAACAACATGTGTGAGTTATTAAATCTATAAAACATGTTATTACATCAAACTGAATAGTATATTTACCAGTAAAGAACCTGACCCTCAAAATTAGCAAAATCAATAAAAACTATTGGTGTACTAATTCATCAGCATTGGCAGAGTCGGCCATTTTTGGGGCATTGGCATCAGCCAAATTTCGCCGATTCTCTTACTGATTATTTGAAATTTTAAAATTTTCATAACAAAACAAAATCTATATTTACAGAAAATTGAACGCCAAAAAACACTATGATAGTTTATACTTATTTCACAGTGTACTTATATAAAAATATTTTACATTCACAAAAAGGCAAAGCATAATAAGTTAAGTTGTCCACAAATTGACATTTTCTCGACTAGCTAATCTCTAAATATTATAAAC
This sequence comes from Bathynomus jamesi, assembly GCA_023014485.1. Lineage (NCBI taxonomy): Eukaryota > Metazoa > Arthropoda > Malacostraca > Isopoda > Cirolanidae > Bathynomus > Bathynomus jamesi. The sequence goes on from JAJOZX010001452.1 coordinate 22,298, forward strand.
TATTGTAATGTAATTGGTTGTGTGATGTCTATTTTCGGTTCAAATTCACTAGTATATAAAAAGTTGTATTGTGGTAGCTGTTCATATAGACTTGCAGTCTGTATACGATCATATTAATTGTTTATCTTTATGAACAGAGACATTACAATATAATTACATGTACGTCACTGAATGCACATTCAAATGTCCTTTAGATATACAGTATATGTCTGCGTTATATGTTGCTGGACTCGGGTGTTCCCTCTCCACCCCACCTTCCTCCAGTTGGGGTACCTTTACTATCACTGCGGCGTTGCCACATGTACGGAGTCGTCTGTGAGGCGAGGAACATTACATATGCGGAATAAAAACCCCAATCTGTTACCTTTCTGAAGAACAAAACCAAATAATAAAATATGCATCCATTATAGAATAACCGGCAAATAAAAGTAGGGACATTTTATATATATTTATAGGGACATAAATATACTTAAAAATATTAACTTATTAATTCTCATAAAACATATACGGTATACACGTGTGTATATATATATATATATATGATGAATAAAACCACGAAGGAAAAAGAAACACAAAGGGGTGCTCAAGCGCTTTCGTCTAATGACATCCTCAGGAACACTGGAGTGAAAGGACAGATCAAGGCAATATATAGGTTACAAAAATAAACATACATACATACATATTCACACATATATACATATATATATATATATATATATACATATATATAAACATATACATATATATAGTAAGCATAGAAAAAAATTGTGGGAGGAGCCAACATTTATATGGTCACAGACGAATAAAGAAATAAAATAAATATAAATATAAATTGAGAAAAAATTAATTACAAAATAGTGCCTTAGTGATATATATGTCACAGCCTAAATAATCATAAAGAAATAAACAGGCACATAAAAAAAACCATAAATACATATACATACATATATATATATATATACATATATATACACATACATATATATATATATATATATATATATAAAGACACTTTTAGCACTTTGGCCGACCTTCCATATAAATTCAAATGGCTTTTTTATGGAACAGGTCACAAAAGAATAAAGAAATAAAAATAAATATAAATATTGTAAGTGGAGTCTACCAATTCAAGCTCAAGAGGGAGGTTTTACAATCGATTTAATAGATGCTGCCAAATTGATATATATGTCACATTATTAAAAAATAAAAATTGAAAGATAAATTTTAAGAGAGGCACACCAATTTATAAGGGAAAAATTACCACATATGCATATTATAGTCACAAACGAATAAAAAACTACAAGTAAATATAAATTGGAAAACAAAATGATCCCTAGATGATATATAAAGAACAATAAAATATATATACAACATATTTACGGTATATATACGAAATATAAACGCAATATATACAGAATATATATATATATATATATATGCATAAGGGAAAAAAAATTACCAAATTTGTTTTTATAATTATTGTCTGAGAAAACGGTAGGTCGCAAAAGAATAAAGAAATAAAAATAAATATAACTTGAAAAAATTACAAATAATACACGTACACATATATACCCGCATACCCAAATATATATATACATATACACACATATATACAAACACACACACACACACACACACATATATATATATATATATATATACAAGCTTGACCTTCACGAAATGAGCAATCATCCCGCAGAACCTTTGTGAGGTTGTAAGGTAAGGTAAGGTACAATTTGGGAGGTGAAAATTAATTTTTGCCAATTCCTTCACTGAGGGGTTTTAAAAATATGTTTTTGGATGTGAAGAATTCAAATCTGCTATTATTTTTGTGATTGCTCAACACTTAGCTTGGTAAATCTACGTTTGATTAAAAAGCACATAAATTGCTCTCGGAAAACAACATTTGTTAATTTTAGCTTCTCAAAATGTCAGGTAATGCTATAAAAATTTTAGTTTCTCTGCATAAAACATATCCTAGTAATCATAAAACATATCCTTGTAATCATAAAACAACATTAGAAAGTAATGACATCAGTAAAAAAAAATATTTAAACAACAAGTTTCATCAAGTCTTGCTTTGATTCGTTCTTGGACATCAGCCGCCGACTTGCTTCTTGGCCTCTGATATAGCCCTCACGTTTCTCATGTGTATACACCCTGCCTGCTGCCTCTGTGACTTGTTTCACACACCTCTCTATTGACTGAGCATGACAGGGCCACTGCGGAACTTGCATAGGCTTGTCAAAGAACTTCTTTACTTCCGCTGTAGTCAGTTTACATGTCAAAGGAGGTTCAAATACCCCGTCAGACCAGTCTGTCAGCTCCAACACGGAAGAAGCACTGGGGTTGATGAAAGGTGTCTTCCTGGGACGTACAGAAAGATCTCCAAGTGTGTCATCATCTCCACCCCTCATGTCAACAATCTTTTGGACACCAGCTCTCCTCTCCTCACTGTCATCTGAGCACAAGAGTGTCTGGATTATCATTTCGCTGAATGCATACCATGCTGAGCGCTTGATGGTTGGCAAAACAGCATCCACTACAGCCTTCATTTGCAGCCTAACTAGCCGCAGCTGAAACAAGATGTGGCGTGGGTCTTCCACCCAAGAGTGTTTTACTTTGATGTTGAACCAACAGGGGTAGTACACACCAACAATATATTCCACTATCAGTCTTAAGTTGTTGAGGGTTTTGCCTTTAAGGCCATGTTTTGAAACCCATATGCGACAAAGCCTGTTTGCTGTTGTCAACCACCTTGAATGGCTCACTGGACCAATTTCAAGAGGGGCCAGATCTGTGGGAAGTTCTCCTGTCCTTATGGCCTGTGTGATCCTATACCCGTACGCTTGATCAGTAGAGAGATCCTTTACGACATTGTCACTCAGTGAAGTAAGAGGCTCTCCAATTGAGAGTTTGGTGAATGAAGGATCAATTTCAAGTTCGGTTGCAGTGTCTAGCATCTTGCCAATGTTACCTGTCCACTTGTTGTTAGACAAGGTCTTCCCATCCAGTGCTGTGATCAAGTGTCGCAGGGGCAACTCGTTAGTGTGGAGGGCACAAACCAACCAGATCAGCTTACGGCAAAGCTTGACCTCTACCCAATGCATGGAACCACCCTCCCAGCCAGTGTTAACATTTGTAGAATCACCTCCAATGGCCTGCAGGCTTTTATCAATGCCCTTCTTCTTCATGAAATCTACAAGATTATCACAATAACTTCAGCAGGTTTTTTTCTCGTTGAGCCTTTCTCAGGAGTGAAGTGGTAGAGATATCTTCCACCTGGCTCACTGCACACATAATAATGCTCTTCTTTGATGATGCTGGGGAACTGACGATCTGAACTGTCTGCTTTCAGCATAACTTTAGTTGTATCTTGACGGCCGTCAAAGAAGATGCAGTCAATTTCATCCTTCTTACAAAGATCATCAAATTCCTGATCCAGGGATCTCATAACTTTTTCTTGGGCCCTCTTGACTTTATTGTGATCAACTACAAGTCTCTTGTCTTCTTCAGTGATCAAGCCAGCATCCATAAAGGCAGCAGTGGTGATGGCAGCTATGGCACGCAGGCCAACACCATATCTGATGCTATGCATAGCAACATTAGGTATTTCTAATGTGTTGTACTCTGGCTTTTTATTGGAAGTTGAAGACGTGCTTGGTATTTCTAATGTCACTTCATAACTTCCATCCTTTCCATCTTGAGCATCAGCTATTGTTCTTCATTTTCATCATCAGAGAAAATTATTTCATTTGATGGCATTGAAACATCCTGCTTACTTGTCTGCTTATATTCAGCAAGCCTTCTCTTTCGTCTTCTTGCCGCCTCTGCTTTTTGACTTGTCTGTTGTGCTCAGGTTGATCTGGCAAGCCAATCTGATGTGGTCCAATAGAACCAGACTTGTCTCTCTGACCTTTAATGAAAGCAAGTTCCTTCACAGGGATCTTCATCTCCCTAGGGCATGTACAATTAATGTGAGTTTCGTTTTGCAACCATCATCTGCAAGGCAGCCAATTCAGAGCAGAGAACAGTTTTACACTTGCAACTGAAGATGTCAAAAAGCTTGTCAAGTTTTGCAATGAAAGCCTCTTTGACATGTAGCTTTCCTCTCCAAGAGATATGTTTTTGGCTCCCAGCTCTCTTGGATCTTGTTTAAGATTGTGACTCGTGAATTTACAACGGGGGCTACAAAAGAACTGTTTGCTCGTTCCCACTTTTCAAGCACTTTAGGGTAAATGTCATTTGCAAGACTGGCTGCTGGGTAGTTCTCACATCCTCACCACTTTGTTCTCTTAGCAGTAGCCCATATTTCAGAACGTCTCGCAGAGTTGGGAGTTCAGAGGGCAAAACTCTCTACCAGTTCCAATTAGGTTGCTCATATGTGTGAATGTCCCCAGTCTTGTCCTCCTTTTAGAAGCCATTGTAGGTCAATTCCCACTGGTTAGGATGGTAGCACTGACGGACAAGTAATCTTCAGCACACTGATGAATATGTTTCAACCTGTGAAATAAGCAAAAACAGCAGTGCATTATATATACAGCATATATAATTATTAAATAATAATTATTATATAATTCCACAAAAAGTAAAAAAAGTCACTATTTTTATGTAGCTTCTTACCAAGCAAAACTAAATTATATTAAATTAACAAAAATATCTTTAGAATTCCTAAGTCATGCTGCAACTTTTTAGCACCCCTCATATTTGGAATTTGAAAGTTGAAAAATTCGACACACCCTATTGGCTCATGTTAAAGTTATTTGTAAGTTGGATAATAGCAGACTCAAGAATATTTCTATTAACAATGTTGCTAGAGTGAAACAAAACTGAAGCATTATTCCAATCAACACAGTGGGATAACTCTGACAAATGGACAAAAAGGGCACTGGACGACTGATATTTTTTCACAATATTGTTATATGAAAATACTATATTAATATTCAAAAGTTTAAGTACATTAGCAATGGCTAAAAAGCCTGGGAAAAATGGAAGTACTAAAATATTCTTTGACAAAGTGCGAGTGTTATTATTCACACGATAGAAGGTTCGTTTTGCCTTGTTAAGACAAGATTCTATAAACGCAGGTGGGTAGCACAGATCACTGCCAATACTGCTGATTTTTTCCAATTCGGCACCCACGTATTCCGAACTGGCGACCCTAACAGCGAGGAGAAACATTGAAGAAAATATGGCCTTCTTAATGGGGGTGTCATGTCCAGAGTAAAAGTGTACGTAGGACAACGATAGTTTGATCAGTTTTGACGTTTGTTCATTGTTTACAAAAGTGCCGATTGACGATATGCTTGACTTTCTCTCCCGAGAATTACATAAGTATGACCTGCCAGTACCTGCACACATCGTTTTGGAACTCATTAAACTTTGCATCAAAGATTGTAAACTCACTTTCAATAGCGAGTACAGTATTATCAACAGGTTTTTGGATGGCCATGGGCAACCGCTTTTCGCCCCTCCTCTCCAATATTTATATGGAGTTTTTCGAAATTACTTACATTCAGAGAATCCTGGGGGTTGGCATCCCATGGTTGCGTTACGTCGACGATATTTTGTGTATCTGGCCCATGAATCGTGACTGGATGACTTCCTCCTTCAGTTAAATGATCAAGTCCTCTCCATTAAGTTTACTTTAGAAGTGGAACAAGACAACTCAATCCCGTTTTTGGATGTGCGTGTACATAGGGAAAGCCCAGGTTTTAAGTTTAGTATCTATCGGAAAAAAACAAACAATTTGTCCTACGTACACTTTTACTCTGGACATGACACCCCCACTAAGAAGGCCATATTTTCTTCAATGTTTCTCCGCGCTCTTAGGATCGCCAGTTCGGAATACACGGATGCCGAGTTGGAAAAAATCAGCAGTATTGGCAGTGATCTGTGCTACCCACCTGCGTTTATGGAATCTTGTCTTAACAAGGCAAACGAACCTTCTATCGTGTGAATAATAACACTCGCACTTTGTCAAAGAATATTTTAGTACTTCTATTTTTCCCAGGCTTTTTAGGCATTGCTAATGTACTTAAACTTTTGAATATTAATGTAGTATTTTCATATAACAATATTGTGAAAAATATCATAGTTAAAAATAACCCTACCATTAACTCAGGCATTATCTATAAAATTGGTTGTAAACAATGTGATTCCTTTTACATTAGTCAGACGGGAAAGGATTTGCACACGCGTATAAAACAGCATTAATATTCCGTTAGAACGGGACAGTCGTCCAGTGCCCTTTTTGTCCATTTGTCAGAGTTATCCCACTGTATTGATTGGAATAATGCTTCAGTTTTGTTTCACTCTAGCAACATTGTTAATAGAAATATTCTTGAGTCTGCTATTATCCATCTTACAAATAACTTTAACATGAGCCAAGGTCTTTTTCCACTTGATCCTGTTGTTTTAAATTCGTTCAGAACGGATTTAGACAAGAAGAGTAGAGTGCTAAAACTTGGGTAGTTTTTCCCTTATAAATTTGTATGCTCCTCTTACAATTTTTATTTTTCAATTTATTTTTTAATTTTTTTTTTTTTGTGACCTATATATAATTCAGGCATTATCTATAAAATTGGTTGTAAACAATCCATTTGATCCTGTTGTTTTGAATTCGTTCAGAACTGATTTAGACAAGAAGGGTAAAGTGCTAAAATTGGCAGTTTTCCTTACAAATTTGTATCCTCCTCCCACAATTTTTATTTCTATATTTATTATATATATATATATTTTTTTTTTGTGACCTATATATAGTTTCAAACTCTTTATTTACTTCAGTGTTCCTGAGGATATCATTAGACGAAAGCGCTTGAGCACCATTCTGTGTTTCCTTTCCTTCGTGTTTTTTTCATCATACATATATACAGCGTGTCCCAAAGAAATGTATACCCACTTTGTTCGATAATACCAGCTATGAGGATAATAAATATATTACTTTTTATATGTTTTTTAATAAAGATTTTTCTCCTGAATCTAAATATGTAATTAATTTTATTAAAAATTGAAGAACAAAAAAGTTACAGATGTTTAAATTATAATTATTATTTTCGAGACTTCATGTGCGATATTTTCTAATATTTTAACCGACTGTTTTGAGATACTTATGTTTAGTGTTGATATTGAAGCATAAATGTTGTAATTATTAGTTAATTCTAAAAATTTACAAATTCCATGGTTAAATGACACTTTATCTAAAATGTTCGACGTCTTCCAGAACGTTGTTTTTGTAAGTTTTGCACAGTGCCGTCGGTTTCAAACTTATCTCGTATACGTGCAAAAATATTAGAAAATATCGCACATGAAGTCTCGAAAATAATAATTATAATTTAAACATCTGTAACTTTTTTGTTTTTCAATTTGTAATAAAAATAATTACATATTTAGATTCAGGAGAAAATTCTTTATTAAAAAACATATAAAAAGTAATATATTTATTATCCTCATAGCTGGTATTAATTATCGAACAAAGTGGGTATAGATTTCTTTGGGACACGCTGTATATATATATATATATATTTACTTTATGTGACTTTATGCGAGTGTGAACGACGGTTCAGGATCTATCTGCGGTCGACCCCTCTGCAGCATCCCACCTCATTTGAGGGATTTGGTGAAGGAGGGAATTGCTGTCTGATCTCCTCCTGCCCTCGTAGCCAGTCACGCATGGCTGGCCACGGACTTTCCATAGGAATCTGTCCGGCTGGTTCTTGAAGTTATTCAGGTCGGTGTGCTGGAGATTTCTCACTTATTTTGGTAGGGCATTGAAAAGCTTTGGGCCTCGTATTCTGAGGGTATTTTCAATCCTCGTTTAAATAGTCCCCTGTCCCACAGCAGCTGGGACTGTACAAAATCTGCCTCTTCTCTCATTCCAGTTTGTTTCTATTTTATTTCTAAGGTTAGGGACAAAGCCTTCAAGTATTTTCCATATGCATATTATTGTGTACCGCTCGCGCCTTCTTTCCAGAGAGTAGAGTTTCAGGGATTGTAGTCGAGACCAGTAGTCTTCACCTTCCGTTTCCTCTATCTTAGACATAAAAGTCCTTTGTATAGCTTTAATGTTCGCAATGTCTCGTTTTCTGTATGGACTTGTGAGTACTGAGCAATACTGAATTATTGGTAGGACTAGACTCTTCCATAATTTGAGCATGATGTTTGCTTTTCTGCTGCGGAAACTCCTCCAGATTATTCCCATTATTTTTCTAGCCGTTGTAATTTTGATGTTATAGTGCTCTCTGAATTCTGTATCCGACGACATTATTACTCCAAGATCCCTGACCTGTAGTTTTGGTGTTATTTGCTTGTCTTGCAGAATATATGTATATGTGTATATATAAAATTATAGGGACAAATATATTTAAAAATATCAACTTATTAACTCTCATAAAACATACGAGTATATATTATATATATATATATATATATATATAAAATAATAGGAGGAGATTGTAGTCACCAGTCGACCAGGGAAGTACTCCGCTCGGGGGGGCGGGGGACGTTAGGCAGGCAGGAGACAGAGAATGCCGGAACTCGTGTTTCTCCTGTCACTGTCCTCTTTAGCTGATATTTTTTTCGTATCTCATCTACCCTGTGAGCTGTGCAGCATGCCCTCACATACTTCTCCTCTCGAGTAGAAGGTGAGAGAGTTACTTCATTACTTCAAGTGAGGGAAGGTTAACACGTAAAATGCCTCTTGACGCGAAAGCGTTATTCGTTTCCTACGTTATTTAAATGTATGACAGGCTGTTAATTTTTATCTCGTCGTAATGTAGTGGCTGGCTCCTCATATATATATAAAATTATATATATATATATATATATATATATATATATATATATATATATATATATATATATATATATATACAGGGTGTCCCATAAGTCTGGAATCATAGGGTAAAATAAGTAATTCATGTTTTTCCGTTTATGCAAGTGCCCATGATGTCTTTGAGTAAGGAAGAACGCATCCAGGTAATTCTGCTCGTAGGAAATCGGAGTCAGAGGGAGGTCGCTGAGGAATTTAACAGATTGCATCCGGACCGCGCGCCGATAACACACAGCTGTGTCGGCAAACTTGTAGCAAAGTTCAGGGAAACGGGATCCATAGGAGATATACCACGCAGTGGACCTCCGAGGACATCCACCGACGTTTTTATTGCCGTTTTCATCATTTTGCCCGATGGTTCCAGACTTTCGGGACACCCTGTATATATATATATATATATATATATATATAATATATATATCGGCCATTGATTGATGGCGTGGAAAACGCAGTTTAATAATAAACAGGAACACGAGAAAAAATAAACATCCTTCAAGGTTTAATAGTACCAACGTTTCGGAATGCACTAATTCCATCTTCAGGGCTAAAACAATAAAATGCCAAATCGCATACAAAATACAAATTGCTTAATAACAATTTAAAATAAAGTTAAAAAATTATAAAAAGTAGCTAAGAAAATGTAAAATATTAAAACTAAAAGGTAAATAAATGTGAAGTTAAAAAGTTACAATTATAAAAAGCTGGGAAAAATATAAAAGCATTAAAACTGAAACGTAAATAAAATAAAATAAAGTAGTACCTTAACCAAAACATAGCAGATCTATCGATGATTCGTCAGAATTTAGGTCTGGTTTTAGTTTATAAATAAACAAAGATTCCATAATTTTGAGCTTAAGGTCAGAGCTTCCGGGAGCAAGTACGGCGAAATTAAACTGTGAAATTGGGTGGTTATTGTTGTGCGAGTGATTACGTATGAGAGAATTAGGTGGTTTGCCAAGGGGTAAATTTGTACGGACCAATTTACCGAGATGTTCGTAAATACGAGATTCTAAATGTCTTTTAGTTTTTCCTATATATGACCCCATACAGTAGTCACACTTGTATTGATAAACTATGGATGACTTAAGAAGTGTAGGAACAACATCCTTGTATTTAAATAAATGGTAAATCGATTTAGACGGGGCGAATATAATTTTTATACATAGTTGTGGGTAGAATTCCTTGAGCAATTTTAAAAGTTTGTTTCTAATGTTAAAACTTGAGGTTCCCATATAGGGCAAAGTGAAATACAGGATATCTTTGGGGACTGTAATTAAGTCTCTAGTTGTAGGGTTTATTAGTCTATTTAAGGTTCAACGTGTAGTTTAAAGTAATCTGAACAGATATTGAAAGCTCTATTGGTCAGAGTTGAAATTAAATTTCGTTTGAAACCTAAAGGGATAAAGGAAGAAAAGTTCGTAGTACGATTGGTGAATGTCGGCTTTTGGTAAACGGAAGTTTCAAAAGAGGAATTAGTTTTTATTATCTTAATGTCCAAAAAGGACAGAGAGCTATTAGATTCAACTTCTGAAGTAAATTGAATATTAGGGTGCTTAGAATTAAGGTAATTACGAAACAAAGGGATATGGTCTGGTGATTTGAACAGGAGAAAAGTGTCATCAATATATCTTCTATAAAAAACCGGTTTGAAGTTGGAAGGACACTTATTCAGCCATTTGACTTCATGATGACACAGAAACGCGTTAGCTAAGGTGGGACCAAGAGGCAGACCCATTTGAACACCTTCAGTCTGTTTAAAATATTCACCGTTGAATATAAATATAAGGTCTTCCACGGAAAATTTTAGTAGTTCTTTCATTTGACCTCTATTAAAACCCTGCACAGTATCAGTATTATTAAAAAGATTGTCAATACATATATCAATAATTTCTGCAACAGACACATTGGTAAATAAAGATTTTACATCGAAGCTAGCCATAGTGAAAGAATTATTATTTAATGAGGTAATTTCTCTAACGAAAGAAAAAGAATCCCGTGCTGTATACAAATTATAAGTTATAGGTGATAGTATGGGAACCAAGAATTTTAAAAGGTTATAACTAAAAGTTCCTAGTGCCGATAAAATTGGCCTAAGTGGACAATTAGGTTTGTGTATTTTAGAGAGTCCATACATAATACCTGGGCTGGATCCAGAAACAAATAATTTAGAAAAAACCGTGTCTGAGATTGTTATTAGATTTAAGTTTTCTAAGAAACCTATTAATTTTATCTTCCTGTTTTAAAATTAAAGCAAAAATGTCATCAGTTACTTTAGTAAATCTAGTTGCATCATTTAAAATATCTCACATTTTATCGACATAAACATTCGTGTCCAAAAGAACAACGCCATTGCCTTTGTCTGGTCTTGTAACCACCAATGACTTGTCCAAAGACAGATTTCTTAGACTTTGAAACTCTTCCACCTCCATATTAGGTCTATTGCCATAAGGGTTAAAAGCATAAAATGAAGTAAAAGCTAAATTACGTAAATTATTAGATAAAAAGTTAAAACCTTTACTATGTGGGTCAAAGAATGAATGTTTAAAAAGGTCCTTAAAAAATAACTCAAAGTTGAGGAAATTATCGTAAAAATTAAGCTTCTTTGGAGTAAGAGAGAATTTCAGGCCTTTACGAAGGGCAGATTTTTTAATATCACTGAGAACTTTGGGGTTTTATAAATTTTTAACTTTATTTTAAATTGTTATTAAGCAATTTGTATTTCGTATGTGATTTGGCATTTTATTGTTTTAGTCCTGAAGATGGAATTAGTGCATTCCAGAACGTTGGTACTATTAAACCTTGAAGGATGTTTATTTTTTCTCTGGTGTTCCTGTTTATTATTAATATATATATATATATATATATACAGGGCGTCCCAAAAAATTGTATACACACTTTAACAGCTGATAGCTCAATTGATGTTTCTTTCTTTCCAAGTTAAACCCATTAGAATTAATAATGACAGTCAGACTAAGCTTCGAACAAAGGAAATTCATTCTAAAATGCTACTGGAAGTGTGAAAACGCAGTTGAAGTGCAAAGACAGTTTAGGAGGGAGTTTCAAACAGATCCACCAACGCGACTTACCATCACTCGAATTAGAGATAAGTTTGAAGCCGATGGAACTGTTCAGAATGTCCACAAGAAGCGTTCCGGAAGACCACGGACATCGACAAGCCCCACAAAGCAAGAAGAGTACTGGAAACGTATCACCAAAGTCCAAGAAAATCTGTGCGGCAAGCGAGTCGTGAGGTAGGAATTTCAGAATCGTCTGTCCAACGCATTTTGAGCGCTGTCAATGGAAAAGTTACATTCCAAGATTAGTCCATGCTATTAATGAAGATGATCCGGACCGAAGAGTGGAGTATTGCGAGTGGTACTTGGCACGATGTGGATGTGGATTGGACGAAGGGGTTTCGTAGAATACCCTCCGCGTTCACCAGACCTCACACCACTAGACTTTTTTTTGGGGATACTTAAAAGACAAAGTCTACGCTATAAAACCTGCAACAGTCGCTGAATTGAGAGCAGCCATTGAACGAGAATGCACACAAATACCAAACGAAATGTTTCGTGATGTTTGCGATTCCATTGCTTCGCGTTATCAGCAGTGCCTGGACCAGAACGGACGTCAGTTTGAAAACAGGCGTTGACAAAACAATTAAATAATGTCTGTAGATTCTATTACATTTTGAAAATGAAATGTATTTTAATAAACACTGCCTTTATAAGTATTTAAAGTGTGTATACATTTTTTTGGGACGCCCTGTATATATATACCGGGTGTCCGAGAATTATCTGTACAATTTTTGGCTGTTATTAAAAGTCAACCATGAAGTGTAGAAATTCCATTGTTGTCCCATTTTACAGAGAATCCCATTAAGTTTTTTCTGATACCACGTTTTGACAAGTTTTTTAGAAATGTACGCGGGTGACAGACATTGATGATTTAAAAACAAGAATCACAGCTGCTATTGAGCGAATTGATGTGGATATGCTGCAGCGTACATGGCAACATTTGGAGTATCGATTAGATGTTTTGCGAATCACTAATGGTGCACATATCGAATGTTTGTAACAACGTTACTTTAATAAAAGAAACTTTTGAAAATACAGATTCTAAATAATCTTGTTTAAGAATTTTACGTGTGTTATCAAGAATTTTATTAAAAGATGAAATTGTACAGATAATGTTCGGACACACTGGAATTTCTAAAAAACTTGTCAAAACTTGGTACCAGAAAAAACATAATGAGATTCTCTGTAAAATGGGACAACACTGGAATTTCTACACTTCATGGTTGACTTTTAATAACAGCCAAAAATTGTACAGATAATTCTCGGACAGCCTGTATATATATATATATATATATTATATATATATATATAATATTATATATATATATTATATATATATAATCATGGTTGACTTTTATGTATATATATATATATATATATATATATATATATATATATGTGTGTGTGTGTGTGTGTGTGTGTGTGTGTGTGTGTGTGTGTGAAAGTTAATATTTTTAAAAGTGTATATTTCTATAAAAAATATATAACTTTTCACTCGCCTCCGCTAACTCCATTTTGAGTGACAAATAAATTCGAAGTTATCCAAATATTGACAAAATTCTGACAAAAATTTAAGACTATTTTTAACTGAAATAGCGTATGCATAAAAAAAAAAAATCTTCATTTTTAACACAGTTTAAAATATCAAAATTAATTTCAACAGAGTTCTTTTTGAATATATATATAGTTGCATGCGAAAGTTTAGGCACCCCTACGAGATTCTTGAAAATGTTTCACTTGTGATGCATTCAGAGAAATGCTGACACATAAATGTATAAATAGATTGCCATGTACTCATAAGAAAATGGTGAATAAGGGGAAATCGACAACGGATATAAAAAGATAATGATGTTTATTTATCAAGAATGCGACATAAAACAAGGGTGAAACATCCAGTATGTTCAAATACATGATGGGGCACACAGTCATAATCATAATTTACTCGTATACATTTCTATGCATAGTTTAGACTTATAAATATGCTAAATATAACCTATTTGGTATAACTTTAGCATTTCAGGCAAGAAAGCCTCGATTTTCATGTCCTTACTGTTTAAGACCTCCAGTCATCGTTTGAGGGAGCAGTCGAGGCAGCAGGCAAGAACACGTCAAAAGAATTGTCTGTATCGGAAAGCTGCGAGGAAGAAGCTATTTCCGCATCCTTAACGTAAAGCTAGACACTTCAAGTAGCCAAAAGAACACCGCGATGACTCTCGGGAGTCTCAGAACAAGATTCTCTGGTCTGGTGAGAGAGAGAGAGAGAGATCGAACTTTTCTGCCATACTCAAACGAGATTTGTTTGGAGAAGGCAGAACGAAATATTTAATGAAAAGAACACCACCCCGATATTGAAGAACGGTAGTATCTCGATCAGGCTTCGGGTCTGTGTCATTCGCAGGTACAGGAAATTTGGTTCGAATTGATGAAACAATGGATTCAGTAAAGTATCAGTAGATTTTGGCTGAAAAAATTCTGCCTTCGGCAACAAGGTTCATATATATTCCAAAAGAATAATGATCTCGAGAATATAGCCAAAAGTACAGTAAAATATCATAGTTGGGACAAAAGAAAATCAAAGTTTTGTAATGGCTTTCACAGTCCGTGGACCTCAATATTATTTTGAGCATCTTGGGAGAGATCTGAAACGAAAGTCCTTGAAAAAAATTTGAAGAATTTTACAAAGTTGGCGCTTTATCAAGAAGAATGGTCACGATTACCAAAGGAAGGAACCCAAAAGATGGTACAAGGGTATTGGAAGAGTCTGCGTGAATTAATCGCAATAAAAGGAGATCCCACAAGTAATTGATTTGAAGAGTGACTAAACTTTTGTGTTGCATTCTTGATAAAGAAACATTCTTATCACTTTTACCCTTTATTGATTTCCCTTTCCTCATTAGTTTTTATAAATACATATATCTATCTATCTATCTCTCTATCTATCTATCTATTTTTCTCTTTGTAAAATTCTTCAAATTTCTTTCAAGGACTTTCGTTTCAGATCTCTCCCAAGATGCTCAAAATAATATTGAGGTCTACGGACTGTGAAAGCCATTACAAAACTTTGATTTTCTTTTGTCCCAACTATGATATTTTACTGTACTTTTGGCTATATTCTCGAGATCATTATTCTTTTGGAATATATATGAACCTTCTCGCCGAAGGCAGAATATTTTCATCCAAAATCTACTGATACTTTACTGAATCCATTGTTTCATCAATTCGAATCAAATTTCCTGTACCTGCGAATGACACAGACCCGAAGCCTGATCGAGATACTACCGTTCTTCAATATCGGGGTGGTGTTCTTTTCATTAAATATTTCGTTCTTTCTTGTGGTTTTATATTTTATATATACTGTATGATTTATATTTTTTATTTAAGCCTGTTTTCCTTTAAACCACATCATATAAATTTAACCCAAGGTTATATATAAAACTTGTTATATAGTCTTATTTCTCTGTCAAACCGTGTAGGGGAATAATTGAAAAGCCTTTTACAAAAATAATGTATTGGTCACAGATTTTCTAAACAACTTACACTGCAAAAATGAAATTGTTGACAGTGATAAATTTTTTTTCATTTTGGGAAGACACTTAATAATAATATAATTAAGTAAAATGCACAAGCAATTTAAATGCGACTGATAGACAAGTTTAATCTACAATTGGTAGTTATTTAATTGAATACAGCCGTATTGTAATACGCAAGACCAGACGTTCTTTATACCATTGCGAACATTGAAGCTATACAAAGGACTTTTACGTCTAAGATAGAGGAAACGGAAGGTGAAGACTACTGGTATCGACTGCAATCCCTGAAACTCTACTCTCTGGAAAGAAGGCGTGAGCGGTACACACTAATATACATATGGAAAATACTTGAAGGCTTTGTCCCTAACCTTAGAAATGAAATAGAAACAAACTGGAATGAGAGAAGAGGCAGATTTTGTACAGTCCCAGCTGCTGTGCGACAGGGGACCATTCAAACGAGGATTGAAAATACCCTCAGAATACGAGGCCAAAAGCTTTTCAATTCCCTGCCAAAATAAGTGAGAAATCTCCAGCACACCGACCTGAATAACTTCAAGAACCAGCTGGACAGATTCCTATGGAAAGTCCGTGGCCAGCCATGCGTGACTGGCTACGAGGGCAGGAGGAAATCAGAGAGCAATTCCCTCCTTCACCAAATCCCTCAAATGAGGTGAGATGCTGCAGAGGGGTCGGCCGCTGATAGATCCTGAACCGTCGTTCGAACTCACCTAAAGTAACATAAAGTATATATATATATATATATATATACATATATATATACAACTGCAAAGAACACGCAGTATAAATAACGTAAAGAACGACGCTTGTATAGGAGATATTCCGCGCAAGACGAGAGAGAGAACGAAACAAATGAAAAAATGAGGTAACCACCCGGGAATCGAACCCGGGATCTTCCGATTGCCGGTCAGATGCGATACCATTACACCATGGGCCTCACTCTTCCAAATGCCGTAATTCTTCTACATACTCGCAGAAACCAATGCCCCAAGGGGCACCTCCCGCATGCCGTAACATTATATACATTCAACTGCAAAGAACACGCAGTATAAATAACGTAAAGAACGACGCTTGTATAGGAGATATTCCGCGCAAGACGAGAGAGAGAGAACGAAACAAATTAAAAAATGAGGTAACCACCCGGGAATCGAACCCGGGATCTTCCGATTGCCGGTCAGATGCGATACCATTACACCATGGGCCTCACTCTTCCAATTGCCGTAATCTTCTACATACTCGCAGAAACCAATGCCCCAAGAGGGCACCTCCCGCATGCCGTAACATTATATACATTCAACTGCAAAGAACACGCAGTATAAATAACGTAAAGAACGACGCTTGTATAGGAGATATTCCGCGCAAGACGAGAGAGAGGGAACGAAACAAATGAAAAAATGAGGTAACCACCCGGGAATCGAACCCGGGATCTTCCGATTGCCGGTCAGATGCGATACCATTACACCATGGGCCTCACTCTTCCAAATGCCGTAATTCTTCTACATACTCGCAGAAACCAATGCCCCAAGGGGGCACCTCCCGCATGCCGTAACATTTTATACATTCAACTGCAAAGAACACGCAGTATAAATAACGTAAAGAACGCTTTGTATAGGAGATATTCCGCGCAAGACGAGAGAGAGAGAACGAAACAAATGAAAAAATGAGGTAACCACCCGGGAATCGAACCCGGGATCTTCCGATTGCCGGTCAGATGCGATACCATTACACCATGGGCCTCACTCTTCCAAATGCCGTAATTCTTCTACATACTCGCAGAAACCAATGCCCCAAGGGGGCACCTCCCGCATGCCGTAACATTATATACATTCAACTGCGAAGAACACGCAGTATAAATAACGTAAAGAACGACGCTTGTATGGAGATATTCCGCGCAAGACGAGAGAGAGAGAACGAAACAAATTAAAAAATGAGGTAACCACCCGGGAATCGAACCCGGATCTTCCGATTGCCGGTCAGATGCGATACCATTACACCATGGGCCTCACTCTTCCAAATGCCGTAATTCTTCTACATACTCGCAGAAACCAATGCCCCAAGGGGGCACCTCCCGCATGCCGTAACATTATATACATTCAACTGCAAAGAACACGCAGTATAAATAACGTAAAGAACGACGCTTGTAAGGGAGATATTCCGCGCAAGACGAGAGAGAGGGAACGAAACAAATGAAAAAATGAGGTAACCACCCGGGAATCGAACCCGGGATCTTCCGATTGCCGGTCAGATGCGATACCATTACACCATGGGCCTCACTCTTTCAAATGCCGTAATTCTTCTACATACTCGCAGAAACCAATGCCCCAAGGGGGCACCTCCCGCATGCCGTAACATTATATACATTCAACTGCAAAGAACACGCAGTATAAATAACGTAAAGAACGACGCTTGTATAGGAGATATTCCGCGCAAGACGAGAGAGAGAGAACGAAACAAATGAAAAAATGAGGTAACCACCCGGGAATCGAACCCGGGATCTTCCGATTGCCGGTCAGATGCGATACCATTACACCATGGGCCTCACTCTTCCAAATGCCGTAATTCTTCTACATCCTCGCAGAAACCAATGCCCCAAGGGGGCACCTCTCGCATGCCGTAACATTATATACATTCAACTGCAAAGAACACGCAGTATAAATAACGTAAAGAACGACGCTTGTATAGGAGATATTCCGCGCAAGACGAGAGAGAGAGGCCCATGGTGTAATGGTATCGCATCTGACCGGCAATCGGAAGATCCCGGGTTCGATTCCCGGGTGGTTACCTCATTTTTTTCATTTGTTTCGTTCTCTCTCTCTCGTCTTGCGCGGAATATCTCCTATACAAGCGTCGTTCTTTACGTTATTTATACTGCGTGTTCTTTGCAGTTGAATGTATATAATGTTACGGCATGCGGGCGGTGCCCCCTTGGGGCATTGGTTTCTGCGAGTATGTAGAAGAATTACGGCATTTGGAAGAGTGAGGCCCATGGTGTAATGGTATCGCATCTGACCGGCAATCGGAAGATCCCGGGTTCGATTCCCGGGTGGTTACCTCATTTTTTCATTGTTTCGTTCTCTCTCTCTCGTCTTGCGCGGAATATCTCCTATACAAGCGTCGTTCTTACGATATATATATATATATATATATATATATAATATATTATATATACATATATACTGTGTATATATACTCGTATATACTGTATATGTTTTAAGTTTATATTTTTAAATATATTTATGTTCCTATAAATATATATAAAATGTCGCTACTTTTATTTGCCAGTTATTCTATAGTGGATGCATATTTTATTATTTGGGTTTGTTCTTCAGAAAGGTAAGAGATTGGGGTTTTTATTCCGCATGTACAGTGCTTACAAGAAGTCTCGCGCCTCTGTCTCGTCCCAAGCTAGTCTGTTAGGTATAAAATGGGCTGTCCTTATGGCAGCGGAGGTGTGTTCGGATTGGTGCACATAATTGCTCTAACCCCATCAATGACGTCCACATTATCATTGTGTTAATCACTCTATCTATTTATATATATAGACATACTGTATATAGATATATATAAATTATGCAGGGGATAACGTGTCTCAGTCCCAGCTATGGTAGTTGTCTTAGAGTTAACAGTCCCAAGTGCAAGTTACGTTAACACCTCCACATAAACTACCCTGGACTAAAATAACATACGTGAAGCCCTTACCCACAAACCATTTAAAAGGTGTGATTTAAAAGCTCTCTGTGTGTCTCTCTGTGTGTCTCTCTGTGTGTGTCTCTGTCTCTGTCTCTCTGAGTGTCTCTCTGTGTGTCTCTCTGTGTGTGTCTCTCTGTGTGTCTCTCTGTCTCTCTGTGTGTCTCTCTGTGTGTGTCTCTCTGTCTCTGTCTCTGTCACCCTCCCCCAGCAGGTAGTCACC
Source organism: Bathynomus jamesi (assembly GCA_023014485.1). Classification (NCBI taxonomy): domain Eukaryota; kingdom Metazoa; phylum Arthropoda; class Malacostraca; order Isopoda; family Cirolanidae; genus Bathynomus; species Bathynomus jamesi. The sequence continues at coordinate 41,663 of JAJOZX010001452.1, forward strand.
CTCACCCAGCAGGTAGTCACCCTCCCCCAGTAGTTAGTCCCCTCCCCCAGTAGTTAGTCCCCCTCCAACAGCAGGTAGTGACTCTCCTTCCACGTTGGAGGGGACTCAGGCTCCTGCGGAGTTTGTCCCCTCGTTAGTGAGGGGCTCTTCAACTCCCGACAGCCCTGGCTGTTCGGGAAACGGGTCGTGCTAGGGGGCGGTCAGAACAGGGGAAGCTCCCTCCGTGCAATGCTTTTTAATGCTAGGTCGATCAGGAACAAGTTTGGCGAGCTACGGGCGCTCTTAGCATCAGAATACCAGGATATCGTTGCTATCACCGAGTCCTGGATTCATACTGATCGTAGGGACTACGTTGGGGAGTTCGAAATTCCCGGGTATAGAATGTTTCGCAAAGACCGCACCCGTGGGGAGGGGGGTGGGGTACTAATATACGTCAGGGACACGTTGAGTCCGGTTGACTGCCAGTTCCGGTCGGAACGGGAGCTGCTTGTCGTCGATCTGAACGTGGGAGGGACGAACTATAGGTTAATCTTGGTGTACAGACCTCCGCATCTCCTCCTCGAGGAGGATACAGCCCTGTACCCCGAACTCAGTAGCCTGCCTAGGGATAGGGTGTGTGTAGTTTTAGGAGACTTCAACTGTCGCGGCATAAAGTGGGAAAACAGGACTGCCGATGCTGAAGGGAGGAGGCTAGTTGACTTTGCTGATGAGAACTTCCTCACTCAGTGGGTCAACGAGCCTACACGAGGCGAAAGCGTTCGAGACTTAGTATTCACGACCGAAGACAACCTCGTCACTAGCCTCACCGTTGACGAATCATTGGGCGGGAGTGATCACGGTCTTATTAGGTTCCGTGTGTGCGCCCCTCGGGTGAAGCGTAGTAACTCGAGAGGCAGTAAGCTCGATCTCCGGCGGGCGAACTTTGATAGCCTCAGGGATAGCGTAGGAGAGATGGGGTTAGAGGTTGGCGGCGATGTTGAGGGAGTGTGGAGTGCATTCCGGGACGAGTTTATGGTGCTGCAGTCTGCTGCCATACCCTCAAAACCGGTCACCCCTGCTTCAACGCAGCCTAAGTGGTTCAATCGTGACATCGCTTCGGCTATCCGAAATAGGAAAGCAGCGTATAGGAGGGCGAAGGCCAATCGTTCCCACGAGAACACTGAAGCGTATGTCTGACTGTGTAGGGAAGTGAAGGCGAAGGTTAGGCTAGCGAAACGTAACGAAGAACTACGGGTGGCAAGCCTCTGCAAGGGGAACCCTAAGGAATTCTTCAGTTATGTTAATAGTAGAAAGCCCATTAGAAGCATGGAAGCGGCGTTCTGCGGACCTCCGACGCGGACATCGCTAATGTGCTAAATGAGTACTTTGCGGGAGTGTTCACCAGGGAGGATACCCGCGTCATCCCCGAGCCAGGCGTGAGGCACGAAGGTGCTGGCCTGGATAGTGTTAGATGTACCGCGACAGTCGTTGCCGATAGAATAGACAAACTGAGCGCGTTTAAGGCTCCTGGGCAAGACCAGTTTCTCCCCAGAGTGTTGCTAGAAGTGTGCGACCAGGTGGCTCCCCACCTGGCTACAGTCTTCAACAAATCGTTGGAGATGGGCCAGGTGCCTGGTGACTGGAGGGAAGCCAACGTGACCCCTATCTTTAAGAAAGGGGATCACGAAAGTCCAGGGAACTATCGTCCCATTAGTCTCACTTCAGTTGTAGGTAAATTATTAGAAGGGATAATAGCTGATAGGATCGTTGACCATTTGGATTCCTACAAGCTGCTTGGGGACTCCCAACATGGGTTTAGACGGCATAGGTCGTGTCTCACCAACTTGCTCGAGTTTTTCCACGTCATGTTGAGTGAGTACGATAAGAGTAGGGCGATTGATATACTTTATCTCGACTTTCAGAAAGCCTTTGGTAAGGTACCTCACCGCCGGCTAATGGCGAAAGTGCGCGCGCTGGGTATCGGTGGGGAAATAGGTAGGTGGATTGAAAACTGGCTGAGGAATAGGCGGCAGAGGGTGGTAATTAAAGGGGCTAGTTCGGGTTGGGCCTCGGTCACTAGTGGGGTTCCTCAGGGTTCCGTTTTGGGGCCACTGTTGTTTATCATTTACATAAATGATATCGACGGTGGCATCGTCAGTCGGATCGCCAAATTCGCTGATGACACAAAGCTTGGGGCCATTGTTGGGACGCCCGAAGCGATCGAGCAACTGCGTGCAGACCTAGGTAGGATAGGAGAGTGGTCCGAAAAATGGCAAATGCCGTTTAACTTGGGTAAATGCAAAGTGATGCACATTGGCTACGCCAATCCCAAGTCGGACTACTCGATGTTGGGTAGTAATATCGAGGTGACTGATTTAGAAAAGGACTTGGGTGTGCTAATTAGCAGCGATCTTAAGTTTACGAAACAGTGTGTAGAGGTGGAAAAGAAAGCCCAGAAACTATTCGGTTATATCAGGAGGCAATTTCAGTTTCGGAACAAGGAGATTGTGCTCTCACTGTACAATTCCCTTGTTCGGCCGCACCTGGAGTATGCTGTGCAGTTCTGGTCGCCCACCCTCAGGAAAGATATTGAGAGGCTGGAGCGAGTGCAGGCGAGGGCCACAAAGTTAATCCCTTCCGTTAGGCATATGGGCTACAATCGACGGTTACGCGCCCTGAACTTGTTTTCGCTTGAAACTCGGAGGCTGCGCGGTCAACTGATCGAGGTTTTCAAGCTCTTACGCGGGTTCAACGATGTCGATTTTAGAAGTATGTTTAGTTTAAATGATAACCCAACTCGCAACAATGGTTGGAAGTTGGATTTGAAACGGTTTAGGACTAGTGTGTGTGGGAATTACTTTACGTATAAGATCTGTGACACATGGAACAGGTTACCTTCGGAAGTTGTGAACAGTTCCTCTGTGGATCAGTTCAAGAAAAGGGTAGACGAAATCTTGCACACTATTTGAGTGTGTAAAGACATTTAGGACCTCAGTCTGCGGAAATTTCTTTCCTATAAAATAGTTAATATCTGGAACCAACTTCCCTCAGAGGTTGTTTCCAGTCAAAGTGTAAATGTGTTTAAAAATAGGCTAGACAAAGTACTGAATACTCTCATAGTTTAAGACTAAAACATAAGAAAACTCTGCAGGAGATCGCTTGCACGGTGTCTCTGTGAGCAAGCTAAATATAGAGCTATTTATATATTCTCCACTTTCCTGTAAAATTTCCTTGGCTACTTTTCCAGGGTCAAGGTATTTTCTTCAACCTTTTTCCGTACCTGCCTCTGGCAGGGAGGGAGCGGAGGGTGGGAGAGAGAGCCTTCTACTTTTCTATCCAGTTTTCTACTACTGCTAGGATAGTTGAAAGAAAAATAAACTTTTACAAAATTTTCCCTGGCACCCTTGCCATTGGTACCTCCTCGGTATGGGCCGCAAGGCCTTTTGAGGTACTACTTTTCCTTGTAACTCCTTGTAACTCTGTCTCTCTGTGTGTGTCTCTGTCTCTCTCTGTGTGTCTCTCTGTGTGTCTCTCTGTCTCCCTGTCTCTGTCTCTCTGTGTGTGTCTCTGTCTCTCTGTGTGTCTCTCTGTGTGTCTCTCTGTCTCTCTATGTGTGTGTGTCTCTCTCTCTCTGTTTCTCTGTGTGTGTCTCTCTCTCTGTCTCTCTGTGTGTGTGTCTCTGTCTCTCTGTGTGTGTCTCTGTCTCTCTGTGTGTGTCTCTGTCTCTGCTTCTGCAAACCGGGATGGGAGGAAGGTAAGGTGCTTACCTGGGCGGGGAACGGCGCACTTAAGGAAGGAGGTAGAGAAGGTGCGCGTGGCTAGTCGGAGGACTGCGATCGTTGTCCACGCTGGTGGCAACGACCTGTTCCTCAAAGGCGGTAGGGTAGGTCTTTCAGAAGGGATCATCATCGAGATCATGTCTCTTGCGGATGATCTAAAACTGAAGACAGACAGGGGAATGTAAATGGGTATTTTACCGCGAATGAATGCCAGTGAACACGCACTCAGTAAGGTCATTGGCGTTAACGAGAGGGTGCAAGACTTGTGCGTCCCGCTGGGCGTGAGGTTTATTGACCCCTTCGACGCATTTTCGGGTAGGTGGGACCTTTACCAGAGGGATGGTGTCCGCCTCAATAACAAGGGTAAAGGTGTGCTAGGCGCGCTGCTCGACCGGCACCTATACAGAATGGTGAGGTCGAGTCCAGGGAGAGATGATGGGGCCCCACCGGGGAGAGATGATGATGAGCCGGTGGCGGACGCGGACGTACCTTCAACTGAAGGGTGCGTCCAGGTAGAGGTGGGTGACCCTCCTTCTACGTTGGAGGGGGCTCAGGCTCCTGCGGAAGTTGCCCCCTCGTTAGTGAGGGGCTCTTCAACTCCCGACAGCCCTGGCTGTTCGGGAAACGGGTCGTGCTAGGGGGCGGTCAGAATAGGGAAGGCTCCCTCCGTGCAATGCTTTTTAATGCTAGGTCGATCAGGAACAAGTTTGGCGAGCTACGGGCGCTCTTAGCATCAGAATACCAGGATATCGTTGTAATCACCGAGTCCTGGATTCATACTGATCGTAGGGACTACGTTGGGGAGTTCGAAATTCCCGGGTATAGAATGTTTCGCAAAGACCGCACCCGTGGGGAGGGGGGTGGGGTACTAATATACGTCAGAGACACGTTGAGTCCGGTTGACTGCCAGTTCCGGTCGGAACGGGAGCTGCTTGGCGTCGATCTGAACGTGGGAGGGACGAGCTATAGGTTAATCTTGGTGTACAAACCTCCGCATCTCCTCCTCGAGGAGGATACAGCACTGTACACCGAACTCAGTAGCCTGATAGAGGATAGGGTGTGTGTAGTTTTAGGAGACTTCAACTGTCGCGGCATAAAGTGGGAAAACAGGACTGCCGATGCTGAAGGGAGGAGGCTAGTTGACTTTGTTGATGAGAACTTCCTCACTCAGTGGGTCAACGAGCCTACACGAGGCGAAAGCGTTCGAGACTTAGTATTCACGACCGAAGACAACCTCGTCACTGGCCTCACCGTTGACGAATCGTTGGGCGGGAGTGATCACGGTCTTATTAGGTTCCGTGTGTGCGTCCCTCGGGTGAAGCGTAGTAACTCGAGAGGCAGTAAGCTCGACCTCCGGCGGGCGAACTTTGTTAACCTCAGGGATAGCGTAGGAGAGATGGGGTTAGAGGTCGGCGGCGATGTTGAGGGAGTGTGGAGTGCATTCCGGGACGAGTTTATGGTGCTGCAGTCTGCTGCCATACCCTCAAAACCTGTCACCCCTGCTTCAACGCAGCCTAAGTGGTTCAATCGTGACATCGCTTCGGCTATCCGAAATAGGAAAGTAGCGTATAGGAGGGCGAAGGCCAATCGTTCCCATGAGAACACTGAAGCGTATGTCCGCCTGTGTAGGGAAGTGAAGGCGAAGGTTAGACAAGCGAAACGTAACGAAGAACTACGGGTGGCAAGCCTATGTAAGGGGAACCCTAAGGAGTTTTTCAGTTATGTTAATAGTAGAAAGCCCATTAGAAGCATGATAGGTCCGTTAAAGGACCGAAGCGGCGTTCTGCGGACCTCCGACGCGGATATCGCCAATGTGCTTAATGAGTACTTTGCGGGAGTGTTCACCAGGGAGGACACCCGCATCATCCCCGAGCCAGGCGTGAGGCAGGAAGGTGCTGGCCTGGATAGTGTTCGATATACCGCGACAGTCGTTGCCGATAGAATAGACAAACTGAGCGCATTTAAGGCTCCTGGGCCAGACCAGTTTCTCCCCAGAGTGTTGCAGGAGGTGCACGACCAGGTGGCTCCCCACCTGGCTACAGTCTTCAACAAATCGTTGGAGACGAGCCAGGTGCCTTGTGACTGGAAGGAAGCCAACGTGACCCCTATCTTTAAGAAAGGGGATCACGAAAGTCCAGGGAACTATCGTCCCATTAGTCTCACTTCAGTTGTAGGTAAATTATTAGAGGGGATAATAGCTGATAGGATCGTTGACCATTTGGATTCGTACAAGCTGCTTGTGGACTCCCAACATGGGTTTAGACGGCATAGGTCGTGTCTCACCAACTTGCTCGAGTTTTTCCACGTCATGTTGGGTGAGTATGATAAGAGTAGGGCGATTGATATACTTTATCTCGACTTTCAGAAAGCCTTTGATAGGTACCTCACCGCCGGCTAATGGCGAAAGTGCGCGCGCTGGGTATCGGTGGGGAAATAGGTAGGTGGATTGAAAACTGGCTGAAGAATAGGCGGCAGAGGGTTGTAATTAAAGGTGCTAGTTCGGGTTGGGCCTCGGTCACTAGTGGGGTTCCTCAGGATTACGTTTTGGGGCCGCTGTTGTTTATCATTTACATAAATGATATCGACGGTGGCATCGTCAGTCAGTTCGCCAAATTCGCTGATGACACCAAGCTTGGGGCCAATGTTGGGACGCCGGAGGCGATCGAGCAACTGCGTGCGGACCTCGGTAGGATAGAAGAGTGGTCCGAAAAATGGCAAATGCCGTTTAACTTGGGTAAATGCAAGGTGATGCACATTGGCTAAGCCAATCCCAAGTCGGGCTACTCGATGTTAGGGAGTAATATCGAGGCGACTGATTTGGAAAAGGACTTGGGTGTGCTAATTAGCAGCGACCTTAAGTTTACCAAACAGTGCGTAGAGGTTGAAAAAAAAGCCCAGAAGCTGTTAGGTTATATCAGGAGGCAATTTCAGTTTCAGAACAAGGAGATTGTGCTCTCTCTGTACAATTCCCTGGTTCGGCTGCACCTGGAATATGCTGTGCAGTTTTGGTCGCCCACCCTCAGGAAAGATATTGAGAGGCTGGAGCGAGTCCAGGCGAGGGCCACAAAGTTAATCCCTTCCGTTAGGCATTTGGGCTACGATCGACTGTTACGCGCCCTTAACTTGCATTCACTGGAAACTTGGAGGCTGCGCGGTCAACTCATCGAGGTTTTTAAGTTCTTACGCGGGTTCAACGATGTCGATTTTAGAAGCATGTTTAGTTTAAATGATAACCCAACTCGCAACAATGGTTCGAAGTTGGATTTGAAGCGGTTTAGGACTAGTGTGTGTGGGAATTACTTTACGTATAAGATCTGTGACACGTGGAACAGTTTAACTTCAGAAGTTGTGAACAGTTCCTCTGTGGATCATTTTAAGAAAAGGTTAGACCAAATTTTGCACACTATTTGAGGGTGTAAAAAATCTTCCCTGGCACCCGTTGCCATTGGTACCTCCTCGGTATGGGCCGCAAGGCCTTTTGAGGTACTTCTTTTCCTTTTATCTCCTTGTAACTCTGTGTGTCTCTGTGTGTCTCTCTGTCTCTCTCTCTCTGTGTTTCTCTGTCTCTGTCTCTCTCTCTGTGTCTCTCTGTCTCTGTCTCTCTCTCTCTCTCTCTCTGTGTCTCTCTGTCTCTGTCTGTCTGTCTGTCTGTCTGTTTGTCTCTGTCTGTCTGTCTCTCTCTCTCTCTCTCTCTCTCTCTCTCTCTCTCTCTCTCTCTCTCTCTCTCTCTCTCTGATCACACCGCATGGCAATGTATCCATATAACGTTAATAATAACCGAAACTCGAGAAAATATACTCTCTGCCTTCCGCTCTACTCCAAATCCTTTTCTCTTAGTGACCTCTTAATACAAACTAATCTATCATATTTTGCGACTTTTTAACTCTGGTAGGATTCAATTCCATTCCTATAGTGTAAGAGATACTTAAATTCATGTGTGTATTATGCCATATGATGTGCGTAATAAATAATAATTTTTAAATAGTTGGAGCGTTCAAGGTCATCTGTAATAATCTACCGACTACCCCTCAAGCCCACTCTCAACACTTAGATTCCCCTAAGACACAGGCGTCTTCAAGTAACATGAATGCGTAGAGATCTAAGGTGTTAGATTCCATATTATATAATTTATGTGCTAGGTTTAAGAACGCTGGCAATGAAGGATGGAAGGAAGGGACAGTAAAAGCGATAATAGGTTTAATGAAGGAAGTGGAATGAGGATGGAGGTAAGCGTTGCTATGTTGAAGGAAACGAGGTTGGGTGGGAAATTACGAAGGGAGGAGGAAATGCTAAACACAAACTCAAATATTTATTTTAATGCCCTAGACCTAGAAAGACAAAGAGCAAAATACCTTAAACTAACAATGAATTGACAGAAACAGAAGAGTCTGGTCTTAGACGCACTGATAGATTTAACGTATGTGGCTAGAGGCCGCCACTCAGAATTACCACTACTAAGTCATAATAAGGTTATTTACTATGACAGAGTAGTCATGAGTAGTTATGGAAATAAAATATGATTATACTGTTGATGGCTGACTATATTCAGTTGGGATATAAACTATTGCTGACAATCTTTGGATCCTTGGCTTTTAAGACGAATTTTTTATGCATATGTTCAACAAAATAGGAAATTAGCTGATTATTATTACCATTCGAAGGGTTGGTACCCTTCACAACCGAAATCAATTTCAGAAGGGGTGCATGGTATCCTCATTTCCTTTATCGTCCCAGCACGCTTCACATAAGCCATTTACACAAAGATGGAAAGGCCGTCTGTGCACCACGAGACGACCCAGGCAATGCGGGGAGCAACGGTGACATTGCATGAATATGGTGTGCCAATAAGAGAAATATCAAGACGACTAGACGTTCATCGAAGCACTGTGGAACGGTGGATTCATCGGTATGAAGCAGAAAACTCAATCGCTACTTTGCCGAGGTCTGGTCCTCCGCGTTCAACATCTCAAGAGGAAGATGCTGCGATTGTTAATCATGCCAGAGAGCATCCGTTTGTTCCAGCGACGCATATTTACAGACACCTGAACCTTCGTTGTAGCGCAAATACAGTGAACAACAGACTTCACAAGGCAGGGTATTTTTCTCACCATCCAGCTATAAAACCTGCATTGATGATTGAGCATAAAGAGGCGTGGATGGGATTTGCCTTGCAATACTTGCCGCAGGAGGAAGAATTCCGGAGAAAAGTTGTGTACTGTGACGAAAAAACATTTTCAACAGATAGTCATGGTTCCCTGCATTGTTGGAGGCAGCGCTGAAAACGCTATGAAGAAGGAAATGTTTTCCCGAGCAAACGTAGTGGTCACATTAATCTCGGTGTGTGTGGGGCTGGATGTCTGGCTATGGTGTCGGAGAATTGACTCAAGTAGATGGACGCTTTACTGGACAGCAATATTGCCAGATACTGGAAGAGGTGCTACTACCCAGTGTTCGTGCGTATCTGGTTCCAGCACCGGAACCATTTTACTTAATGGAAGATAACAGTCCCATTTATAGGAGTAACGTTGTGAGAGCGTGGTACGAAGATCACCCAGAGATTATTAATTCTGCCACCACGTTCTCCTGATTTGAATCCGATTGAAAACCTTTGGGCAATAATGATTAACGAATGGGAGCAACGCAATGAAAGAACATTTGAAGCACTTTTAGCTCACACGAGGAATAGTTGGGAGAGCTTACGCCGAACACCAAACATTCCCTACAATCTGGCCTCTTCCATGCCGCAACGATTGCAAGAAATTATTGATGCTGGAGGAAGCTATACGAAATACTGATGTTAAAGCCATGACGTAAATGTGTATCGAATATATATTTATGTTAATATAGAATTTTATTATATTTTTATGTTTGACATCTATAAAAGTATATATTGTGACCATGAAAGAACTTTACTTATCCTTAGTTAGAATCTTTTCTTGCAATGTCTACGATCGTGGAGATGATAATATATGCATTGTTGAAACAAACTATGAGAAGGTAATAGTTTCAGGAAAAAAAAAAAACTGCAACATCGAGGTCATCACATGTTTATGGGAATTGTCATATGATATGCTACCAATAACTCTTATATACTACTATATACAGTATACTATATTACGTAATAATTACGATGAACAAATCAAATGCAAATTTCTCTGATTCACGGCCCACTAGTCTTGCTTTAGACTAATGACTTTCATAAGATGGAATAGGTTTAACATAGTTCGTTTAATAGGTTACCACTTAAAACAATGAGAGGTTCACTGAGGAATTTGGTCATTAGATTCTTCACGTAGGATATATATCACAAACAACAATATTGACAACAATTCCCAACAATTACTTAATATCAATAATTGCATTTGAGCAAATAATTTAGACCTGCGTCAAAATAACTTAGGTATCATGCCATGATTTGGGATATTTGCCGAATTAGTCGTTCTCTATAGTCTACAGTTGAGACGGTATAATGTAATGCCCAGCTAATATTATGATGACTAGGATTGCTCCATAACCATCCCAACATCCCGAAACTTGCTCCATTCTGCTTCTTAATCATTTGTATTTTAAACACTAAAATGTAGCAGAAGTGACGTAATAATGGACGTCATTGATTGTGTTAGAGCAGTTATGTGCACCAATCCGAACACACCTCCGCTGCCATAAGGACCGCCCATTTTATACCTAACAGACTAGCTTGGGACGAGACAGAAGCGTGAGACTTCTTGTAAGCACTGTACGTCATATATGCATATAATTCTTCATTACTTAATTATTAATTGTATATTTATAGTCTTTAAGGAAAGGTAAGTCTTGATTAAGCCTCCTTAAGGACAGTGTCTACACGGAACAATATGGTGCAGGTGCAGAGGAACTTTTGCACAAAATATGGATGCAGAGATCCACCCGATAGAAAAACAATATCTATCACGAATTGTTAGAAAGTTTCAAACAAAAGGAAATGTAAGGGGTAACAGTTGTAGGCGACGATCCACAAGAACTGTGCAACACATAAATATTGTTCATGAAATTATTGCTCGCAGTTCGCAATTTGACGTTTGTCAGCAGAAGTAGGTATTTCACGATCATCTGTGCATCGTATATTTTGTACCGAACTAAACCTTTTTCCCTACAAAATTCATTGACAAGCTTCACTGACGAATGTTAAAACGAAATGGAATTCGCATCATGGATGTTAGTAAAGTTAGAAGAAGATCCTGAGTTTTTGAAACTCATTCACTTCACTGACGAGTGTTGTGTGCATCTGTCTAGGGAAATTAATAATAAAAATTTTCATTACTTGGGAAGTCATGCTGGCGCACCAATAGAACTTCCACGTAGTGTTGCTAAACTCAACATTTGGGTGTTGGGTGGTGTTGGTGGTGTTGGGTGGCATCTTACGGGACAAACTACGGGACAAAATAATTAGTTCGTCCCGTAAAAGAAATAACTACATTATCCCAGTCACATGGTGGTTTCAGAAGAATGGAGCATCTCAACACACAGCTTGTGAAACTCAAACTTCTTGAGGAAGCATTTCTCCGGTCGACTGATCTCCCTTCATGAGCCAGTGGAATTACTCCCATACTCATCTGACGTCACACCCACTGATTTTTTTTTTGTGTTGGGCTATATAAAAGTCAAGATCTACTCTACCAAGCCTAAGACACTTGAAGACCTAAAGAACAAAGTCTATGAGGTAATCAACAACATCCTAGCTGAGGTAGTTCCAAAAATTGTCAAACATTTGTGTAAGGTTGAATATTGTGTTCGAGAAAAATGGCAATTACACTGAACATGTTACTTAAGGTTAATAAACTATGTTTATTAACCTTAATTAAACATACAATTTATACATTTGTTTACATATTGCGTTTGTATTCGTGTCTAAATTAATTTTTTTAGCTTAGAACATTTCAGAAATAAGGACATTTTGGGGGGATATCTGATTTTATATATATATAGGGTGAACCAAATGTAGGTGGACAGTAAATGATAACGTTTATTTTGAGAATACATATTTAATTTTTTTGTATACTATAATACAAAATAAAATTTAAATAAATTTAGTTATAATATTTAATATAATAAAACACAAACACCATAGTTATAATGAACACCATAGTTATAATATAATATAACACAAACCGTATTCAACCTACTGTCCACCTACTTTTGGTTCACCGTGTATAGTAGATAGAAGATAGTACGAGAGGAAACTGCGAAAAACGAACAGGAAAAAATAACAGAAAAAGCAGAAATAATAGAAATAAAAGAAGCACCAACAGAGGAAACAGAGGCACAAAACCAAATCCAAAGATATCAAACAAAGGGCATTAGCAGCAATAGGAAAAAACAAGTAGACAATAAAGAAATCATACTGAAACCACCAAAAACAAAGACCCCAACTGAAAATGGGGAATAAACTCTATGTAAATACTATGTGAAAGGAATTTGCTCATATAAGGGACGAGAATGTACTTACGAACACCCTCCTGTGTGCAACTACTACAATAATGGTCACTACAAATTTGGTGGAAAATGCAAATTCTACCATCCGGACATTTGCAAGACCTACGCGACATATGGAACCTGCCAGTACGGGAGAAAATACTACTACCATCATCTCCAGACAAGTTGAAAGGATAAAGGACAAGTTTCAAATGACAACAGAAGGAATGTGAGAAAAAAATATGTACCCAAATAGCAAACAAAACAGAGAACACACAGAATTTTTCAACATCTCGGACACAATACGGCTGCTAATTCTTATGCAGCACATGCAGCTGAGACAGCTGGGAACCTTCGAGTCGGATCGCTACATGGCAAGAAGCTACCAGAACAGGTAAGCGGGAAGGGATCTATCTCGGAGGATCACAAGGCTGCAAAACACGCGATATCAAAGGACATCGAACTTAAAATGTACAAGGGGCAATGCAAAACAAAGAACATAAACATTGTCCTGGCATATATTCAAGGAATAAAACCGAACAATTCACTAAACAAAGTTTCGTACCTGAAAGGTTTTGTGGACGAAACAAGGGCGGACATCGCATGCCTCACAGAAACTGCGATAACTGCGAACACTGTATCGATAAGAAAGAATTGCATCGATTGATTCAACTTACTAAGAGCGGATAGACCAGCGAGGCGTAAAGGTGGATGTGCTATTTATATACATGAGAGGTATATGCCAGAGAGGTAATAAGTAAATCCAGCAGCTTCGTGGAAACCCTTGCAGTGAAAAAAGAGAAACTAAACGTGGTACTGATAGTCATCTATAGACCTCCAAACTCTCTAAATGAAAAATTTTCGGATGCCAGTGATGATACCAGAACCCTACTAAAGCCCATCCCCTAACATAATACTTTGCGGCGATTTTAATTTCCCATTTATAAAATACAAAAAGGTGGGTAGAACTATATTTATACAGCAAGATAAGGGGGGCACAAGAGAGGACCAGGAGCAAGCAAAAATGCTGATGGCTCTCACAAACGAGTTTATGCTGACACAAGAGATAACAGAAAATACCAGGAAAAATAATTGCTTAGATCTGATATTCACAAATAACACGAACTTGATTGCCGATATAAAAATAACCTCAACTATTACCTCAGACCACAATATAATCGAGTTATCAACAAATATGGCGATAACTTTAAAGATAATACACATTCGGAAGGAAGAAGCAAATTTGGGGCTTTTAACTTAAACTCCAAGACCATAAATTGGGAAGAAATCAGATCACACATGGCCCAAATAGAGTGAAGAACAGTTTTAGAGAATAAAACAACTGAGGAAATGCTAACAACCTTGGAAGAAAAGACGCTGAGAATTTTGGAAAAATATGCTCCGAAAGCACGGCCAAAAGGAAAGAGGACCTGATTAGAGAGGCAAAAGAGAAGAATATTCGACAAAAGAAAGAGAGTAGCGACGAAGTTAGCTAAAAGTGCGGAGAGTGTCGATAGGGAAATACAAACTCTGATAAAGGGCCATACAGAGAGGGAAGAGGAAAAGTCGGTAGAAGTAATAAAAGAAAATCCAAAATACTTCTACAGCTATGCGAAAAGGAAAACAAAAATGCGCGCTACGATCAGGCCTTTAAGGAAAGGAAATAATGAACTAACAGACGATCTAAAAGAAATATCTGAAACATTGAAAGCCCAGTATGAATCAGTCTTCAGTCCCCCAAAAAGTGACAAGGCGATACCTGACATAGATGCATTCTTCGAAGAGAAATTGAAAGGAAAATGTATAACAAACTTTGATTTTACCTCAGAAGATGTAGCGAGAGCTATAGGACAAATGAAATCACATTCAGCTGCAGGTTTGGACAAATGGAACGCACTATTAATTAAAAACTGTAAAAATGAAATAGCTACACCCTTATACTGGATATGGAGAAGATCCCTAGACACTGGGGGGAAATATCGAGCATCTTGAAAAGAACAAAAATTGTCCCTATATATAAAGGCGGGGATAGATCTCAAGCAAAGAACTATAGACCAGTGTCATTGACGTCCCACCTCAAGAAAATATTTGAAAGAATAGTCAGAGAGAAAATCTATGACTTCTTGGAGACACTGGAAAGATTCAACGAAAATCAGCACGGAGTCCGATCAGGAAGATCATGCCTATCACAACTTATAGAACATTAATATAATATCCTAGTTGCACTTGAAGGCAATGAAAACTATGATGTCATTTACACGGATTTTGCTAAAGTTTTCGACAAATGCGATCATGGTATAATAGCACATAAAATGAAACATATGGGAATAACAGGCAAAGTGGGAAAATGGATCTATAACTTCCTCAGAGAACGACTACAGGTGATCAAAATTCAAGGTGTATCATAATCAGAATCAGAAGTACGCAGCTCAGTACCACAAGGTACAGTACTGGCCCCATTCCTGTTCATTATCATGCTCACAGACATAGACAGAGGAGTAAACAGCAACAGTATAGTAACATCCTTTGCGGACGACGAGACAAAGATCAACAGAAAAATCAGCGGTGCAAATGAAGTGGGGGCCTTGCAGAGGGACACGAACAAAATATACACATGGTCAGAAGACAACAATATGACATTTAACACAGAGAAATTTCAGCTCTCGTGGTGTGGTGGAAATGATTCGGAACTTAAACAGACTGCATATTATGCTCCAGATAGAAGGACATTCAGAGAAGCACGAAAGCGGTCGACTTGTGGGTAATAATGATCAATGATGCCAAATTCGAGACACAAAATCAGATAGCAATAAACAAAGCAAAAAGAGTTGCGGGACAGGTACTAAGAACGTTCAAAAGGAAGGACAAGACAGTAATGATTCCCCTGCTGAGAACACTGATCATACCAAAACTTGAATACTGCTCAGTTTTGACGTCCTCATATAAAAAGGAAGAAATTAATAAACTAGAAGAAACCGAGGGACATTTCACAGCCAAGATTGGTGGCTGCAAAGAACTCAACTACTGGGAAAGACTACGTAAACTAAATCTGTACTCCCTGGAAAGAAGAAGAGAGCGATATAACATAATCTACATATGGAAAATTATCGAAAAACTAGTACCAAACCTCAAACTAAACCGAATTACCACCCAAACAACGCTGGAAAATAAGAAAGGCAAACTGAAGGATAATAGCTTGGTTGTCAGGGGGCCAAGACTTTTCAACCAGCTTCCAAACGACCTCAGAAACGTTACAGGGGTCAAAGTTGAAGCCTTCACGAGAAGACTAGATGCCTGGCTCAAGACAGTACCCGATGAGCCGGGTGTATCTGGCTATGTGCGGTGGAGAGCGCAAGAGAGCAACTCACTCCTCCACCAAGCCAGGACTAGAGGTGGAGTCACCAGCTTGACCTTCGTGTGAAGAAAGACCGAAGCACGAAACCCAAACGAGGTTAACGAGGTGTATATATATATTAGGATGGAGTGAAAAATAGTGTCTAAAAAAAATCTTCCAATTATCATTTTCTCCAGTGGTAGAAAAGTTGCGTACTGATGGAGGTAATTTTTTGTTTAAATATTTTTGCTGAAGTCCTGTATCTTCTGGTTCAGCAAGAGCTTTAAAAATGCGCACATTTTAATACAGGGTGTCCGGGCTTAATTGGCAATAAAATAAAACATTATAAATGTATTTTATTGTCATTTAAGCCCGGACACCCTGTATAAAATCGGATATTTGTAATATATGTTTTTTAAAGCACTTAAATATTTGAGTGCAACTCTTTGCTATATTCATCCAATATATGGATGAATATACCCAGAACCACACCACGAGGAGGTGATTGTACATCGGGTTCCACCCAATCCACCCCATCCTCCCTACCTTGGTGGATTGTCAGAGAATTTATTCACACTTGTAATCTGATTTGGTGTTGAAATGAGGCATTATTTTTCTTGATCTTAAACGAGAGCGGATGAACCCATCTCTGTTCCTGGATCCGCAAACTACTGCAGAAGCTTCACTAACAAGGCGTACTCCACGTTCAATAGCTTGAGTATGACAAGATAGTTTATCAAACTCTAATTTTGGTGCGGCGTCTTCTTGATTTACAAACTGTATCAGCTCCTCACTGGGGACATGCTGGGTTAGAGGAGGTTCCAGCCTTCTATCGCTTTGCCAGTCATCGATTAATTCTTAGTATTCAGATGCACAAAAATTCAGTTCGGGAATCATGAAATGCCTAGTGTTTGTGTGCCTGTTTTTTTCAGCTCTTGCAGCCATTATCTGTCAAAGCGCCAACTTTCTCACATGATCTCAATTATCAGCAAGCATGGCAATCAGTGTATTTTCAGGGTGACCATGATAAGCATTCCTCTGAATTACGGGGTCAGCAACTGCTTTCAAGTCTTTTGAGAGGTATCTGGAACTGGATTATCTGCCACAAATTTCTTGCACCATCTGTAGATGAAGAATGAACCTTTATATTGAACCAGTTTGGAGCATATACCTTGCAAACAAATTCGGCCAGAGTTAGAAGGGGCTTTGTAGGATTTTTGGTTGCCATGTACAAACGCAGGATTCTGTTTGCAGTTGTCAGCCATCTTGAATGGCTTACATTGCCAGGTTGGCGTCTTTCAAGATCTTCCGAATAGTTGCCAGATAATACAGCCTTACAAATATTCCACAAATATTTCTAGTCAGTACTTAATTCTGTATTTTCTAAGCACTGTGGTAAATCAACAGGAAATGAGTCAAATCTTACAATTTTGTGGTGTTCACATGTGGCTATTGCTTGGCCAAGTTCACCCATGAATGCATTTGGTTCACGTGTACGGCCATCGAGATGGTGGAAAAGATGTCATAGAGGAAGTTTGTTCATGTACAACTTACATATCATCCATTGCAAAGGTCTTCTGAAATGGTCTTCTAAGAATCTAATCACACCTGCTTTAGTCCCAGTATTTGTTACTTTACCATCACAACCAACAACAATAAGTGTATCTGTATTAACATTAGTTTCTTCCAGAAATGAGATAATGGAATTAAATATATCTTTGCTCCTGCCTGACAGTGGCGTGGTGTGACCTAAGAAAATTGACTGTGGTTCTCGAATAAGAGTAATGTGCTCTTCAGTGCTACTTCTCAGATAATATTTCCCACCTTGTTTAACCCTCGCTCGTGTCTTATCTCTTCGACCATCGAAGTACAATCCCTTGCACGGTGTTTCTGTTGGAAAATCTTCCATTTCTGCCCTTTGCTTTTTTCGCTCTCTTTTGAGATTGTGCCTGTCTACAATGTGGGACATGTTTTCTTCGTGAATTATGCCAAGGTCTTGCATCAAAGCATTAGTAATAGCTGCTGCAGATCGATCCGAAACACCATATCTATCAAAGGTCCTTGCCAAAACAGGCATACTAATTCTCATCTGATGTGTCATGGGTGAAGGATCAATTGTTTTACTTAGCAATGTGATCTCAGTATCAGAATTGCAGAGTTTTCATTTGTATCTGTTTCATATGATGAAAAGTTCAGAGATGCTGTGATCTGATTTGTGCTTGCTTCATCTTCAGTTCTCTTCCGACTGGTTAATTTACGTTCAGTGCGCTTTTGTAATTTTTATGTCAGTGGTGAATCAACTCCTCCGATGCCTATTTGTCGTTGAGTTCTCTGGTCGGTCAAAACTTTTCTTTCAGGAATAGGATCTCGACGAGCTGCCTCACATTTGCAAGCTGGGATTAAAATACATTGGCAAGCTGCTACATCAAACAACTTAGCTGTTCCCTTGAGAAAATTTTGTCATTTACTGTCAAAAGTAGGCGTTCCAGCTCTTTTAATTGACTTCATCAAATTCTGGTACTGGTCAGGCTCATTCGTATTTTCCTTATGAAGCTGATATGA
This sequence comes from Bathynomus jamesi, assembly GCA_023014485.1. Lineage (NCBI taxonomy): Eukaryota > Metazoa > Arthropoda > Malacostraca > Isopoda > Cirolanidae > Bathynomus > Bathynomus jamesi. The sequence goes on from JAJOZX010001452.1 coordinate 59,768, forward strand.
GAAGCAACCTTCTCAGCTATCTCTGTCACTTTTGGTTCAGCATTTGTTGGTAATGATTTCATTTCTAATTCTACATACTGGTAATGCGAAATAACATCCTAAGTTGTTGGCAAAACATTAATTTTAAAGGGCCTAGCATCAAAATATGATGTCTGTGAGAATGCCGACAGTTGTTTTTTCTGGCTTTCCTTGTACAATTCACAAGTAGTGCTGCAAAAAGTATAATATGAGTTAGATGATAATATTAATATGATATAAATATTATGATGTATTGTGATATTATCAAATAAAATAATTACCAAATTTTATTGTGTATATAAAAACATTACCTCTCTTCTCAACATAAATTGTGCAACTACAGTAAGTTCTATCTACAACATCAGCAGCTTTTAACTGTGAGTTGCCAACTGGTACAATACTTTAGTATCAAAATACGACAAATTTTATATACTGTACAAGGTGTTTTTTTCAAGTAAATATAGCCGAAACCCATTAAATTTTACGATTTGCTTTGTAAGACGTGATCAGTGTCTGGACATTAATTCTTTTGCATAAATAACAAAATATACTTGCTCCTTGCAGAACCAATAAATGAATACCAAACTGAACAATATTTGGTAGATTTATTATAGACATCATTGCAGAACTTTTGTACCCATGGAGAAATAGATGCAAAAGAAAAAAATTTCGATACCCCTAATATATATATATATATATACACAAAGGCCACTCAATATATTTTTCCACACCATTTTTTTTTCTTTCGAGGTTCCTTGTAAGTTCCAGAAATTTTCTACGGCTTTCCTCCACCTCGAAGCAAGGGCCTTTATTCCTTGCTGGTAAAAGTCCACTGGGTTCCGCTGGAGCCACCTCTTAACCTCTTCAACAACCTCATCGCCATTCTGAAACTTTCTTCCACGAATAGCATCGTTCATTGGCCCAAACAAACGGAAGTCTGAAGGTGCCAGATCCGGGCTGTATGAAGGGTGGGGTAACACAGTGAAACGCATTTTTGTGATGGCCTCTCTTGTTTGCAAACTGTTGTGTGGTCTTGCATTATTGTGCAAAAGAAGGACGTCTTCCAGTTTTCTCTCCGGTCGAACTCGTTTTATACGTCTCTGGAGTCTCTGTAGGGTAGAAATATATACTTCTGAGTTGATTGTTTGTCCTTTCTTCATAATGTCCACCAGAATCACCCATTTCATATCCCAGAAAATGGTGGCCATAACCTTTCCTGTAGAGGGAGCCATTTTGAACTTTTTCCTTTGCTCAGGGAGTCTGCGTGATGCCACTCCAAGGATTGGCGCTTTGTTTCAGTTCAAAGTGGTGTACCCAAGTCTCATCCCCAGTCACAGTTCGTGAAAAGAAGTCACCCCTTCTGTCTTGTATCGAACCAACGACTCAGACGCAATTTTTTTCTTTGGGCTTTGTGATCTTCAGTCAGTTGTTCGCGAGGAACAAACCGTGAACACACTTATGAGTATCCCAGTTGCTGAATTATCGTATTCACACTTCCTTCACTAATTCCTAGCTCCAGTAATATCTCCTTGTATGTGACTCGCCGATTTTATCGAATGATGCTGTTAGCACGTTGCACAAGGTGAGATGTCACAGCCGATACCGGGCGACCGCTGTGTGGTTCATCATCGAGGTTGGCTCTCCATCTCTCCGATGATCTCACACGTTTAGACCAGCGTCCAACTGTGCTTCGATCAACAACAGCATCTCCGTAAACGTTTTGTAGACGTTTGTGAATATTTCCAACTGTTTCCTTCTCTGCGGTTAAGAACTCGATAACAACTCTCTGTTTACGACACACATCACTGTTAGACACCATTTTCGAAACTGCGTTAACCATCGGTTTTATACAAGGACATTTAAAAGCAGTTTTATACAAGGAGGGGAGGTTCAAACTGGAAAATCCGATTATGTGAAGCGCAGAAAGTTCAAACTTACGGCCCAAAAGACATTTCAGCCCCATGGCCTATTATTTAACTAAGAAAAAAGGGTAGGGAAAAATGTATTGAGTGCCCCTAGTATATTGATATTCGTTATTTCCTCCTCTCTCTCATCCACCCGAATTTTCATTGGGACATTACCGGACTCTTGTTTTCCCATTATTTCATCCTTTTTCGTAACACTCGACTTTGCTTTCTCCATTTCTTTAAATACCGCGAAGGAGTTTACTGTCTGTGTACATGCGTCACACAGAAATTTGATTCTCGCAATCTGTTTCGCGTTCGAGACAAGAGATATTTTCCTGTCATCCCATTTCATGCCGATAAAATCGTGCAGTTTTTGACAGAAATCGCATCTTATTGCTGCATTTTCAGTTGTTTCCAGATTACACAAATTGCAGATTAAGTGAGAATTTGGACCTACGGTCATGCTATTCATTAATTAGCGTAAAAAGAAATACACACACAAATTCTTTATTTTTTTCCTTTCTTTCTCTTTTCTTTCCTTTCGATGGTCACGAGGGTTTTCTGACCTTTGCGTTTTATGACCTTTTTCCTGCCTTGTTTCAAAATTTCTCGAATACCAACCGTGTTACGGTTTAAATATGTACGTGAAACTGGTGATAATTTATGTAAACTGTATTGCACTTTCTTAATTTTACTGAATTTCACTTAATAGTTTATATGCACGGATTCACTGATACTTTATACACTTTCGGGTGTAGACAGAATAAACCGCCCAGTAGTTGATTCCCTTTTTATTTGGGTGTTAATACAGAGAGAGACACAACACGTCCATTCCCCACAAAATATAAGCAGTGTCTTAATTAACCGAGATCGAATTGTTAGTATTAAGATATGATAATAAAAACCCACTCTAATAGACAGAGTTTATTTCCACAACAGTTTCGATGCCCGCTGGCATCCTCTTCGGGTGGATACAGAAAAACGAATGAACCAAAACCAAGAGGGAAAACATTCCAGGGACCATTGAGAAATTCGCACCCAGGCTAGATCCCGTTCTCCCGACACTGGAAGGGACCCGCTTATAAGTACATTCGCACAAATTTAAAACCATCCTCTTGTTCTATACATACAGATTCTATTATTTTTTTTACATAATTATTACATTTTTATTAAATTTATTACATTTAATATTGCATTATTATTTATTACAGAAATTATAAATTTATTATGACATTGATTATTACATTGTTTATTATTATACAGAAATTATAAACCGAAAAACGAATGAAAAAGGCGAGAAGGAAACAATCCAGAGACCATTAAGAAATTCGCACCAAGGCTAGATCCCGTTCCCCCGACCCCAGAAGGGCATTTTTATTAAAGGGTCCCACTTATAAGTACATTCGCACAAATTAAAACTATCTTCTTGTTCTATACATACAGATTTTAAGTTTGCTTTGGCGTTCAAATATTCGTCTACCGTGAAAAGTAAATTGGTTAGGAATAACGTTGCAAAACAGGAACAAGCCTGTGTCTACAGCATTCCCTGTAAAAGTTGTGATTTAGTATACGTAGGAGAAACTGGAAGAAATATTGAAACCCGTATTAAAGAACACAAATATGCCTTCAGAAGTTGTAATACTAATAATGCCACTTTTTTAGCACGCCAGCCAAAATAATCATGCTCTCGATTGGGAATCAAGTTAGGTACTTTATAAATGTAATAATTATGTCAAAAGAAAAATAATAGAATCTGTATGAATAGAACAAGAAGATAATTTTAATTTGTGCGAAAGTACTTATGAGTTGGACCCTTTAATGAGATTCTTGGTCAAAAGATCCCTTGCGGAGTCGGGTGAACGGGTTCTAACCTAAGTGTGAATTTCTTAAAGGTCTCTGGATTGTTTCCTTGCTCGCTTTTGGTTCATTCGTTTTTTTTTTTGGCAAAATGTAAATGGAATAATAAACGTAAATGTAAATGTAATAATGGAAGTAATAAATGTGGAAATAAATATAAATGCAATAAATGTAATAATAAAGGTAATAAAACAAATGTAATAATTAGTGTAAAGGTAATAATAATAAATGTTAAAAAAATGTAAATGCAATAATAAATGCAGTAATTATGTCAAAATAATAGAATCTGTATGTATAGAACAAGAAGATAGTTTTAATTTGTGCGAATGTACTTATAAGCGGGACCCTTTAATAAAAATGCCCTTCTGGGGTCGGGGGAACGGGATCTAGCCTAGATGCGAATTTCTTAATGGTCTCTGGATTGTTTCCTTCTCGCCTTTTTCATTCGTTTTTCGGTTTATAATTTCTGTATAACAATAAACAATGTAATAATCAATGTAATAATAAATTTATAATTTTTGTAATAAATAATAATGCAATATTAAATGTAATAAATTTAATAAAAAATTTAATAATTATGTAAAAAAATAATAGAATCTGTATGTATAGAACAAGAGGATGGTTTTAAATTTGTGCGAATGTACTTATAAGCGGGTCCCTTTAATAAAAATGTCGGGAGAACGGGATCTAGCCTGAGTGCGAATTTCTTAATGGTCCCTGGACTGTTTTCCCTCTTGTTTTTGGTTCATTCGTTTTTATGTATCCACCCGAAGAGGATGCCAGCGGGCATCGAAACTGTTGTGGAAATAAACTCTGTCTATTAGAGTGGGTTTTTATTGTCATATTTTGACCTTCACGTAGAAAAAAGTGAAGTTTTTTGCTGTTATTATTAAATTTCCTAAGAAATTACCGAGCATCTCCTGGAACCTATTTGATTAATACGTTCCACTCTTCGTCCTCTGACCTGACTAAGGCCTATCACATCTTCACAGACGGACGGTTACAGCTCGCTCCCCTTATGTCGTGGCCTGTTCTCGACTGCCTCCTCCAGTTCTTCCTGTCTCTCTCTAGCAGAGAATTTTTAGTGTTAATCTCGCGCTGCTCCGGACAAATTTGTCTATTTTCCGTTGAACCTGAAACTTAAAAATACTTATAAGCATAGTACTCGTATTTTAAGAGTTTTTACAATTCCTATCTGCCTTATATCGTTTAATTAACTTATTTGGCCTATTTTGACATTATTAAATCATTCAAATATATATCTCAAGGACTTTATAAAAAACAAACTATTTTCAATGACGTAATTGCATGAAAAAGGCGTTGTATCACATACCTATCATTGTTATGCCTAATCGGTTGGTCATTAATTTGTTCCTAAACACGTATGAACGAACGTATTTAGACTTGTCTGACTGTTTTCGTGACAGAAGTAGAGTCCATTTTCTAAATTTATTTTAGGCCTAAATGAGATTTGTATGTTAATTACTTTTGTTTTTCGTTTATATGTTATAAATTCTATTATTTTTTATTCATTCGTTAACGATTATTTAGCAATCCCATCATATGAGCCTCGGTGGTATATTGGTTAGCATCGCTGAATACGAATCCATCGGCCCCGAGTTCGATTTCCGACGATGGCAGGCGGTGCTCAGCTCATCCAGCTGCTCATGCTTCCATAAAAAAATTGGTTGGTAGGTAAATGGGCACCCTGGGTAGCCAAGTCGTTAAGACGCTGGGCTGCCGATCGGTAGGTCTTAAGATCGAGTCCGTGTGAGGACTTTATAATTCCTGACCACCCGTGCTTGGTCGTGGTTCGGATTCCACGTTAAGCTGTAGGTCTAAGATAGAGGCAACATGCTTGACCCTCCTCAGAATGTATGATACAATTCAGGCCGAAGCAAAACCAAGGTTATCAAGGTGTGTGTATATATATACAGTATACACACCTTGGTTAATCTTTGTAAGCTTGATTTTCTTCAGAATGAACAATTCGCGGGGGGGGGGGGTAGCAAAACCAAGGTTAATCGAGGGATACACCTTGGTAACCTTGGTTACTCAATCTTGGATCTACAGCTTAACGTGGAATCCGAACCACGACCAAGCATACAGTATAATTAATGTAAAGAACGACGCTTGTGTAGAAGAGCGTCCTGGGAGGTGCCTCATTTTTCATTTGCTCGTTCTCCCTCCTCATCTTGTGCGGACGCTCTTCTACACAAGCGTCGTTCTTCACATTAATTATACTGTATGTTGTTTGCAGTTAAAATGTATATATGTACGGCACGAGAAGGTACCCCCTCAGGGCATTCGATTCCGCTCGTATGTAGGAGAATTACGAGTTCTGAATGATCGGGGACCTTGTTGCAGTGGTTAATATATCCAACCGGCAATTGGATGATCCCATGTTCGATTCCTGGGAGGTGCCTCATTTTTCATTTGTTCGTTCTCCCTCCTCATCTTGTGCGGACGCTCTTCTACACAAGCGTCGTTCTTTACATTATATATATATATATATATATATATATATATACACATTTATTTATTTATTTATTTATATATATATATATATAATCTCTACCTCGTGGTGTACGGACGTTTGTTTCCACTCTGTGCTGATATCAAAATAACTAATGTTTATATATGTTCATCGGTAACTTCTATCCTATAACAGTGTGTATATTAAGTTATTAGTGAATACGTGGAAATAATTTATTAAGCGAAGGCCGGTGGCATACAGCGTGCACAAATCAAAACAACATAAATTGAAACGTAAATTTAAAACATTTCGAACTGAATAACAGTTTTCATAAGATTTTTCCACTTGGCCTATAGAAGAGGAAGAGGATCATACACGAGAAGGTTCAGATTTCGCAGATGAAATTCGAAAAGCAGAAAGGAAATAGACAAAAAAATGTCAAGAAACACGATAAAATTTGCGAGTTTCTGTAAATCCAGGAGGTTGAATAGAGATGGATTATGTTGAATGGAATGCGCCGCGTACCAGTCTGCGATTGCCAAAATAAAGTACACCAGACTACGGAATTAAAAAGCATTCTGTGCAATACATTTAAACATTATGAATGCATAAACTTAGATATAAAGGACAGGAAGATGATAAATAGAACAAATAACAAAATTATTGGCTGTTTGGCCTTGTGTGCGTTAAGTGCATGAAAAACCACAGACAAATATTACAAACGGGAATGGAGAATGTTGCAGTGGGAAAAACGATTACAACAGGTTCACCGACAGGAATACAGAAAATTTCAGAAAACGTGAACACAAACGAAAATGGGATTCAGGACACCGAGGGAAACGCACTACAGGGAGCTGCAGAAGTAGCCGTAGGCAGAGAAATACCTCCTGCACAATACAGACACACCATGAATAGAAATGAAAACACACCAATTATTAAAAAAACACCGAGTAGAGAAGAAGTGGTGGTAGAACAGAGGAAAGAAATTGAATCCCTTACGACTCGTAAGGAATCTAAACGATATATGCGAATATTACAAAACAGGTTCGTATAAATGACTCCAACTGCATGTATAATCACACCAAAAAAATGTTTCTACATGATGAAGAATGGAAGTTGCAAATACGAGACAAACTGCTACATCTCCACCATTCTACTTGCAGGCAGTCAATCAGAGAATAAAAATGCCTAAATATGGAGTGCCCGTATTTTCACATTAAGGACACTCAAAGAAGAGAAAGAGAAAGAACAGCTCAAATCCCAAATAGAAGAAGTAATAACAGTGGCAGTGAAGTAAATTTTTTAGAGGAAATGAGAACGATGAAAGCAAAACTGTCCCTTCTAATGAGAAAAGACCGAACTTCGCAGAGATATTACCCCAGCATTACGTACATCACCCTCCTATCCAACACCACCCACCGTTAATACAACATTCACAATGGTATAAAGGGCCACAACCCCAGTACTCCCAAATGCAGCGACCCAACCATTAATACCAAACAGGAAACGACAACATCGAACAGAAAACGACCATTATCCAGGAAAACCAAGTACGAAGATTAGTAACCCTATAAATTTATTGTACAGGGTGTTCGAAAAGTCCTGTCACCCCCTACAAAATGTACATATTGTAATACCAATTTTATTTTTGTGTGATTAATTGTATTTATATGTGGTACGTGTAATTTAAGAAACAAGTCACTAGCAACAACTACTTTAATTACAGTAAATACAGTTAATAATCAAGAATATCTGTGTGCACCATCATCATCATGACGGGCGGTATGGTTTCATGCCGAGCTCTTTTGTCATGTGATCTCTCATTGTGGACATGGGGCTGCAAGTTCTTGTGATCGTTTCCGAAGTGATATTTTCGGTGAACGAGCCACCGATGCAATCACACCTTCACATTGTTCTGCTCGCGTTGTTGGTCTTCCCGACTGTGGTCTGTCCTTGATGGAGCCAGTTTCAAACAGCTTTTTCTCCCAGTGTAATACCGTCTTGTTTGGTGGTGCAGCCTTATTGAATCTTGTGTTGAAATCATTCTGGATATCATGCATCGTTTTGCCAGTATGTGACCTTTCATGAGCCCATGTGCTCATCACTATCCTTTCCTCCAGAGTGTAAGTGGACTGGTCTATCATTGTTCACACAACCCCAATACCTGGAAAAGAAAAAAGTCAATGAATCACATATAAATTCAATTAATCACACAAAAATAAAATTGGTATTACAATATGTACAATTGTACATTTTGTAAGGGGTGACTGGACTTTCCGAACACCATGTACACAAATATACAAGTCCTATACACTGAGATCAGAGGGATATTTTAGGCAACGATAAAATAGAATTCCCATATCATAATAACGTAGGTGAATTGGATCGATCCGGGTTTAACTCTGATTCGATATTATTCCAGTTAAACGATTTAAGATTAAATTTAATTTCGGTTAGTATGAATCGATTAATTCCGGTTCGATTTAATTACGTTCTATCTACCTGCGCGATCCCTTATATAATATAACCTATAACCTACACAATAGTTTCATAAGTACGATTTCTTTAGTTCTGTAACATTTCAAGGTCGGACGCGTCGAACATGTCAAATGGAGTAGTATGCTTGCATTTGGGTAGAGGAATTTTGGGCCCTCGCCTCCGTTATGAGGAGGCCCTCTTCCTTAAGGTCCTCAACCTCGTTTATGAGGCCTCATCGTTTTTCATGAGGGGCATTTGAGAGTTTGCCCCCTTGAGGGGGCCCCTTGAAGGGCCCCACATCATCTTTCGGTTCCTCACTGTCTTTCATGAGGTGCGTTTTACGTCACATGGTCTTTCATGAGAGATATTTGTAGATTTAAAAAAAAAATCCCTGTATTTGAGGTCGGGGATAGGTTAGGTTAACCTAACCTAAGGTTGATTTGAGTAGAAAAAAAAATCATGGTTCTTTGGTACTCTCCAGTACCAACTTTGTTTTTGCAAACGAATTTGGTACTGGAGAGTTTCGCTATATAAGACCCATCCCCGTGGCTTTGGTTTAGACAAGCGATGTAGTGCTTCCGACTGCACGAGGAAGAAGTGATAGACGAATGCTACAGCCAGCATATAGAGCATGCCGATGAGCATTTTGATTGCTCGCAATGAACGTGAAAGTTAGTTATGCGTTACTTTATTAATACTTGAAAGTAGATTGATATTGGGTAAGAATTCCGACAGTTTTGATTAATTATTAATGTATTTTCAAATTTTAGAAGAGGAGACTTTTATGAAGTTTGCAAAAAAGGTGGCTGTAGGTTATTCAATGTTTACTGTTTTAATGATTTATTAAATAATACACACACACACACACACACACACACACACACACACACACACACACACACACACACACACATATATATATACAATATACATATATATATATATATATATATATACACAGGGTGATTCAGAAGTCGGGTTACATTGGGCTTTTCTGTTTCTTTGCAGGTAAATGAGTTATGAGATGTTATCGAAGGAGGAGCGCATTGATGTGATATTCCTAGCTGGCTGCACAAGTGCATTGCCGTTAACGGTGGCCATATCGAACATGTGATGTGGCTATTCCCCTGTATCATTACATAATACAGTATTTCCCTATGTAACCTGACTTTTGAATCACTCTGTGTATATATATAATATTAGGGTGATTCAAAAATATCGATTGTTAGATTTTTTCCGGCCCAACTTCTAATTATGTTTAATTTGGTAAAAACGTAATGTATACAAAATTTCAGGTGATTCTAATGTATTTTAGGGGTCGCTACCGTAATCTAAACTATTACTTTTCTGTTTACTTTCAGGAAATTGAGTTTTGAACTGTGACGTTTTTCTTATAATATCTGTTCCGTGTGATAAGTGCGTTAATGCACATAGAGCTAACAGTGCTGAGTAAACACAACACTCTTGTAACCATTTACACTCTGTTGTGACCGAATATTGAGGGCAACCGGCACTTGTACACTGTACTGTCTGTACAGCTATAATTCAGTAGTCGTCTGACTGTCGTGAGTGTAAGAGGTTCTGCTGTCGACTCTCGTCATGGAACCCCCGCCATCTTCTAGCAGGGGTACTGCTATGCACACAAGAAAAGATACTAATGTTTGGCTTATTGGACAACCATCAGATACACTTAAAACAACAGTTCTTCCATCAAAGCGAGAAACTATGGCTTTGTTTATGGCTTACAGAAACAAAAAACAAACAATTCGAGAAGACTGCTTTTCTAATGCAAATGATGTGTTGGCAGTATGGGGAGGAGCACAAATTTCAACTAGAAAGAAGTCGCACGTTGTTGACAAAATTGAGAAACTGTTCAAAGAATGGCAAAGATTAAAGAAACATAAAGAGAATAAGGCGAAACAATCAAAAAATCTATTAGATAAGCAAACCAAATGGAACCAAGAATTAGATAGCCTGTTTGATATAGCACATGCAGATGCTATGAAGCTAATTGATATTGAAGAAGATAAGCTATTTCTAAAACTCAAGCGAGAACAGGGGTGAAAAGGAAAAATGGATGGGATTGATAAAGAGTTTGCAAAGAAAGAAAAGTATGCTAAGAAAAAGGAAGAACAATTAAACATAAGAAAAACAAGAGAAATGTCTAGATTTGAAGAAACTGTAGTTCTCAGTGACTCAACTAGCAGTTGTGGTGCTGAAAGACAAAATACAACATCTGATGAAAAGTTTACGGTTGATCCTAGTGAACCATCCACCTCAAAACAGACTGTACGAAACAAACGAAAATTGCTTGATGATACATTGCTTGCAGCCCTTGATGTAACAAAAATGAGCAACAGAAGTGCATCATTAGTGATGATACCAACGATTGAAGGTCTTGGAAAAAATGCAGAAGAGAAAAATTCTGGAAAAAATTTGGAGAAAATTTGAAGAAAGAGTTTAAAGCTGATGTTCCTTTAACCATTCATTGGGACGGAAAACTAATAGAAGGCATAACAGGACGAGAAGTTGTTGAACGACTCCCTATACTGATTTCAGGAGATGGCATTGATCAACTTCTTGGTGTTCACAAAATCACTGCAAGCACAGGAGAATTAACTGCAAATGCCATCCACCAAGCTTGTTTGGATTGGGATATCTCAGACAAAATAAAATGCATGTGTTTTGACACCACAGCATTGAATACAGGTCGTAGAAATGGTGCCTGTGTTCTTCTAGAACAGAAAATGAACAAACGTATGCTGTGGCTGGCTTGCAGACATCACATACTAGAAATAGTGTTAGAAGCTGTTGTTTCGCATTCATTGCCTGCATCATCAGGACCTGATATTGCAATTTTCAAACGATTTAGAATGAAATGGTCAAAATTAGACAAAAAACTACAGAACAACATTAGATGATCCAAATACCATACCCAGTATTACTGATATAAAAGCAGAAGTGATTGAGTTTGCTACCACTCAACTTGAAGAACATCAACCTCGTGACGATTACAAAGAATTGCTGGAACTGACAATCATTTTCCTTGGTGGAGTACCAAAGAGAGGAGTTTCATTCAGAAGACCAGCTGGCGTTCACCGAGCAAGATGGATGGCAAAAGTCATTTATGCCATGAAAATTTGGTTGTTTAAAACACAATTTAAATTAACACCCAGAGAAGAAAAAGGCCTTAGAGATATCTGCCTCTTTGCTGTACACATATATGTTAAATCCTGGTTTACAGCGTCAGTTTCAGTTCTCGCTCCTCGTCTCGATTTAGAGATGTTGAAGAAACTGCAACTGTACAAACTAAAAGATGAACGCATTGCAACTGTTGCCCTGAAGAAAATGATGAATCATTTATGGTATCTTTCAGAGGAGTTAATAGCATTTGCTTACTTTGATGATGGCGTGCTACACCAAACTAAAAACCGAATGAAACAAGCATTGCAAAACGGCGCCGAACCAAATCCAGAGAAAAAAGCAGTTATTGACCCTGAAGTTATTGAAAACAGAGAACTGGAAGACTTTGTTAGTGCAAATACAAAAGAATTTTTTAATAGACTTGGTTTACCATCAACGTTTCTTAAAAAGAACTCTAAAGAGTGGAATGAAGATGACTGCTACAACAACGTAAAACAAGTCATAAGAAAAATTCAAGTTGTTAATGACAATGCGGAAAGAGGAGTTAGATTAGTCGATGCATACAACAAACTAATCACAAATGATGAAGAACAGAAACAGTATCTCCTCCAAGTGGTAAAGAAATATAGAGCCGCTCTTCCAAATAAAAACAAGAAGACAATATCATCATTAAGAAATTAACAGTGAAATATAATGAACAAAAGGTTATTATTATTACGGAAGTCTTATTATTATTACAGAAGAACTTTCCATAGCTCGGGACGGCAAAGAAAACCCCAAGCGATTTTTTTAATATGTCAGTAATATGAACCCAGTAAAGAGCGTCTTGAGACCATTCAAAAATTCTGACGGTGAGCTAGTTTCTGAAAACAAACAAATGGCTACTTCTTTGCTAAACGAATTTTTTACGTCAGTTTTTACAATAGAAGCTGCAGCGAATATCCCTATGGTCATAGACATAATACCTTTTGATAATGGTAATACTTTAGAGAATACTGTGGTGAGTGAAAAGGAGGTACTGCACTATATTTGCAAAATGAAAATGCTTAACTTAAATCACCGAGGCCGGATTCCATATATCGGGTGATTCATAAATCTGTTACCACTGTAATGGTGAATAAAAAATAATTACAAACCACAGTAACTTGTGATGTTTTTTTATTTGAGGTTATTTTTACACAATTACACATTGGAAATTAAGAGTGGAAATTCTTTCTTTTAAATCATTGATATTACGAGGTTTGTTGCATATACCCTATCCTTGACCATACCCCATATTTTCACAAATCAACAATCTGAAACACAGAAAACATTTCACCATTACATTGGTAACAGACTTATGAATCACCCGATATTCCATACAACTAAAAGAATTAAAAGAAAGCATTGTTGTGCCGCTAACAAAGATTTTTAATGCGTCTATTTCTGAGGGGTGCGTACCAGATAATTTCAAGTTAGCAAATGTAACGTCTATTTTTAAGAAAAGCAATAAGGGTGCAGCGAGAAATTGTAGGCCAATAAATTTAACGTCTGTTGTTGGTAAGCTACTGGAATCAATAATTAGGGATCGTATAGTCGAACACTTAGAATTGCATAACTTGATTAGGAATACACAGCACTGTTTTAGGCGAAACAAATCTTGCTTAATTAATCTTTTAGAATTTTTCCAAAGCGTGGTTGAAGTTTACGATAGTCATCAGGCGGTAGATGAAGTGTATTTAGATTTTCAAAAAGCGTTTGACACCGTACCGCACAAAAGATCCGTTGAAAAAACTAAGGCTCATCGAGTCAGGGGTGCAGTAATAAATTGGATAAAAGTGTGGCTGCGAGGTAGGAAACAGAGGGTGGTCGTTCATGGAGCGGAGTCTTCTTGGGATAATGTAGCGAGCGGCGTTCCTCAGGGTTCTGTATTGAGCTTATTGCTTTTTCTTATATATATTAACGATTTAGATGTCGGCCTAGTCAGTACAGTTTCAAAGCAAAGCTTACGGATGACACGAAGTTGGGTGGTAGGGCGATTAATGACGAAGATAGAGGTAAAATCCAGGAAGCTCTGAATAAAATCGTAGATTGGTCGGTCACATGGCAAATGAGATTTAACGTCGATAAATGCAAAATTTTACATATAGGTTCGTGTAACGGGAATTTTGCGTATAGTATATCAGGGAAGGAGATGGCAAAGTAGATCAGGAAAAAGATTTAGGAGTTATATTCACTGGTGATTTAAAAGTGGCGAAACAAAGTAAAGCAGCGGTCAATAAGGTGAACAAAGTGTTAGGTTTTATAGCTCAGAATTTTGAGTACAAATCGCGCGATATTATTGCTCCTCTTTATAAATCATTAGTTAAACTCTATTTGGAGTACTCCATCCAATTTTGGAATCCGCATATGCGCAAGGATATAGACAAAATCGAAAGAGTTCAAAGACGAGCAACTAAGATGATTCCGTTGCTTCGGTCAAAGTCGTACGAGGATAGGCTTAAAGAGTTAAAACTGACTACACTCGAGTCTAGGAGGCTAAGGGTTGATCTAATCCAGGTTTTTAAAATAATGAATGGGTTCGATAACGTAAATAGAGATAGCTTTTCCGAAATATTACAATACAAAACTAGAAATAACGGGTGTAAGCTGACAAGTCGAAGGTTCGAGACAGCAGTTGGCAAAAACTTTTTTACGCATAGAATACGAAATAACTGAAATAGTTTACCGATAGAAGTAATTAGTAGCACGTCTATAAACATGTTTAAAAAACGGTTAGACGCATATGTTGATAGATTGGGTATAGTTAATGGTAAAATGGTAAAATTAATGTTTTTGTGGTTCGGAACCCACGTAAAATTGTCGGTCTCCTTCACCACCACGGAGGACATGCGCAATACACAATTACAAACACGGTTAGGTAGATCAGCCATGAGGGGATCGTAGGGTCTTTGTTGATCTGAAACATTATAACATTATAACAAATATAGCCCATTCGAGCTGATAAAACAGGCAATCTTCCAAGCACCACCACGTCGTTGGTTTCCCAAATTTAATTTTTAATAGCTTTTATTTATTGTAATATTATTACCTTCTAAACTATAAGAACAAAAATGGTTTTATTCACTTTAAAAGTAGCGAGTAGTGAGTAGGTAGTAGCGGTTGGAATTCATTTAAAATGTAGCGCCCCTAGTGCTTACGCTACTTTTCCTCAAAAGCAGCAGTGCTACCAGTACCGCTATTCCAACACTATATATATATATATATATATATATATATGGAGAAAGAGAGAGCGATTTGTGTTTTAGCTCTGTGTAAATGACTTACCAGGTGCTATGTTGAAATGAACCCTAGAAGTATTTCAATATTAAGCTCCTGTCAACAGAGGATGGTCGGCTATAATAAGGCCGTCGGAGGCGGTCAGACCAGTCAGACTTTGGACTGACCAATATTCAGCTAAGCCATACGATTTGTTCCTGGGTTCCGCTATTTTATGTCAATATCAGCATGTTTCACTGGTATTTTAGTCATTGTGACCTTGGATCGTACCAGAACTATGGTCTTGGTAAAGTACAATGTGTAAAATTTACCAAACAAGGATAACCTATGTAGTTACATACTTGCAATCACACACCTGATCAGTAGTCTCTTATGTCCTCTGTGATCACATAAGCAAAGTTAATTATAGTGATGCCAGCCATCAGGCGTATGAAAATTTATCTGAGCTCAAACATAATTCAGAAAAGGCTCAACCATTTAATGTTATTGCATGTACATAAAGAAATGTGTGACCAATTAGATTTAGTTGATGTTGCCATGGAATTGTTCAGAGTTCTGAACATAGGTTATCCTTGTTTGGTAAATTTTACGCACTGTACTTTACCAAGACCATAGTTCTGGTACGATCCATGGTCACAATGACTAAAACAGCAGTGAAACATGCTGATATTGACATGAAACCAGTGTAATACCTAACACTTTTGTCAAAATATATGCAATTTACAAACTCATCTAAAGTGTTTGAATGTAGTCAATCATGAGATGAGATAAATCTTCAAACTACTTTTGTTGTTTGTGTGTGTGTGTGTGTGTGTGTGTGTGTGTGATATAGTTACCGTTAATATATATATATATATATATATATATATATATATATACATTATAACTGCAAACACGCAGTATAATTAACGTAAAGAACGACGCTTTGTATAGGAGAATATTCCGCGCAAGAAGAGAGCGAAAGAACGAAACAAATGAAAAAAATGAGGTAACCACCCGGGAATCGAACCCGGGATCTTCCGATTGCCGGTCAGATATGATAACCATTACACCACGGGCCTCACTCAGTCAAATGTCGTAATTCCTCTACATGCGCGCAGAAACCAATGCCCAAAGGGGCACCTCCCGCATGCCGTAACATTATATACATTATAACTGCAAACACGCAGTATAATTAACGTAAAGAACGACGCTTTGTATAGGAGAATATTCCGCGCAAGAAGAGAGCGAAAGAACGAAACAAATGAAAAAATGAGGTAACCACCCGGGAATCGAACCCGGGATCTTCCGATTGCCGTGGTGTAATGGTTATCATATCTGACCGGCAATCGGAAGATCCCGGGTTCGATTCCCGGGTGGTTACCTCATTTTTTCATTTGTTTCGTTCTTTCGCTCTCTTCTTGCGCGGAATATTCTCCTATACAAAGCGTCGTTCTTTACGTTATATATATATATATATATATATATATATATATATATATATATATGTCGGATATGACGATATCCTTTAAGGTATTCTCAGTATGTCGCTTCCTCGCACCACCAAGGAAGTTTATACCGTTTAATTAATCTGACTGCGAGATTCCGGGACAACACTTTATACCCTTTGCCCAATTGCG
Organism: Bathynomus jamesi; assembly: GCA_023014485.1. NCBI lineage: Eukaryota > Metazoa > Arthropoda > Malacostraca > Isopoda > Cirolanidae > Bathynomus > Bathynomus jamesi. The sequence goes on from JAJOZX010001452.1 coordinate 76,525, forward strand.
TCTTCTCTCTGTCTCGGTCCGTTGAAAGACGGGAATGCTTTTTCTCGGAAGGATATAAACTAAGAGTTTTCCTTTTGTCAGTCCTTTATTTTCACAAGGGGGAAAATCACTTTTAAACTACTAGATGGATGTCTTTTACAATACAGAGTAATTATAAAAATCAAATCCTTTGCACTACACTTGTTTAGAGAGTTATTAACGAACAAATGCTTACATCAAAAAGCTAAGGGGCCTAGCCGAACCGGCTGGACCAAGGGCGAAACACTCACTGCCTGCCCGAGGGCAGAGGCGGGATTCTCTCCACTCTGCCCTGAAGAAATTCCCATGGTGCCACGTTTTACAAAAGATTATTAAACTTGCAGAATCCTACTCAAATAGTGATATTCGCAAAAGAATTTATATAATTGGATATTAGCAAATGAATTTATATAATTGGATATTAGCAAAAGAATTTATATAGTTGTAGTTTTACACTTAACTCTTTTATGTGATTTATAATAATCGAAAAGAACATTTAGAATTTAGGAATCTGTTTAAGATTATAGACGTGACAACACTGTTTTCGTTTGGGTTAAGAAAGGATACCAGACAATCCACTGGCATTGAGGCACTGTACAGTATTAAAAATTTAACGGATTCATATTTTAATTTATACGAGCAGAATAATATCTTTTAAAGGATTAATACTTTAATTTATACAAACAGAATGATATCTTTAAATTTTAACATATATTTATTTTCTTGTGGAAACACTTTTACACATGGCTCCCCTCCCAGAGTTCGTATTCTGGGGTTAGTTTGAAAAATCCTCTCAAACAAAAGTAGTTGGATGTAGGGTTTTATAAAGACAAAGATATTATTGAAGAAGTAGTTGGATATAATGTTACATAAAGACAAAAGAAATAGTTAAACAAAATACATCAACTTGGTACTTAATCCACTCTACTTATCAGTTAAATTTTACATTAAAATTGATACTTATGCACTAATGAACACTTATAATTAACAGTCACTTGCGTGTACTTGAGCACTTGGAGTCTGGTTTATTTAGGTCCACTTTTTTACACTGGTCTAAGTTCACCGTGTGCATACACTTTCAAATCATACGCGATTTTCTTATCGAACTTTAAGAGAACAAAAGTTTAGAGAAATGAATTTCCATGAACTATTAGACAAAGTACTTAAGTGAAATTGATACGACTTCTGCAAGGTTTAGAGCGGATATTGTCGTTTTGAGAACTTTTTTACAACTTTGGAATTGACTAAACTCTAAAGCTTGGAAGGTATAAAATTTCAAAGGTTACGTGTGGACATTGCTCAAGTTTCTGGATGTACGCGTTGGTGGCTAATTGTCTCCAACATCAATCATTCCACGTCTCGAGCGTATTTCAATAATTTAGTACGTAGGGCATGAATGCACGGGTATCGCCTAAACAGGTATATGGAGTACGTGTGGTGGTAACTCTTGCACTGGAAATATGGTTAAAAACAATTTGTAAATGGGATAAACTGACTTTATGATTACTATTCTTGGTTTCGTGTATTCGGTCCTTTTGTAATGAAATTAAAGTGGCAGATGGCTCCAGTTTCGATTTCCAAACCTTCTGATTAGAAAGAACAGAATCGAATGAACGTCGTCCTGTAGAGCGATGCAGAGATGCAACACTCTTTGGTGGGATGAGAAAGAGTGGTAATTTTCTTTTCCCGAATTCGTCGAGGTCATAAGCCGAGCTTGCATTATGTCCGAGGGACATAGGCTAGTTCTTCGTGACCTTACGTAAATTTGCAGAAGAAGGGGGATCCCTCGAAAAATCCGCGCAATGCTCACTACTCTTCCAAGTATGAGCAGAAGTTGCGTGATTAGGGACTTCATCTGGGACAATCTCGTCACAGACCACTTCCGCCGGAAAATTCCCCTCATCGAGAACTTCCCTCGTGATGTCTGGGACAGTCTCTTCATAGAGCGCTTCCGTCTTCATCGTGTAAGAAGTGAGTAACCATCCGAATCTTCGCGATATCATCGCGAACGTTATAATGAACATAATATCCCTCTAATGCGTCCAACCATTCGTCCACGTATGGGAGTACCAAGTTACCGTATTCTCTCCCCTTAAAAATTGGAACCTTAGGGATATTACTCGTCCGATAATTACATCTATCCACTTTTCTTCGAAAACGACAAAGGAAAAAAAATAGACTTCCAAACGAGGAAGGCGAAGCGAAACAAAAAAAGAAAACTTATCCCTCATATCGTATATACAACAGAATTGAAGCGAAAAAACTTAAGCTATTTCGGTTTAATTAAACAATATAATCATCCCAAACGAAGATGCAAAACTTGCCTGCCGATTTCAACATATTATTCGAAATGTACGAATTCATGCTAATTTAAACTGAAAAAGCACAAAAAAACAAAGACAAAACTATTCGCGCTCCAACGCAAAATTCGTGCGCGAAACGAGTCAACAAACAAACGTACGCACGAACGCTATCATACGACCAGTTAGGTACAATTTATTCAAGATTCAATTAAATGAAATTCAAATCCAAAATTTCGTTTACTGTTAAACCAATGTGGGACAATTCACATTTTAAAAATTTTTAAATATTCACTTTAAAATTTTTTTTTTTCAAAATTCCATAAATTACCATATTCGGTATTTTGCAGAAATCGTTTCGTTACAAACAATAAACAATATGTAAATCCTGCATGCCATAAAAACACAAACTTGCAATTTCTTTTTGCTTACAACAAAAAAAAAAAAGAAAGTTGAATTAAATTGACTGCAAACAGCCAAACAAAAAAAAATCGTTTTTACAATCACAACGAACCGTACCGTTTACGAACAATAAATATATATATTGCAATTCACCTATATATTTTTATATACACCAAACTGATCTTCTTACTGCAAAAAAAAATAATAATAATAATAATAAACAAATTGTCAACCCTATACGTTAATACTGGGATACACTTTTTTTCTTTTTTTTTCGTACTCAATTTCCCTTTTCAACCACAAGAGAGAATAATAATAAAAAAGTTAAAAAAAAAAATTCTTTTCAAACCAATGCGTTAAACTGGGATACACTTTTTTTTCACGTACTTAATTTAGTTCCTTTTATTAATACTAATGTTAATCTTACCTGCCAATAACACTTTTACTCCAGTTACCGAGATTTCTCCATTTCCTTTTATTCCGTCTTGAAAGAGCGTTTGTTTTCGTTTTCTTTCCTCTCTTCGTTGCGGGGACAGAGTCAAATGCGTTCGACTCTCCGCGATCCAGAAATGTGAAGCAGTTTCTGAATGAGGTGCGCTTACAAAATCGAACACGCCTGACCCTCGCAATCTCTCATTCCTTACTTGAAGAACGTTTCTCGTTGACGATTAAAGGCTTTCAAAATCTTCTCCAATTTCGCGATTCTTTTTTTTTTTTATTCCTCCCACTCTTCGTGTGGGAATTTACATCAATGCTATGCGTCGCATATGACGTCCAATTTTTGTAATTAATTCCAATGCGGTCTGTCCGTTTTTCGTTGAAGATAAACGTCTTTGAAAATCTTCTCCAATTTTGAAAATTCTTCCACTCTTCGTTGCGGGAATTTACGTGAATGCTATGCGTCGCATATGACGTCCAATTTTCGTAATCAATTCCAATGCGGTTCGTTCGTTTTTCGTTGACGATCAAAGTCTTTGAAAATCTTCTCCAATTTCGAAAATTCTTCCACTCTGCGTTGTGGAAACTTACATCAATGCTATGCGTCGCATATGACGTTTCCAAGAGAAATTAAATTCGTGAAATTTCTCTCTGCGTGCCTAATAATAATTTTCGTCACGGTCCTCTCTTCTGAACAAGTGAGTGATGCCCAGCTGACTAAGATTTTTTTCAAATCTTGCTCTTCGGCGACAGTGTCGCCAAATGGCAGATGAATGATTTCTTCTAATCCTGGTATAGGTAGCCAATGTCGGCGGTATGATGTTATTCATTAACCGTATTCTCCATACTGTCGACAAGGAGAGTTTAACCCGTTTAATTTATCTCCGATCCTGGCATTAGTCGACAATGTCGGGAGAGATGGTGTTGTTATGCTTCCTTACACCATCTCCGACGTTTAAAGTATTCTCAGTATGACGCTTCCTCGCACCAACAAGGAAGTTTATACCGTTTAATTAATCTGACTGCGAGATTCCGGGACAACACTTTATATCCTTTGCCCAATTGCGTCTTCTCTCTGTCTCGGTCCGTTGAAAGACGGGAATGCTTTTTCTCGGAAGGATATAAACTAAGAGTTTTCCTTTTGTCAGTCCTTTATTTTCACAAGTGGGAAAATCACTTTTAAACTACTAGATGGATTTCTTTTACAATACAGATTAATTAGAAAAATCAAATCATTTTCACCACACTTGTTTAGAGAGTTATTAACGAACAAATGCTTACATCAAAAAGCTAAGGGGCCTAGCCGAACCGGCTGCCCGAAGGCAGAGGCGGGACTCTCTCCACTCTGCCCTGAAGAAATTCCCATGGTGCCACGTTTTACAAAAAATTATTAAACTTGCAAAATCCTACTCAAATAGTGATATTCGCAAAATAATTTATATAACTGATATTAGCAAAAGAATTTATATAGTTGTAGTTTTACACTTAACTCTTTTATGTGATTTATAATAATCGAAAAGACCATTTAGAATTTAGGAATCTCTGTTTAAGATTATAGACTTGACAACACTGTTTTCGTTTGGGTTAAGAAAGGATGCCAGACAATCCACTGGCATTGAGGCACTATACAGTATTAAAAATTTAACGGATTCATATCTTAATTTATACGAGCAGAATAATATCCTTTAAAAGATTAATACTTTAATTTATACAAAACAGAAAATATCTAAATTTTAACATAAATTTTTCTTGTGAAACACTTTCCACACACACACACACCACACATATATGTATATATATATATATATATATATATATATATATATATATATATATATATAACGGATGTGCCATAAAAAAGGGGTACGATTTAAAAAGGCTATAAAATCAACATTTGTCAGTTAATTTTAATAAAACTTCTACACAATAAAACATATGTATTTATCTATACGCAAACAAATTTTCAGACTAAAATATCAAATAATTCAAATTCTATCAACATTTAACGAAAGAGTATGATTTTTCTACTTAACATGCAAAAATTATTAAACCTTTTTAATATTATTTTATAAAAATAATTTTTAACGTAAAATTTAGCTGAAATTATTAAAAAAAATTGTTCAACATGCTTTCCTTCCATTTCAATAACTTTTTTATTCTTGGCCGGAATTCATCTATGGCTCGATTTACTTGTTCCTGTGGAAGCTCTTCCCATTTTTGAATGATGGTCTCGCGTAAATGAGTGACATCTTTTATCCTAGTTCTGTAGACTTGCTCTGCTAAGTTGTTGTTGTTGGCCAGCCGATCAGCCCACCCTGATCGAGCAAGCCAGCAGGACGCGTACTAGTGATGTTGTGTTGTGTTCTATGTTGTGCTAGAGCGGTACAGTCTGTCATAATGTGTTCAATTGTTTGTGGTGTTTCCTGGCACAGGTGGCAGGTGGCGTCTATGGAGTTGTCTAGTTTGTGTTTATATGTCTGCTAAGTTCTTCCATATTCCGGCCAAGAATAAAAAAGTTATTGAAATGGAAGGAAAGCATTTCGAATAATTTCTTTAATAATTTCAGGTAAATTATTTTTATAAAAAATATTAAAAAGGTTTAATAATTTTTGCATGTTAAGTAGAAAAATGTTGATAGAATTTGAATTATTTGATATTTTAGTCTGAAAACTTGTTTGCATATACATAAATACATGTTTTATTGTGTAGAAGTTTTATTAAAATTAAATGACAAATGTTGATTTTATAGGCTTTTTAAAATGTACCCCTTTTTTATGGCACACCCGTTTTATATATGTATATAAAATTATCTTCTTGACAAGAAGGTAATTTTAATTTGTGCGAAAGTACTTATAAGCTGGACCCTTTAATGCGATTCTTGGTCAGAAAATCTCTTCCGGTGTCCGGTGAACGGGATCTAACCTAGATGTGAATTTCTTAATGGTCTCTGGCCTTCTAGAATGTTCCTTACCTTTCCTGGCTTGTTTCCTTACTTGCCTTTGTTCATTCGTTTTTCTGCATCCACCCGAAGAGGATGCCAGTGGGTATCAAAACTGTTATAGAAATAAACTCCGTCTATTAGTGTGGATTGAAGTTTGGGTATTCCCACGGATTACCTCACGAACTTATGAAGATATAGATAGTATAGCTATTATCGAACTGAAAAATTTAATGGTCAGAAAAAACTGAAGGCGTCCTTACCAAGTGATTAAACTTAGGTCAACGAAAGGAGCACAGTCATTATTAAAAAGTATTTTGATATGGTATAAAAATTTTCCTCCCTAAGTCTTTTTCTTTCATTTTTAAAACCATTGTCTCTAGTACTTTCAGCTGCGTTATTTTCTACATCGAATTAAAGGATAAGTGGATATTTTAAATCCATACAAATGTTAAGTCGCAAATCCAAATGCTCCTCAAAACTGAAACGCAAAACAATTATTTTTAATCTATTCGAATTCAGATTTCAGTTTTCGATTGTTTTTCAATTTCAGTTCATAAAATAATATCGGTTTTATCAGTTTATCGATTCCAGTTCGATTCAGTTTCCCATCCCTGCTACATATAATATATATAATATATTATATATATATATATATATATATATATATATATGGGAATGAACTCAGAATGGTTCCCTGAGGTTTTTTATGATACACACAGACCGTGCATGGAACAAAGAACTCTTCTAGGATAATTAAATCCACTATAGTCCGAATAAGTAATGGTAAATGACAAATACTATAGTTTTTCTTTTTCATGATGCTAGCCCGACGCGGGTAACGGGTCACTCGCAAAGAGGTTCCAAAAATGTAGCTTCCCTCACCAGCTATCTGCAAAGTAGATAGGATCCAGCTTTGGGACAGGATCTAGGGTTTAAAGCAGCCTAGCCCAGCTACATTTAGAACCTCAATATAAGCAAAAGACTCGCTGCCTTCACGTCAGATTGAATACATCAAAGAAATATATATATATATATATATATATATATATATATATATATATATATATATATAATATAATATAATATACAGGCAGTCCTCGTTATACGGAGGGGTACGTTCCTGAAAAGTTGTCCATAAACCGAATTTCCGTATAACGGACCCTATTCTCCCATTAAATCCCATTATATAATGGGAGATGCGTTCCTACGGAAGATTTTTCCAACCCAAAACTGCATAATAAACATAAATTTTTACCTTTTTAAACACATTTAAATAGAAAACAATAATATTTTAATATATTTTTATAAATTATATTGTACTGGAGGAAATAAACCATAAATAGTTGTATTCACCTCCCAAAACTGCTGATCGGTGCTTGGTGGTAGTGTTGTGAGTCATGGAAAGGAAGTCAGAAGGTGGTTGACGAAGGGGCAGCACCTTCCTCTTCCACATCATCATTAGATGCTTCCTCTTGAAGCTGAAGGAGCAATGGAGGGTCGTCAGCTTCACTGTCTGACCCATCTTCTTGGTTGGCGTTTGGTTGTCGTGGGTGGAGGTGATGTTTGCGGGCGAAAAAATGATAAGTGTTGTCTGTTTTCCCCGCATCGTCTTCTCTTTATACAGCTGCTTGTAGTTACTGAGTAAATTTTGTAATCTAGCCATAAAAATCATCTAATGTTGCATTTTTTTTGCTTGTAGGGCATTTAATATAGTCCATATCATTGCTCAGCAGTGAAATTTCATTTTTAACTTTTCCAAAAAAATTTCTGTAACTGCGGAATTTTTGTACGGACCTCGGTACTAAAATAAAATTTCCGTAAGTGGAGAGTAGAGGCGACAAGCTTGACCTTCGTGAAATGAGGAATCATCGCGCGGAACCTTTGAAAGGTTGAAAGGAAAGGTGGGTCCACGGCAAGATTTCAGGGGGTCCACGGCGGGCTATGAAAATTTGGAAATTTTTGAAGAAAATCTGGGAAATCTGATACAAATAAGCTAGGAGACAAATGAACTTGGTTCTTCCCAAACCAACTCAAGTTTGTTGTGAAGCTAGTGACAAGTCAAATTTATGCAAGTTTGTAAGATAATGCTGAGTGAAATGCATTATGTAAGTGAAAGCCAGTGATGATGTAATTATGTGATCATTAATTATACGAGTAATTTTTGTAAGTTATCAAACTAGAAAACGAAAGAAGGATGTTCTCTTCATCTCCTGATCAGAATAGTTTATTTTTCATCATCATTTTTATGGGTTTTTGGGAAAAAATGAACGTGGTTCACGGGGATTTTGGAGGTTCTCCAAGGGGGGAATGGAGTGAAAAAAATTGGGAACCACTGATTTAAAGACTCCCGAACTGCCTTTCTTCGCTAAACAAGCCATTCATTTATACCATCCCCTCACTCTAAGTCAATAGCACAGCATTATCCGTATACAACAAATTTGTGATAGGCCCCACTTATTCCTATCAACTAGGTTTATTACTCTTTCAAGTATTCGCACTTTCACCCTTCTCATCATTCCATCCATAAAAAGGCTAAGTAGTATTGGCGCAAAAGGAGAGAGTGCAATGCAATTGCAAATGTTGATCAATGTTGCAAAAGGTTATGCAACTTGGGGAGGGGTTATCCCCCAAGCATGCTGGGGGAGTCCACCTGACATCTTTGGGGTAGAAGGTGGGACGGCTTCACCCCCCAAACGGTACACCTAACCTAAGAGAGAAAAGTAAAGGAGAGAGGAGTGTTCCCCTGGCTCCTTCCAAGCGCATATTGAGAGTTCATCCGAGCGCCCGCTGTCTTATAAGGTCCTAATCAACCAGTTGGCTTAACGCGCCAGTTGGCTTAGAAGGCTTCTTAGAAGGCGTAAATGGCTTGTTCAGGTGTACATTATTAGGGTTGAATTGCCAGATTTAGCTATTTAATTAATTAATGCATATATTCTCAACAGTTGGCTTTCCGCCAGTTGGCTTAGAAGGCTTCTTAGAAGGCAGGTGTAATATTAGCTTTTCAGCTGCCAGATTGCGCTATTCAGATATTTTTGACAGTTGGTTTAGAAATCCGTCAGTCGTTTTAGAAGGCAGCCATTTGGTATAATTAAATAATAATACTGTTTACAACCAAAAGATTTAAATAAAACACCATTACATCATTCTGTTTATTTAGACGAATTATTGGAATTAATTTCACGAAATATATAGAAAATAAATATACACTCAAGCGATGGAATATATGCAATAAAAATTAATCATAATATAAGAAATACGGAAGAGAATATATATATATATATATTATATACATAATCAAAAAATAATAATATACAAAACGATGGAGTATAATCAACATATTAGTACAGAAAAAAAAAATATATATATATATATACACACACACACACACACACAATTATATTAAATAATTAAATATATTGAAAATAAATATACATCAAAATACAATACTTTATGTTCTACTGCGCAAAACTTTAAACTCGCACGTAATCGAGTCTACAGTCACATCATCATTGCTTTGCATTACGCGGTAAATACGGCTTAACATTATTTCACTGCTCAAGTTATAGGGATACCTATACTCGATATAAATGGCCTTCATATCGTTCAATACTATTTGTGTGCCCACTTTACACTCGGTTGGTAAGTTATCTTTAAGCCTAGCTAGAATACAATCAAAAGCACGCACAAAGAGGGCATCGTTAGCCATCAAGTCATTATAAAATACAAGTTTATAAACCCCCCTTTCCAATTGAGGGGTTTTTCTTACCGTTCCGAACTTTTCAATCGTGAACTCTTCTTCACTCTGCATAGCGGCAATTGAAATAATCTTCCAAGTCGTAACGACAGCTACTCATTATATAGAGGTACAACTCTTCAGGGTGAACAGTGTAGGCGAGCTCTGCCCTGTACCGCTCAAGTCCTTTGTACCAAAGTTCGGTTTATTTCGAAGTCTAAACCTTTTAAATAGCATCCAGCAGCTCTAGACCATTCTCGCCTTGTTCATTCCTACATTCGATAAATCCGCCGAGCAGAGCGGTGTATGCGTATTCAAGAACCGTGTCAAAATAAATCATATCCGTAACACGAACGTCTAATATAGGCTTCAGCTTGCGGAAACCGACGAGTTCAAACATTCTGTCGAGGATGAATCGGTTTCGCTTAGGGACAAGAACGTTATTATCAGATGCATTCTTCCATATCAGTCGTATATCAATGCATGGCTGATCGTTATTTATACACAACGTACAAACAACGGCATATGAGGGGGCATCACTAATCTGTTCTCTTCTTGTACCTACACCTGCAGGTATTTTATAACGGTCTTCACCCCACTTCTCAACTATAATGAAGACTCAATTCATCTCCTCAACACTTAAATAAATAATATTACGTTTACCAGAGTTTGCTTGTCTGCAAATCGTTTCAAGTACATAGTTAATGGTAACGGTTTCAGGCCTGAACACGCGCAATGACTTCGTCACGGACACGGCATTGAGAATGCTTCTCAAAGGAAGTTCCATCTTATTCGAGGAGTGCACGTCCAGTCGGTTCAAGCTCTGAGATGACTATGAGCCAGGGGTGGACGGATTGGTTCGACGGGAGTTAGTGAGTCACATCATAAGCTGATGAAACGTGTACGGCGCTGTTCCGACGTGAATACTTGTATCCTATTATACTGGGTAGGTGTTCTGAGAAATTTTCCGACATGAATCAATATCTGATTTAATGTTTTATCGCCCCAACTCCCCAGAACACGCACCAGACATTTTCGCTTAGGGGGAATTTCACGAACTAAACACATTTTATTCTCAAACCGGTGCATTATTTGAGAGAAACATGTTACCGTATTTTTCCTTTTTGTTTAACAACCGATACTCGTCTCTAAATTCTATCAAAAACTCACACAGGCCTTTAGCAACAACCTCACTGCGAACCTCGTCATGATATATATGAATGTAGTGGTAAAAGTACTTTAGATTGTGCATGATGACAAGGTTTACGTTCTCCGCCGCAGGGTACGCGTACTAGGTATGATGCAGCATGACATAATACCGCCTGTCACACCACTCATCAACAAGACACATTATCCATACCCGCTGCTTCTCTTCTGCACGCGTAGTTTCTTTCACCTCACGGTGTATGTACGCTTTTATACAGTTTAGCCCTACAACGTAGTCTATTACATCGTTTTTGCCGCGAAATCCCGCAATACTCTCGCCAGAATATCCATAGAGTATTTGAACATCTTGTTCCCTCGCGCTATTCAATGTATCCTTAAAAGTCTCAAAGGAAGGGGAGGGGGGTAGGCAGTCTTTCAGTATCCACTACATCTTCCGACTTTACCGAATACCAATTCATAAACATCGAACACGTAATATCAAAAGTAGCCATCACTATTTTTCATCTACGTAAGAAAATACACGTCTGAGCTCAAGGGTTTGCAGAGGTAAACTGAGCACACAGGGGTAGAGATATGCTCAGGTAGTGGCAGGAGTCACGTGACTGATCTTACAGTGGGGGGAGCTTAGGAATGTACACACGCACGCACGCAAAGGAGAAAATGAAACCTTGATTGAAGCAAATATATGTAATATATAGACATATCGTTAACAATACACACACACACACACACACACACACACATATATATATATATATATATATATATATATATATATATATATATATATAAACAATCAAGGATTAAGGTATCCAAAGAGTACGGTATCATGGGCACCAGGGACCTGGAAACATTTCCTCTTGGTGTTACGGAATACCTTCGTGCCCCTACGTTCCTTCACACACCCCAGTTTCTGCCTCCGAAAATTGTGGGTCCCCACAGCCAGTTGGGGTGGCTGGTCGCCCTCATCTTCCAAGCACACTAGATCCTTCAACGAATCAAAGTTAACGACTCGTCGGTTCGCATGGTTAAGCGTGATACCCTTAGCTTCACGATATACTTCATATTATCTCCCACCCTCACCCGTACCCCATAGGTGTTTGGTCCTGTTGATACAAATGAGTCAGCGTATGCACCATCACCATACTCATCCTTGATCTCGTCAGTCAAATCTCCGAGGAATTCCCCAGTAGCAGGCATGTATTCTTCCTCCCTCTCTGTGAATATCACGCTATATGTGTCAGCGTACAGCACCCTCCGCCCATGAGAGTGCATTAGTCCCCAAAGCTTGATGCGGGCGTAGGCCGTTGTGAAGCTGGCTACAGGTATGTTTGTAACCCGTGAGGTATCTGTGGCCAGTTCGGTGATGTATTTTAGTAGGTATTACCTATATTCAAGATCTCCATAACCTCTTTATCGGGAGCGTTGGCATAATCCCAGACTTCACTATAACTTTGTGCCAAATGAACGTTCCCTTTGCCAGTATTCTGTGCAAATTTCCCCAAAGACTGTTTAGACACAACTTTGCACTAAAGCGCTTGCCAGGATTCTTAACAATTTGGGAACGGTCAAGCTGTATACCTTCATGGGCACGGTAACGCTGAATATAAGCCGTTTTTTCATCTTCGGTATCAACTCCTCGCGGATATCCCGATGCTTCTACCTTATCCTTCAAAAAAGCGTTTATATATGGTGAAAAGGTTGGGTAGCTTCTGAAACCTCCACACCTCATGTATCTTCAATATTCTGTACCATGGCGAACGGCTAGGTCCAGCTCAGGGCTTGTATATACACCTCTGATCTTACGCTGTTGGTTGTATGATTACAATCACCGTTGTTCTCCTCTGCGCACTTCACGCACAGGGGAAACATGAGCTTGTGATCTATAACGACGGGTAAGATCGGCATCCATAAATCGCGAGGGGGGCACGTCTACGAAAGAGAGTCCAAAGTAGCGCTCACTCAAGTTAGCTGAGAACTCCTCGATGGTTGGCATGGTGGGCCCACCAGTTTTTCAGGCACCTACGGGCGGATTGTTCTTCATCACGTAGGGGTATAAAGAACAGAAGTCGTAGTAATGGAGTTTCACGCCCTCCGTAGGCGGAAAGTATAGCTTGAATGGGTTTGTACGCCCTCCAAACAAGCTGTCACCGCATTTGAGGGGTCCAACACCATTGAACGTTTGATGGCCCTTATTTCTTCACGGTACTGGCCATCTGTTTCCATCCGTGCATCATACTCATGCTCCCACACGATCTTGTGAGTGAACTGGGAGCCTATAAGTTGATCACGGTTACGGGTCCATGCGAGGCTGTCGGCGGGGGATCTTCCATGGAGGTCCCCTGTGACGGCACACTCAGGCGTGGGCATCCATGCCACCAGCAGCCGTTAAAGGAGTACACAGTCTTCTCACCAGTGGTTGGATCCTCACTTAGGCCATCAACCCAAAAAACACGACCATTGACCTTAATGGGTACTTCCCCGTGTTGCGGGCGTTTTATGTATACCCGGTCTGTTGCTGTAGGTGTATGAGCCAGTAAATAGCCTTGTGCCCATAACTGCGGGGATTGTTTCTGTGAATGACGCTAAGGTGTCTTTAGGCATGAAGTTATTCTTGAACACTAAAACATAATGAGGTGATCGTGGTTGCGACTTGCAGCGGATCGCATTTGAAACGGGCTATGTACATCCTTCTAAAGGCCTAGAAACATACTCTAAGCACGCAAACATCATTCACGCAATAACGATAACATTCATCAGCTATATTGTATGGACTAGCTTCATTAAAACTGTTGTAGTAGCGGTCAAAATCTTCACGCTCACTATCACTCATGTTGGTGTAGTTAAAGTAATGTTTGGGTGGAGGTAGTCCTACGTAATTCAAAGTTTCGTTAGTGAGGAATGTGTAAGGGAAATACCCTTTTGAAACTTCAGCGGCTACGCCCATGACCTTGGGTAGCTTTGCTAATTTACAAGGTGTGAACAGCAGGGTGTCTTTAAACTGTACATTACCTCTTATCTGCATCTGTATTAGTTTGTTGCCTCTTTTCAAGGGATCACCTGTAAATATCGCAGACGACTCGTGTTCAAGCAACTCCTTATAAAGGAACTGTGTGTCAAATTTGGCCCCGTTATGGGCAAGAATATGCACAGTAATTTTTTTTAATTTGTCCGCTAATTTGACAATATAGGATACAAAGAGTTTCACAGGGCTGTCATGCGCAATCTTTTTAAAAACGTTTGTCCGTTTACCACATTTGTGACACACATCACACTCGATCTCCATCCACTCATCACAGATAGTCTGACTTACGAGTAAATGTGGAATAACCTCTTTGGTTTCAGCGTTCGTGTAAGTTTCTATATCGTAGTACACGGTTATACAAGGGCTATTTTTAAGCTTAGCATCTTTCATATAACTTACATGCCTTATATTTTTCATGACATACAGAACAGTGAATTTTATCGCATTTATGTTTGAAATTCCCACATTTATCCATCATGTGAAACATACCGCACTTACAAATCCTCATTTTCTTGCAAGTGCCAATTGATTTATGGAGTTCAAGGCATTAATATTGAAAAATGTACGTCTACACACATTACATTCCCTCTTCTCTGTTTCAACTACGACTTTCACATTTGGGGCTTTTACACTGCTCACATAGCCTGTAGTAATCCTTACAATGTTTTACTATATCATCAGCAAACTCGAGACATCCCTTACACAAATCATGATGCCTTCCATATTTTCGACTTTTATCATAACTAGCGTAGAGAGTCCTTATGTTACGGATGGAGAGATACGATGTTCCTGACAATCCTAAAATAAGTAGATGTTTTGTACAATCTCTCACACAGCTTTTAAAAACATACACAGTCCTACGATGATCATCCATTCCAAATATAACTATACGAATATTCATTTCCTGCTCGACCCTTCTCAGCTCTTCAGGACCCATATTACACTCAAACTCAAGCTTACAATCTGAAGCCAGTTTACGGGCACGTTGTACAACCGTAAGCAATCAAATTTTTTGCGTCCATGTATTTAGCACAGTGAACATATGAGCTAAGACTATTGCTATAAAGCCGCAACCACGATCGACGTTTAAATGCTTTCTGTAATTAAGAGTATAAGGTGTGGCACTATGACCCGCAACCCGAATACTCTGTCAATATCTATCATGAAGTTGTCCATATTGAAGGCTGTACTACTTTGAGAGACCTGCGTCATACGGCCAAAGATATATTCTATGTCTACAGCTGCCAAGTGTCTGAACGGTATTACTACCCAAAAATCATCTACGTCCCCGTCATCTGAACCGAACCTGAAGGACAACCTCGTCCGGACTTCACGTTCGTCGCGGTTCTGAAGGGCAAACTCCACAATACGTTCAACTACGCGTCGCAGTCCAACACTGTTGGTATATAGGGATCC
The DNA here is from genome assembly GCA_023014485.1 of Bathynomus jamesi. NCBI lineage: Eukaryota > Metazoa > Arthropoda > Malacostraca > Isopoda > Cirolanidae > Bathynomus > Bathynomus jamesi. The sequence goes on from JAJOZX010001452.1 coordinate 91,965, forward strand.
AGGGTCAACCCTGACCACATACCGACTTCTAGTCAGGGCATGGGTGGGGGTAGCGGTGCGCACCAACTCGAATGTTATAGCTTCCTCCACAGTATGAGAAGCTGCTGCTGTGGAGGAAGTACCCGGAATGAACAGGAATGGGGTATATTTGAGGAAGGTACTATTGTGGGGGTTGTGTCGTAAGACGTAGAGGGTTGGGGCTCTATTACTGGGTTAACAACCGGCGCAATCCTGGCACGCTTTATACCTGACGTGGAGGGTTCTTCATCATGCTTCCGCTTTGAATTGCGCATGCTACAGGTATCGCTGGTGAGGGTTCGTCAGCGGGGGGGAGTCTGTAGCTACAGGTCATCGGGTCATCTGTAATATCGATGATGGGGGCTGTACATCGTCGTCATTCACGGTTCTGTGGAAGAAGAAAAACAAATATAAGGAGCAGCACTTAAATTTGTTATATTTTGTAAATGACCCACTTAGGGTGTGACGTGTTAGAGATGGAATCTGTAGAAAAATTCAGGTTCACAAGCCCCTCCACATGTATTATATCTGGCCCTACAGGATGTGGTAAAACTGTGTTTATGCTTAAAATCATTAAAGATAAGGGGAGATGTTCTCAAAATTTGTGCATAAAGTAATATGGTGCTATTCGACGTATCAATCAGTGTTCAACGAGTACCAAGATGATTTTGTTCCACAAAGGTGTATATGACGTTAATTCGTTAAAGGGAATGAGCATACAGTCATTGTAATTGACGATCTCATGTTGGAAATGGATAAAACGTTTGCCGAGACATTTACAGTGTTCTCCCACCATCTTAACATAAGCGTATTCTTCATCAACAGAATCTATTTTTCAAAAATAGATACATGCGCGATGTGTCGTAAATACACAATATCTAGTCTTATTCGCACAACGTAGAGATGTGTCACAAATTGGGGTATTAGCCAATCAAATGTTCCCGAATCAGCGTAAGGAGTTTTTGGAGGTTTATAAAGAAGCCACAAGTCAGCGTTACGGATATTTGCTTTGTGACCTTCACCCGCGAAACACGTTTAGGGTGCTTCTAAGAACGAATATATTCCCAAACGATCCTGAAACGGTGTATATTCCAGAATGACAAATAGGCTGAAGAAATATCGTGAATTAATAAAAATCTATCAACGATTGCCCGGGCACTGCAACAGATGTTTGTTAAAAATATCGACTCCGACTTTTTAAAATGCATCTGTGAAATCTGTCTTAATGTTATAAAATGTAATGTGCCAATGAAACCCCTCAGAAGGCTCGCTTACGTCGTTACAAGAACATAATACGTGCGCTCGCTCGTAAAAGTCAAACTGTGGGAAGAAAAAGCGAATTATTGTACAAAGAGGGGATCATTCCTCCCATCTTATTTTCAGTTTTGGGACCTTTACTGACTAGATTAATATAATGAAGAAAGTGGTAGTGATTCCGCACGAGGTGTATGCTTCATTGCAAAGTTCAAAGATTCCAGACACGGTTCTAGAACCCCGTAAAAGTAGGCTTAAAAGAATGGAAAGCGAATTGTTAGCCCTATTAAACAGTGAAAAGTCACCTGATGAGAAAAGGATCTTGTACCAAGAGGCTTTGCAGAAATTTCTTCATGAGTACGAAGATTATAAGAATCCGACAGAGCTCCCCGTGGTTATTAGGCACAGCGCTAGCAACGCTGAGCATGGCGACTAGGACCTGGGCCCGACGTTAGAGATGACCAACCAAAGAATAACGGCACGCACATCGACATGTGTTAAAAAGCAGTCTCCCACATACATTGAGGAATAAAGGCTTAAGTCTTTATAATCTATTGAGTGAGGACCCCATCATACAGTGGACCGATACAGGCGAGGTCATTGTTGAAGGAACAAGGGTACAGGATCCAATTCGTCGATATTGTCCATGATCTGGTGAGAAAGTGGGACAGGCCCTCACCAACAGGATGGAAGCATATTAAAGCAAGACTACAACAAATAAATGTCCCCAAAACATTGATAGGAATCTGAATAGGTTAAAAGACTTGGATCAAGTCTCGCATGTGTCACAACTGAGTACGCCATCACCCCAGCAGTAGCACTCTGAAGAGGAGAAAGAAGAGAACAAACGGCCAACCTTATCCACGTGTCTCTAAAATACGCAAATGGCTAACATATTAAGTAAAACGCTATTATGACATTTCTAACCCCGCCTCCTATGGCGGGTTAATAGACTGTACAGAGGTGTTTACAATGAGGGTAGGAAAAAAGATGTTGAGAGGTTTTTGCGGGAGCAGGATGCTTATACACTTCATAAACCGGTGAGAAAAAGGTTTAAAACGGCCAAGACAACAGCGGCTTCGATTAACTCTATTTGGGAAGCGGATTTAACAGACATGCAAAGATATTCAGTGTATAACGACGGATACCGCTACATCCTATTCATAATAGATGTATTCTCTAGATATCTGTGGCTAATTCCTTTGAAAAATAAATCGCCTGAAACAGTTGCTAAAGCGACCAAAACGTTGATGTTGAAAGAAGACAGAGTTCGTGGCTATTTTTGTACGGATATGGGGAAAGACTTTATAGGTCGCGCTTTTCAGAACATGCTGACAGAGATTAATATCAGTTACAACACTAGCAGTTCTATACATAAGGCCTCTTTAGCTGAAAGAGTTCAACGTACCATAAAGGAACGCATGCATCGCTCTTTTACCCATAAAAACACATACAGATATATAAACATTCTGGGTCATTGGCCTCGTCATACAACCGTTCACACCGTACGATTGGCACAACACCTAACGAAGTTTTAGAAAGAGGTACGCGCCAGAGTGAGAAGAGATGGAGCACCGCCACCACACTCTACACATTTCAAAATCAATGATTATGTAAGGCTATCACGTTCGGGAAATAAATTCGCGAAGTGATTTGAGCAAGGATGGACACGTGAGATTTTTAAAGTTCGTGCTATGAGACCTAAAGGCGAGATAATGATGTAATACGTTGAAGATTTGAATGGGGAAGAAATCGCAGGAGGCTTTTACCGCGAGGAGTTGCAGAAAGTGACATTTAATTTAGGAAAAAGTGTGTTTAAAATTGAAAAAATTTTAGGCAGCAAAAGTGCAGGAAAGAGAAAAATGTACCTGGTGAAATGGCTGGGCTACCCAGAAAGCTTCAACATCTATATAAAAGCTGCTGCAATAATGAAACTTAAATAGTATGCAATATGGTGCCTAACCATTTCTATGTCACAATTCCGTCCTCTTCTTCTTTATCAGTACATCCTAACAGCACCGTGGCCAACTTTGTAACAGAACTCCACGGACCCATTGAGTTGGAACGTGATTCGTACGAAGTTGGTGTTTGTGAATTCCAGCTAGCCACCAAATTTTTATCTCTTGAAAATGAGCAAATCATATTTCTGACCCTTAGATGAATCGATGTGTGAAAAATTAGGCATAACCTTAGACAACACTATGTGATCAGTCCTGTTCTGTGAGGTACAGTACTATAGTACAAATGTAACACTAGGAATCGGGCATTATGACAGCCATGGACATAGTGACAGGGTTAAACAAGAGTCTTGAAAAGTCGTACCTGACAATCGATTTACTTTTTGAAGTCGTAAACATAGACACGCCTGCACGTACGTTGAAGTTAAAATCAACGCTTAGTGATATCAAAGACAAAGAGCTGTTCACAATTGTGGCCGAGGGTCGATATAGTGCAGCTCTCCAAAGAGATACCTTTCACGAAGCACAACATGACTTGTTCAGTTTAATGTATCAGCTGAAGATGGAGAAATTGGGTGAAAGCTGCCCATCCCCAGACATGTGCTATATTTACAACAATATCGTAGAGCATCAAATTGTTGAGGACACCCAGGCGCCCCTGCTGCGCATTGCACACATTCCCAACCATAGAGGAAAAAGTTCGAACATTACATATGACAAACCCCATTATGTGAATGTTGCGACTAATCTATTAACCAATATCTCGATAAACCTTAGCCCCCCGCCCATGACCTAAACCATTAGAAGTACAGTAAAACTAAACATACCTTACAAAAGAGAATTTAATCCTGCATTTAATGAGAAAAAATTCAAACTTGGTGTTCCCGCCATTGGCTTCCAAGACAGCCTGAATTCGCTTTGGGTAGCTTGCCAAAAGTGACGTGAATAAATCTTGATCGTTCCGCAAATTTGCTAAAACAGTTTCAGTGTGTTGCGTCATTGTATCCTTCGAAAATCGATTTGCTGCAGGTTCTTGAAACAAGAGACATTCAACCTTGTCCTTTATAATTGATCCAATATGTTCACAGACGTTCTGGTCAGGAGAATTTCCTGGCCATTCTTCATTTCCAAAGAAATCGATCTCATGGTTCCGCAACAACTGTTGAGTGGCTAATGCCTTAAAGCAGGGGGCCTTATCGTGCAGAAGTGTGACCTGATCGACATCCATAACATTGTTTGGGTTTCTTAGAAAAGGAATGACATGCTGGGATAAAATAATCTCACGAAAATACTGTCCATCCCAACTCTGACCATTTGGCTTCAGCACCCACATGAGCTTCTTTGCAGTGAACAAAACAAACACACCAACACAGTCTGGACTTTTTAATAATTCGCGATAATGTTCATTGTCATCGATTTCATCTGGTGTTGTGGCCCACACTCGATCATTTTGGTAGTTAGGCCGACGTGTTACGTAAACAAAAAATTCATCGGAGACAGCTAAATGCATGAAATCATCCACATCCCAGTCTTCAAGATAATGGGCAAACCACATTCTGTCATCGATGTTAAGTTGAGTTTTTCTTGGCTTTGGAAGTTCATGCCAAGGCTTTAAACCTTGCGTATGACGGTACAGTCGAATGATCTCACCACTAACGATCTTTCCTCTCAACACTTCGATCTCTCTAGAAAGTTTAGCACAGCTGTTTTTCCGCTTACGCGTACCGCTTTCAATGATGTCCTTTGTTTCCTGAGAGAGTGGCAAATTTGGGCGCCCAGATTTGATTGTATCCATTTCACATTCATCCAAAGTTTTATTCCAATTTCTTTTGACGAAGTCCTCACTTCTTCGCAACTTTTTGGCAACCCATGAACGTGTTATAAAGGTGGCTCTAGCATCACGAGCTTCCCGAAATGTTATTGCTCGTATGCGATCTTACACACGTTGCCTCTCCGAATCACCAATTAATTGAGAAGCCATTATTTTATCACTTTATCAGCTAGAGTAATTTTAATACCTGCAATAAATAAAGAATTTTATATATTTTTATAATCACTAAAAACTATTTCGATATAAGTAAACATGTAAGCTGCAAATGGGGGGGGCTAAGGTTTTTTGGAACCCCTTATATATTTATACAAAACAATTATATATATATATATAATTTATTTAATTTTTTTCCTATGACCATCCGCCTTATGAAACCCTTTGTTTACACTTATCAATCATTGGGGGGGGGTTATATAGTAGGAAGGGGCAAGGGCGAGCGCTCGCAAAAATGCTCCCCCTATATAAGAAGAAAAGAGCCAAACTCAAGGTCTCTGAGGCCCACGATGCCATTTTACATTTTTTTAAATAAATTTTGAAAAGCTTGTGTAGTGTGTAAAATGCATGTATGTATGTATGTATATTGTATAGTGAAGAATAGAGGGAGAAGTGTGCGTTTGAGAGCATGCTGAACTGCTGAAAGTGTAGATGAGACACGGAAAAAGATCATCTAAAGAGGACAGTGACAGGAGAAACGGGAGTTCCAGCACTCCCTGTCTCCTGCCTAACTCTCCCCCCCCCCGGGGGCGTATCTAACGGGTGGGAGGGACATGTCCCCCCAACTTTTGAACAGGGGGATAATATAGGTTTTGTCCCCCCTAACTTTTGAATCAGTTCATCAGCGAATTGGCAGAGACCCTATTAGTCATATTAGTACGCTGGAAAATATTATTGATTCAGTACTAATACTGCAGTGATAGATACTTTAATGAGACATCTAGTTATTTTTTACTTTAATTATTGCATATATTGTTTTCTTTTATTGCTAAGTATATACTTGATATACATAAGGTAGTTGTGAAAATGCTTCTTTGATTTTCCTATTACTATCATAAATATGATCATTCTCTAAATCATAGTATTTTAAGAGCATCATTTTGGTCGCAAACTCATTATAACACTGATAGATCAGAGCTTTATCGAGACTCGAAAAAACTGGTATTCAGATATTGTTATATTCTATCGAAAAAATTTGCCTTGGAAGACCAACTATAAGACATTACCTACAGGAGAGCAGCAAAGAAATTCATCGCAGGATTTTTCATTATTATAGTTGTCCCCCTCCCCACCAACTTTTGAAAGCTAGTTACACTTCTGGATGTCTCCGTGGCTGTTCAGTCTAGTAGTATGGGCGCAAAAGGAGAGAGTGCAATGCAATTGCAAATGTTGATCAATGTTGCAATAATGCCAGTGCAACTCCCCCCCTTGCTGCAAGACCCGCAGGGCCGACCCCTGGTTGCTACAAAAAGAAAGAAAGGAGGGGAGGAGAACTCCCACCCCCAGCAAGCTGGAGGAGTCCACCTAACCTCTTTGGGGTAGAAGGTGGGACGGCCTCACCCCCCAAAAGGGTATACCTAACCTAAGAGAGAAAGGAGAAGGAGAGGGGATGTTTGCTTGGCTGTTGCCAAGCACATATTGAAAGTTCATCCCAGCGCTTGCTGTCTTATAAGGTTCTAATCCGCCAGTTGGCGTAGAAGCCAGTGCCTCCAGGCATTATCAGCCAGTTGGCACAGTGTATACATCGTTTGGACAAACGCACACAAACGCACGTACACCCCCGACTATACACCCATAATCCCCCTATTATTACACACACACACAACTATATGCACCGGGTTCGAGTCCCGGTGACGGACGGCGCGCAGCAATCCTTCCACACGAATGGATGGTAGATAAATGGGAACCCTGGGTATCCTAGTGGTTAAGACGCTGGGTTGCTGGATTCCCCGTTGAATTGTATTGCAAGACTCGATCATGTTTGTCTGTTTGTCTATTTGTTTATTCCCCCTCTCTCTCTCTCTCATTTTGGTCGCAAACTCACTATAACACTGACAGATCAGAGCTTTATCGAGACTCGAAAAAACTGGTATTCAGATATCATTGTTATATTCTACCGAAAAAATGTATACATATATATATATATATATATATATATATATATGTGTGTGTACCACTTTGTGTTTCTTTTCCCTTCGTGGTTTTATTCATCATATATATATATATATATATATATATATATATATGTATATATATATATATAGAGAGAGAGAGAGAGAGAGAGAGAGAGAGAGAGCGAAATAAATATAAATTTCACAAAATATCAAATACTTATATTTTAAAATTATTAATAGCATTTTTACTACAGCAATAAATTTGACTCAATAATACTTTCCTGTTCCGAAGGAATTAGATTTTTGCTGGAATCGAACTGACAGCTTATTTTTTCTAAAACTGCTAATTAAATTTGTTTACACGTATTTTACAACCAGCGAGACTCTTAGTTTGGCGGAAAGCGATAGATGATATCGATTTTTTAAATTTCAAGTCACCGTCAGCTAATTTTTTTAAAAGCTATTTTCCAGGTTTATGGAGATTTATTTTTCAGAGGAACTGGCCACAGATATCTAGAGATGGGTGTAAATCCCTTCATATATGCATATATATATATATTGTCGCAGTTGAGGGTATTTATCACACGCGATCTCTGGACATCATAAAGTTTATCGTAAGGCTACCCTCCCGTCACGGCCACTTGATTTTTTCAAATTTATTTTCCAGTTTTAGCGATTCTCTCTCTCTCTCACTTTAAAATCCTACGAGAATTGTACCAGAAATCCAAATTTATTTTCGATTGTCATTAAGATCCCTCATACTACCGTTTCTGATTTCCCGAGCTGTTAATTTAGATGGTTGACCATAAACTTAAACCGATACGTTCTGTCCTCGATTTCTAAATTTATTTTTCTACTCTTGCTAACCCCCTCATATAAAAGATGTTTATTATATGATCAAATCTCCCTTCCCCGACCCGTCTCATCGGCGCCCTAGAAAAACAAGATTTATTTTCCAAACAAAGCGATTCTCTCTCTCCACGGCTCTGGAAGAAATCTGTGGAACGGGCAAGATATATTTGACACGCCCCAGATTTCACGGGGCAGCCAATCACAACTGTGGGCGGAGCCCCAGGACCTCTGGTTGGTGGATGGTATTACTCACACGTTATGTTCCACCCAAATTTCACCGATAGCCAATAGGAAACCCGCGATTCGGGTATTGTGGGTGTTCACAATAGACCCCGTCTATAAATGGGAGCATTTTCATCACAGGAATCCACATCAGTTGTTTTTATCGACCAGTGCTATAAAAATATCTCGCCATGAGTCAGTCACAGCAGCTCTACATCTCCCCGGAATTGCTTGAAGATAAAGATTTCTACGCAGAGGCATCGCTCGTAATTTTCGTAGCTGTAGACCGGAACGTCCTACTTTCAACACAAAGCATTGTAGAAATTTGCGACGGAAAGAACCGAGCATTGAAGACGACATTAAAATGTAAATAATTACATAATAATTTGTGATTCTGGTTATATACATCGTATCATTCAGTGCAAATGTTAGTTAATTTTTTAAAATTCGTAATAAAACAAACTGAAAGGATATCTGTTTTGTTATTATAATTTGCTGGCCGTGTAATATATCCGAACCTAGCGTAGACTATCCAGGTATAAACAAACCTAGTCAAACACAGCTGAACCTAACCTGACCTAATTTAATAATCCGAAACTTGTATCCGTACTCGATAGAGGTGTGATATTTTTTCTTATAATACGCAAATTTAGTGAACGTTACTTTGCAAGATCATACTGGAGGACTCTTTCTCATTTCTAATTTATTTAGTCATCTCATTTTCTCCTTTTATTTCGGGATTTTCTTGTTTTTCTTCAACGAAAAAATTAACCCCAGAACTCTCTCTCGTTTATAATAATATAACCTAACCTAGCCGAACCTAACATAACTGAACCTAACTTGGTCTAATTTAATAATTCCTAACCTTGCTAATGTAACCTAACCTAGCATAGCCTATCCGGGTATAACATAACCTAACCTATCCGGGCATGATATAAACTAACCTATCCTAACCTAGCACAGCCTAGCCGGGCATAATATAACCTAACCTAGCACAACTGAACCTAACCTGAACTAATTTAATAATCCGAAACTTGTATCCGTACTCGATAGAGGTGTGATATCTTTTCTTATAAAACGCAAATTTAGTGAACTACTTCGCAAGATCTTAATGGAAGACTCTATCTCGTTTATAATTTATTTAGTAATCTCATTTTAACCTTTTATTTCGGGTTTTTCTTGTTTTTCTACATCGAAAAAATTATTCCCAGGACTCTTTCTCGTTTATAATAATGTAACCTAGCGTAGCCTAGCCGGGTATAATATAACCTAACCTAACCGGGCATGATATAACCTAACCTAACCTGACCTAGCCTACCCTAGCCGGGCATAATATAACCTAATCTAGCACAACTGAACCTAACCTGAAGTAATTTAATAATCCGAAACTTGTATCCGTACTCGATAGAGGTAATATATCTTTTCTTATAATACGCAAATTTAGTGAACGCTACTTCGCAAGCTCTTAATGATCGACTCTATCTCGTTTATAATTTATTTAGTAATCTCATTTTATCCTTTTATTTCATGTTTTTCTTGTTTTTCTACAACGAAAAAAATATTCCCAGGACTCTTTCTCATTTATAATAATATAACCTAACCTAGCCTAGCCTAGCCGGGTATAATATAACCTAACATAACCTAACCTAAATATATATATATATATGAGAGCTGTAACTCTTTAGTTAAACTTTAATTTAATTTAACTTTAAATAAAGATTCAGTATGAACTAATCATGTTAATTTCTCCTTAAAGGACCGATGCGGAACTTGATCGTGTATAGCTACTTTTCGTTACAGTTTTGATGAAAGACAAATAAATGATTTGGAGGCTTTACCGCGCAGCCAGCCCAGTGACCTGAATACCGGGGTCAAGGTATTGGCTCACATCAGGTCCAACGAATGCCAGGTCGTCGAGGAACTAATGTAAGATTTTTTGAGGTTAAATAAAAAAACATCGTATTTTCATTTAATTTATTAAATGGTAGAAGGCATGTTTTAGTACAATACGGCTGACAGAACTAGCGTCCATTAAATAAGACTAACATTAACGGAAACATTTACAGTTACAATTGTATATACACACGTAGAACTTTACACAATATAGTTACAATTATATATATACACATAAAACTTTACACAATACAGAGAGTGCGACGAAATGGGAATCTTTTTTTTATTTGTCTGCATATCATTTCACCATTCATCTCAGTTTCGCACAAATCGAATAATTTTAAAACATTTATAAATCCCTTCCCACGTGACATGTGCAGGAGAAATGAAAGGCAATACATGCCACAAGTATTGCTAAAATATCCTTAGAAGCGGTAAGGATTCCAGACAATTTCAGAGACATGTATCTGTTCGATAAATTGTACAACCACAGGGTCACTCCAGGGTTCAGTGCCGAGTGAATCAAACTAGTACATTCTTTCTCTAGTTTTAAAATAGATTGCAAACCAATGAACCCCCTCACCCCCCACAATGTCAGTGTTGACAATAATCCCATACCAATCCCTCATAGTTGGCAATTTCAATGCTTCATTCTTCGCAAACACACCGATAAATTTGGAGCGTGTGATTCGGTCACTTTTCATTACTCTCTGGAGTGTATTCGCGTCCATTTTAAAAGTCTGTGACAACGTTCCTGAAGGGTCAACTTCTATTAGAGCTTGTGATTCGAGGTACACGAGTAAACTATCATAATAGGTGCGTCTATAGGGTTGGCGATTCCAATCTGACTGAGATGTTCCCACTTTGTTGTGGACTTAAGTGTGTATTTACACCAGCAGATAAGTCAGGGGTAATGTCAAACCGGTAAAAGTTAAATGCTTCGATAAATTCTTTCTGTGTTACGCCAAACCGAAGCTCGTCACAGCCACCGGCAATATGGGCCAGATTACACAGCGTCTGATGAGTAATCCGTAACCACAGTCCCCCCAATGCAACGCCATTTACGTATCGAGTTATATTTTTAAGGCCGAAATTCTCGAATTTAAAGGCGCTCTTTTTATATTTTCCATTCGTCGATGCGTGATCCTGCATTCCACTTAATATCTTTTTAGGTAAAACTCCAAGGGCCACGTTTTCTAGCTGCTTCGAGGCCAACCCGGCGGGCACCGTGTATAGCTTGATCTGTACTCTGCTAATTGGGTGTTTTACTGTTGCGTGTATTAAATTTTTTTCAATTTCTACATATTTTGGGGAACTTAATTTCACTCACCGTACACGTAAATATGTTTCCACGATGTGAATCACAACGAGTTTTGCGCCCTCTTCTTTTTGAAGTCCCAGATTTATGCACATCTCTGGACTCGAGCGGTTGAGTTTTAGTTTTATGTCGACGCCGTTCATAAGCAGTTTCTCCTGGAACGTGAAGTCTGTATTAAGACGCCCAAAACATTCGTATATCTTTTTTTAGAATTTTTGAATTTATCATTTTTACTACTTTCATCTTTAGTCTAATAATAGCCCTCGGCGGTTACAATAATAACCTAACCTAATAATAGTCTAATAATAGTCCTTCGCTTCTTTTGAAAAGTTGAGGACATTTTCCAGATAGGCTCGTAGGTGATGATAATCCGTTCCTGCCGAGATTTTAACCTGATTTAAATACACCTCACACTGGCTGAATATGGAGTGTAGGAAGTTGGTTTCAGGGTATACAGAGTAACTATTATCGCAGTCCGTTCCATCAGAATGGGCTATACGGAGTTTAGCGTACATGTGCATGCAGCTCGGATCAAAAAAGTATGGGCCTGAGCTGGGTATCACGAATTCTATAGGGGCACTCGCTGAACTAATTGTGTTTAATGGGTTAATTGTAATAAAGTCGCTATGCTCAATAGAAACCTGAGTAGGGGGCATATCAAAGAGAGACAGTTCCGATTTACAACATTGTGAACTACACGGATGGATGAAACGCGCCATGACGAGTCAGAAATAGTAGCATCCCTCTCGACAGGTAGTAATCAGCCTATGGTTCGTGAGCGTAGTATCTTCAGCTTATATCAGTTAAAAAAATGATCAGCCATAGGCTTCATACGCTTAGAACACTTCTTTTTTTATGTCCTTTTACGTTTGGCACCACGTGTTGGCAACCTCTTCTTCCGGACAACCCTCTTCTTCTTTCCGCCACCATGTATTTTTCTCTTTCCATCTTTGATGATTTCGTCCCGTGTACGTTTTAAATGTTTTTTTTTTAGAGCTTCTTTAGGTTTAGTTCCACCCATTAAGTCTTCTACCGCGTTAATACCTGATTGTAACGCCTTCCTCCCGAGGTATCTAGCCCTCCTCTTCAACCAACAGTGGGACAGCGGTGCTTAGTATGGATGAAAAAATGGATCCAAGCCCACTCCCACGCTGATATCTCACCCCTCGATAGACTGTGAAAGGCCTTCGGTTCATTATAACTGAAAGCGACGAAACCGTAGCTTCACTGTTAAGCTCCCATCACCAAATGGGAAATTTTTTCCCTCAATCGTTCTTATATAAGGGGTACCAAAAAACTTTACCCCCCCCATTTGCAGCTTACATGTTTACTTATATCGAAATACTTTTTAGTGATTATAAAAATATAAAATTCTTTATTTATTGCAGGTATTAAAATTACTCTAGCTGATAAAGTGATAATATAATGGCTTCTCAATTAATTGGTGATTCGGAGAGGCAACGTGTGATAAATCGCATACGAGCAATAACATTTCGGGAAGCTCGTGATGCTGGAGCCACCTTTATAACACGTTCATGGGTTGCCAAAAAGTTGCGAAGAAGTGAGGACTTCGTCAAAAGAAATTGGAATAAAACTTTGGATGAATGTGAAATGGACACAACCAAATCTGGGCGCCCAAATTTGCCACTCTGTCAGGAAACAAAGGACATCATTGAAAGCGGTACACGTAAGCGGAAAAACAGCTGTGCTAAACTTTCTAGAGAGATCGAAGTGTTGAGAGGAAAGATCGTTAGTGGTGAGATCATTCGAGTGTACCGTCATAGGCAAGGTTTAAAGCCTTGGCATGAACTTCCAAAGCCAAGAAAACTCAACTTAACATCGATGACAGAATGTGGTTTGCCCATTATCTTGAAGATTGGGATGTGGATGATTTCATGCATTTAGCTGTCTCCGATGAATTTTTTGTTTACGTAACACGTCGGCCTAACTACCAAAATGATCGAGTGTGGGCCACAACACCAGATGAAATCGATGACAATGAACATTATCGCGAATTATTAAAAAGTCCAGACTGTGTTGGTGTGTTTGTTTTGTTCACTGCAAAGAAGCTCATGTGGGTGCTGAAGCCAAATGGTCAGAGTTGGGATGGACAGTATTTTCGTGAGATTATTTTATCCCAGCATGTCATTCCTTTTCTAAGAAACCCAAACAATGTTATGGATGTCGATCAGGTCACACTTCTGCACGATAAGGCCCCCTGCTTTAAGGCATTAGCCACTCAACAGTTGTTGTGGAACCAAGGTTGAATGTCTCTTGTTTCAAGAACCTGCAGCAAATCGATTTTCGAAGGATACAATGACGCAACACATTGAAACTGTTTTAGCAAATTTGCGTAACGATCAAGATCTATTCACGTCACTTTTAGCAAGCTACCCAAAGCGAATTCAGGCTGTCTTGGAAGCCAATGGCGGGAACACCAAGTTTGAATTGTTTCTCATTAAATGCAGGATTAAATTCTCGTTCGTAAGGCATGTTTAGTTTTACTGTACCTCTAATGGTTTAGGCCATGGGCAGGGGGCTAAGGTTTATTGGAGCCCCGTATGGTGCTGGAGCGGAGAATGATCTACAGATCTACAGAAGCTAAGGCTAGCAAAGACCCTAAGATCCACTCTACGGTTAGCCCGAGAGAAAGGAAAGAGTAGAGGGTTAAGAGAAGAGAAGAGAATAAGGGGTTAAGTAAGGAGGAACACCTATCATTCGTGGGTTAACATTCATTGAGAAAAAGAGAAAAAAGATTCACCATCATCATCCGCCGGCCACTGCCGACAAGTCAGAAAAATAGTCGGAGAAAATAGGAGAGGGGTGAAAGATGAAAAGAAGTAAAATAAGAACGCTTACAAACCATGCAGACACAGTCTTAACTCACTGTCATACCATGCAAACTACAAACATGCAAGAAAAGAGAGTTACAGACATGCAAAGTAAGGAGATAAGAAAAAAAAAAGTAGGTAAAGTTAAACAAAAAGTGGGTTAGTTTACAATACGAGCTACATCTACGTTCGTGTTAGTCTAATTTTTTTTTTTTCGCTGGCATCACACGCTGGCATGTCACAAGCTGGCATTAATCGCCAACAGACTCATCCTCGACAACCACCCCCAGAGCTCCTCTTGCTAATTTTTTTTTTATTTTAAACAACGTTAATATTTTTAAAATGTCTGTCAAGACGGTTCTTAAACACATTAACGCTGGTAGAGTTCACGACGGACGTGGGAAGATTATTCCATTTATCAATTACTTTAAACGTAAAGAAGTTTTTAGCGATATTAGTAATGAAACGTCCGCCACGCAACTTAAATCCGTTATTACGAGTATTACTATTATCGAAAGTGAACAATTTGTCAAAATTTACATTATCGATGTTATTAACGATTTTGAAAACTTCAATAAGCTCTCCCCTTAATCTCCTAGTTTCGAGTGAATACAGGTCTAACTCTTTAATCCTATCTTCATAAGGCTTGTTGCGCAATGACGGAATTAGTTTCGTGACACGACGTTGAACCCTTTCTAACCTATCAATATCCTCACGCAAGTACGGGCACCAAAACTGAACGGCATATTCTAAATGAGGCCTGACTAGGGACTTGTAAAGGGGCAATATA
Organism: Bathynomus jamesi; assembly: GCA_023014485.1. Taxonomy (NCBI): domain Eukaryota; kingdom Metazoa; phylum Arthropoda; class Malacostraca; order Isopoda; family Cirolanidae; genus Bathynomus; species Bathynomus jamesi. The sequence goes on from JAJOZX010001452.1 coordinate 107,040, forward strand.
ATATCCTTCGATTTAAATTCGAAATTACGCGCTATGAAGCCTAACATCCTATTAGCTTTTGCGCATGACTCCAGGCACTGGTTCCTAACCTTTAAATCCTTAGATACGCGTACGCCTAAATCTACTTCCTCGTCAACGCTCGCTAACTCCCTATCATCCATCGTGTACATGTAATTATTGTTGCGAGAACCTATATGCAAAACTTTACATTTGTCTACGTTAAATTGCATCTGCCACTTATCTGTTCACTCCATAATCCTATTTACATCGTCTTGGAGCCTATTACTATCGTCCTCGTTAACAACCTTACCGCCTATTTTAGTATCGTCCGCGAATTTTGACACGTTACTAGTCAATCCTACATCTATGTCGTTAATGTAAATTACGAATAGCAATGGGCCTAACACTGAACCCTGTGGGACACCGCTACCTACATCTAACCACCCCGATTCACTACCATTAACTACGACCCTCTGTCTCCTAGCACGAAGCCATTCTTCTAACCAGTTAGCTACCTGACCGCGTATACCGTGCGCTTTGACCTTCGCAGTCTCCTATGCGGAACTGTATCGAACGCCTTTTTAAAATCTAAATAAATAACGTCAGCTGCTCTATGCCTTTCGTATTCGCGCACTATTTCGTTATAAAATTCTAACAAATTAGTTAAACAAGACCTATGGCGTCGAAACCCATGCTGACTACTATTAATCAAATCTCTACTTTCTAAGTGATCGATGATACGATCCCTAACTACGGATTCCAAAAGTTTACCGACAATTGACGTTAAGCTAATGGGCCTATAATTGCTAGCTACTGCGCGGTCGCCTTTTTTAAAAATAGGCGTGACGTTAGCTAATTTGAAGTCTTCAGGAATAACCCCCGTTTCGAGTGACTGATTATAAATCTTCGTTGAGGGGCCTACGATAACGTGTTTCAAATCTTTCAAATGTCTGGGATAAAAAGCGTCAGGGCCTGGAGCCTTGCTAACTTTTACCCTGTCGATATAATGCGCAATCTCACCCTCGTAAACAGTTATTTCATCCAAAATAGTGGGGAAGCATGATAATGGAAAAATATATATATGCGTGACAATGACAACAATGTAAATATATGGTAAAGGGGAAAAAAGGAGGAAAGGGAAAAATTTCTGGAAAGCGGTGGGTTGGTTGATAAAGGTGAAGGGAGTGGGGCATCCTGATAATGAAAAATAAATCGTGGGCGTGGCCTAATTGTACAAGTATATGTGTGATGATTATTGTAATACCAGGATGATTTATCCAAGAAGATTTATGACGCATGCGAAAATACAATCCCCAGGGTGGGGGAAATGATATGGGTGAAGAGAGATAGTGTGTGTGTGTTTGTCATTTGTCAAATAGTCTGTTTGTCATTTACCATTACTTATTCGGACTATAATGAATTTAATTTTTCCAGAAGAGTTCCTTGTTCCATGCACAGTCTGTGTGTATCATGAAAAAACCTCATGGGACCATTCTGAGTTCAATCCCATGATGACTAATGAGGAGTCATACCAAGATGAGTCTCATGCAACTATCCTCTGAATGGTGGATGATAAGGGGAAGGGGGAGTGAGGGTAATGGGGATGGGGGATGATAAAAAAAATTACAATGAAACTAAAAAATATATATATCTATATATGATGCAAACCCACAAGGAAAAAGAAAAATTATTCCAAGATCTTTCGTGTATTCAGAAATACACCTCGTCATACAAGAAGAGTTATGACGCGTGCGAGGTTACGACAACCACTCACCCCTAGAGGCTACAAAGACATGCCACACCTTCAGCCTACACACACACACACACACACACCTTTCACTCCGGACAGTATCCTATACAAATGCTGTGAAGACTCAAATTTGATTAAAAACAATGAACACCAAGTATACATTCTTAAGTTATTGTAAATAACACTACACACACACACACACACACACACACACACACACACACACACACACACACACATATATTTTTCACTGAGAGTAATTCTCTATACATTTTGGGGACAATCCAAATAAGCATAAGTTTTAGGTAATGGACTGCCTATCTCTCACTGTCTCTCTGTCTCTCTCTCGTGCATTTTTACACTGATGTACAGGTAATTAGTCTGATTTTTAAATGTAATGACGGGATAAATATGATCTCACAGTCGATTCAACCCATTATACCAGACAAATGATTAGAGAAATTGGGCTTCATAGTTTTGTACCAAACTCTTTTTATGGGGTTCATTTTCAAATGGGAACACCTGCTCCTTATGTGCTGGTGCGAGACGGACTGCTGGCTTCAGCTCATGACGTAGACCTGGTGGTAAGTCATACATCTTAGGATCAAGATGTCTGTTGCTGTAAATATGTAAGATATGCACAAACATGAAAACATAGTTTCGTGAGGAAATTTTTTAATGGTTCTAGGCTTCAGTTCTCAGAGTCTATCTAATAATAATGCACGGGTAATTCTTTTAGAAGTATCATCTTTTTTGTAATATTTTCTGGGGTTTCTAGCTTGAGTTAAACTGATCCTGTATTGCACTGAATATGATAAAGAAAGACACACCAAAAGATTCATCACAAAGGCAGGCTTCTTCTAAGTAAGAATTAATTTCACATTCTTCAGCCATTCTCTTTAATTCAGAGAGTTAAATTCCAATTTACCAACTCTCCAACTCTAACTCACCCCTTTTTGGGTCCAAGTACCTTGCCAGTTACTGAATGTTGTAAGTGCCGAGATAAAATATTTGTAACTAGTTCATGTTTTCATTTTGTTATCAGTAACTTTATTTAATTTCACAAGTAGACCCTATTGCCACCATTCATTTCAGGCTAAAGAAAAAGCTGTACCAGATTCAGACTGGTTGTCTGTAGTCAGTTCATTTGTACAGTAATCCAATATATTAAAAAATGTTTGCATGCTAGTGTTGTAACAATTACCATCTTTCACTTTGATTCAAATGAATAAAGTTCTCCTTTATTATTTTCTCTTTGAGTCTATGAACACTCTTGATTAAAAAATACATACAATTTATGTCATCAAAATGTTATGTATAAACTCGCATTCATGAAAGCGCCTATCTTTTTCTTAAAAGTAACTAAGTACTATTTACCACATCATATTACAAGTTACACCAGACCTACTTATCTCTTACTGTATAGCGCAATTATATCAACTCTAAAAGTGTCCTACACAACTTATCACTATTTATAAACACGCATTCATGAAAGCACCCATCTTTTTCTTAAAACTAACTACTAGCTGCCATTTACATCATAATATTACAAGTTACAACAGACCTACTTATCTCTTATAGCACAATTATATCAACTTCAAAAGTGTCCTGCATAACATGGCACTGTTTACACAATTTATAGCTTTTTATCATAAGTGAAAGCATCTAAAAGGGTATAATTCTTCTACTCAATGGTTTAAAAAAGGATTTCTGGTAGATCGGGTATGATCAAATAAATTATCATACTGATGTAAACCCAAGATGTCTCTTATGTGTTTCCAGCAGTTAAGTATGTGCAAGATTCACTTCATCACTTCATCCAGGGGCGGATTTAGGTTTCCTGGCGCCAAGGGCCATAATGAGTTAGCCGCCCTTCGGACACTTACGAAGTTATCATTCAGCAATAAATAGTTATTTGATATAAGGGTTTTCAGTAAAATGCAATCAAATGGTTTAGGCATTTACTCTAGCAAAATATATCTTAACATATAAGATATTTTTATATCAATCATAATATATTATATATATTATGATAATATATATATTATATTTGTGTATGTATATATATATATATATATATGTATATATATATGTATAGAAACGACGTAAGTATAGAGGAGTATTCTGCACACGAGGAAGAGAAATAACGAACAAATGAAAAATGAGGTGACCGCCCGGGAATCGAACCCAGGATCTTCCGATTGCCGGTCAGATATGCTACCACTACACCACGGGCCTCGATCAGTCAGAAATCGTAATTCTCCTACATCCCTTAAATGTGTGAGCAGAAATGCATTGTAGGTTATCCTTACGATCTTTACAGTATGTTTAGCTGCGAAATCGATCGTTGTCGAATACTCAAAGCAGTTTCTGCCGAGATTGCTGAGCAGCGAAGGAGTCAATAAGATCTGTATAGCTGAGAACTCTCGTGAATTCCGATTCAATACTAAGGATAGCTAAAGAGTCGAGACGATTTTCTGACATCATTGACCGTAGGTAGTTCTTTAGTTGTCGCAGTACAGAAAAAGATCTTTCGGCAGAACAGTTGGAAGCCGGCGTACATAGGAAGATGCTGAGCGCAATATCAACATATGGGTAAACTTCTTTTATTCCTTTTGCTTGGATCATCTCACTCATCTCATAAATGCATGTAGGAGTTATCTCCAAATTCAGAAGAAACCCACGGAAATGAAAACACTCGTTAACAAATGCTTCCGCCAAGTCATCCTTGTAAAATTCCGAAAGTTTAATAGCATTGGCAGTTATATCTGTCGGATTCAAGGTGGTAACTTTTGTAAAAAATGCAAACCGTGCATGGAGGTTTTCATACACATCTTTGCGACGGTTTAATTCTGACAGTAATCTGTCAAGTACCCCAAGATAAGTATTAATGAAGAAGTTCCTCCGTTCATCTAATTCTACTTCGCCTTCTCGAGTTTCGTCGACTCAAAGTTTTCTTTTCTTTTTTCTTTTCATTTTCTTTTCTTTTCTAAAATTACTAGGACCTTCATTAACATTTTCATCTTCTTGGAAACTCCTAATCTCGGTACATTCTAATTCTTTTAAAAGGACATTCGGATTTGTTTCAACATTTTTGCTCTTTATATCAGATTTCTTGAAGATAGTATAAATTTTCGCAGTTTTGTCAATAACATCTCGTTGTTTTTCAGCTTTCTCCAGAGCTTTCTTCTTATACTCCGAGCCGCTTAGTCTTTTTCTCCCATCACTCATCTGAAAAAACAAATACATTTGAAATTAATTAAAAATATAAATAATATATTTTAAAATAGAAATATATTATTAAAATTAATAAAATATATTATAATTAAATATTTAAAAAAAATAGCTCAGCCAGGCTGAGTAGGTCTCTAACGGCTAACTACATATAGGCAGTTAAATTAACATAAAAAATTCAAAATTGTCTTAAAAACTGCCTTCTTACCGTGTATAAATACCATTACTGTACTAAACTGAGATAAACACAATCTTGTCTTTAAATTTTAAATGTTGTCCAGTTTCAAAGTTCAAATTTGCAAAACAGAAAAAATATAAATTCAATTTTATAGAGAAAACCATAAACAAAATAATTGGCCAATTTTTGGCTTCATACTCTGTAAAGTGTAAATAATAAATCTGAAATAAAATAAAATAATTAGCTTTAAAATAAAGATATTAAAATTAATAAAATATATTAAGGCCAAGGACCAACTTTGAAATCGACTTCGTTCAAACGTAATGAGATTTTTTTTGTAAGTGGTACTAACTTTTCTCCGTTTTTTTTTTTAGCTAAAAAAATACCAGAAATTTTGGATTTTTTCCCTACCTAAAACGTAGTTTCTTGTTACCTATCTTGTTACGACTTTTCCTCCAGAATTTTACTGCCCTCAAAATTTTGTCGCCCCGTAAAATTTGCCGCCCTGGGCCATGGCCCATTTTGGGCCATATGTAAATACGCGCCTGACTTCATCACCATACAGATAAGTGTGGAAAAGTGTTTCCACAGGAAAATAAATTTATGTTAAAATTTAAAGATATCATTCTGTTTGTATAAATTAAAATATTAATCCTTTAAAAGATATTATTCTGTTCATATAAATTAAAATATGATTCCGTTAAATTTTTAATATTGTATAAAGTGTCTCAATGCCAGTGGAAAGCTTGGCATCCTTTTTCTCTAACCCTAACGAAAACAGTGTTGTCACGTCTATAATCTTAAACAGAGATTCCTAAATTCTAAATGTTCTTTTCGGCTAAAGTAAATCACATAAAGAAGTTAAGTGTAAAACTACGATTATATATATTGTCTTGCTAATATCCAATTATATAAATTCTTTTACTACTATCATTATTAGAGTAGAACTTGCAAGTTTAGTAACCTTTTTGTAAAACTTGGCACCATGGGAATTTCTCCAGGGCAGAGTGGAAACAGAGACCAGTGGGGGGGTCCCGCCTCGACCTTCGGGCAGGCAGTCGGTGTTCACTCTTGGGGCAGCGGGTCTCGGTTGAGGTCCTTTTTTTCGTTTTGACAATTCTCTAAACAAGTGTTGTGTAAAGGATTTGATTATTTAATGACTGTGCATTGTAAAAGAAATCCAATGGTTTAAAAGTGATTTCTCCCCTTGTGAAATGAAAGACTGACAAAGGAAAAACTCGTAATTTAAATCCTTCAACGAGAGAAAAACATTCCCTTCCCTCAACGGGCTGAGGGAGAGAGAAAGGGAGAGGACGCAATTGGGCAAAGGGTATAAAGTGTTGTCCTGGAACTTCGCAGTCAGATTAATTAAACGGTATAAACTTCCTTGTTGGTGCGAGGAAGCGACATACTGAGAATACGTTAAACGTCGGAGATGATGTAACAAAGAATAACACCCTCTATATCTCCCTCCCGACATTGTCGACCGATGCCAGGATTTGAAAACATTTGTTCAGTCAGAAACCCCGCTACAAGGAAGTCAACGCATCCGAAACGAAGGTCGGATTTGAGCCGTGAATCACTTACTTGTTTAGAAGAGAGGACCTTTATATTGTCGTCTGTTTCGACCGACCACAACGACAATTATTATTGGGCACGCAGAGAGACGAATCAATTTCTCTGGAAACGTCACATGCAACGCACAGCATTGATATAAATCTCCATAACGGATCGTTGGAGAAGTTACGGAGAATCGAACGCATTCGATTCTGCACTACGAAATTATCGGAATTTGGAGAAAATTTTGAAAGACTTTGACCGTCAACGAAAAACGGACGGACCGCATTGGAATTGGTTGGGTCACTGAAAGAAACTTCTGAACGTTCTTCAAAAAAAGAAGTAAGAAATTACAGAAGTCAAACGTATTCGATTCTGTAAACGCATCGCATTCGGAAACGGTTTCACATTGGCGGATCGCGGAGAGTCGAACGCGTTTGACTCTGTCCCCGCAACGAAGAGTGGAAGGACACGAAAACAAAAGCTCTTTCAAGACGGAATAAAGGGAAATAGAGAAATCTCGGTAACTGGAGTAAAAGTGTTTTTGGCAAGTAAGATTAACATTAGTATTAATAAAAGGAAATAAATTAAGTACGTGGAAAAAAGTATATCCCAGTTTAACGCATTGGTTTGAAAATAAATTTTTTTTTAATTTTTTTTTATTATTATTCTCTCTTGTGGTTAAAAAGGGGAAGGGAATAACGAAAAAAAAGAAGAAGAAAACTCGATAACTGGGGTAAAGTTGCTTTCGGCGGGTAAGGTTAACACTAGTATCAATAAATAAATAAATACGTGAAAAAAAAGTGTTTAACGTATTGGTTTGGGAAAAAAATTTACTTTTTCTTATTATTATTATTATTATTTTCTGTTGTGAGAAGATCAGTTTTGTGCATATATATATATTGGTGAATTGCAGTATATATTTATTGTTCGTAAACAGTTCACTGTTCGTTGTGAGTGTAAAACGATTTTTTTCTCTTGCAGTATTTTGGGTATACATATATGTTTGTATGTATGTATGGATATGTGAACTATATTTGTTGTTGTAAACAATTTAATTTTTCGTTGGTGAGTTAAAAACGATTTTTTTGTTTGTCTGTGTTTACAACCAATTTAATTCAATTTTTCTTTCTTTCTTGGTTTTGTGTTAAGGGAAAAATTGACAAGTTTGTGTTTTTCTTGCATGCAGTAATTGTGTATTTAAATATATAGGGAATTCTATATTTTATTGTTTGTAACGAAATGATTTCTGCAAAGTTTCATTTTAGTGGAATCTTAAATTAATTGTACCTAACTGGTCGTATGATATCGTTCGTGCGTACGTTTGTTTGTTGACTCGTTTCGCGCACGAATTTTGAGTTGGAGCGCGAATAGTTTCGTCTTTTTTTTTTTGTGCTTTTTCAGTTTAAATTAGAATGAATTCGTACATTTCGAATAATATGTCGAAATCGACAGGCAACTCTATCATCTTCGTTTGGGATGATTTTATTGTTTATTTAAACCGAAGGAGCTAATGTCACGCTTAAATTTTTTTTCGCTTAAATTCGCTTAAATTCGCTTCGCCTTCCTCGTTTGGAAGTCTATTTTTCTTTTCCCTTGTCATTTTTGAAGAAAAGTGGGTAGATATAATTACCGGACGAATAATATCCCTAAGGTTCCAATTTTTAAGGGGAGAGATTACGGTAACTTGGTACTCCCATACGTGGACGAATGGTTGGACGCATTGGAGGGATATTATGTTCATTATAACGTTCGCGGTGATATCGCGAAGATTCGGATGGTTACTCACTTCTTACACGATGAAGACGGAAACGCTCTAGGAAGAGACTGCCCCAAACATCACGAAGGAAGTTCTCGATGAGGGGAATTTTCCAGGGGAAGTGGTCTGTGACGAGATCGTCCCAGATGAAGTCCCTAATCATGCAACTTCTGCTCATACTTGGAAGAGTAGTGAGCATTGCGCGGATTTTTCGAGGGATCCCCCTTCTTCTGCAAATTTACGTAAGGTCACGGAGAACTCGCCTATGTCCCTCGGACATAATGCAAGCTCGGCTTATGACCTCGACGAATTCGGGAAAAGAAAATTACCACTCTTTCTCTTCCCACCAAAGAGTGTTGCTTCTCTGCATCGCTCTACAGGACAACGTTCATTCGATTCTGTTCTTTCTAATCAGAAGGTTTGGAAATCGAAACTGGAGCCATCTGCCACTTTAATTTCACTCCAAAAGGACCGAATACACGAAACCAAGAACAGTAATCATAAAGTCAGTTTATCCCATTTACAAATTGTTTTTTAACCATATTTCCAGTGCAAGAGTTACCACCACACGTACTCCATATACCTGTTTAGGCGATACCCGTGCATTCATGCCCTACGTACTAAATTATTGAAATACGCTCGAGACGTGGAATGATTGATGTCGGAGGCAATTAGCCACCAACGCGTATATCCAGAAACTTGAGCAATGTCCACACGTAACCTTTGAAATTTTATACCTTCCAAGGTTTAGAGTTGAGTCAATTCCAAAGTTCTAAAAAGTTCTCAAAACGACAATATCCGTTCTAAACCTTGCAGAATTCGTATCAATTTCACTTAAGTACTTTGTCTAATAGTTCATGGAAATTCATTTCTCTAAATTTTTGTTCTCTTAAAGTTCGATAAGAAAATCGCATATGATTTAAAAGTGTATGCACACGGTGAACTTAGACCAGTGTAAAAAGTGGACCTAAAGAAATCAGACTCCAAGTGCTCAAGGACACAAGTGACAGTTAATTATAAGTGTTCATTAGTGCATAAGTATCAATTTTAATGTAAAATTTAACTGATAAATATAGTAGATTAAGTACGAAGTAGAGGTATTTTTTTAACTATTCCTTTGTCTCTATGTACATATAAGTGTTCATTAGTCATAAATATCGATTTGAATGTAAAATTTAACTGATAAGTAGAGTGGATTAAGTACTAAGTAGATGTATTTTGTTTAATATTTCTTTTGTCTTTGTGTAACATTATATCCACCTACTTCTTCAATAATATCTTTGTCTTTATAAAACCCTACATCCAACTACTTTTGTTTGAGAGGATTTTTCAAACCAACCCCCGAGTACGAACTCTGGGAGGGGAGCCATGTCGAAAAGTGTTTCCACAGGAAAATAAATTTATGTTAAAATTTAAAGATATCATTCTGTTTGTATAAATTAAAATATTAATCCTTTAAAAGATATTATTCTGTTCATATAAATTAAAATATGATTCCGTTAAATTTTTAATATTGTATAAAGTGTCTCAATGCCAGTGGAAAGCTTGGCATCCTTTTTCTCTAACCCTAACGAAAACAGTGTTGTCACGTCTATAATCTTAAACAGAGATTCCTAAATTCTAAATGTTCTTTTCGGCTAAACTAAATCACATTAAGAAGTTAAGTGTAAAACTACGATTATATATATTCTCTTCCTAATATCCAATTATATAAATTCATTTGCTACTATCATTATTAGAGTACGATTTGTAAGTTTAATAATCTTTTTGTAAAACGTGGCACCATGGGAATTTCTCCAGGGCAGAGTGGAAACAGAGACTAGTGGGGGGTCCCGCCTCGGCCTTCGGGCAGGCAGTCGGTGTTCCGCCCTTGGGGTAGCCGGTCTCGGTTGAGGTCCTTTTTTTCGTTTGACAATTCTCTAAACAAGTGTTGCGTAAAGGATTTGATTATTTAATGACTGAGCATTGTAAAATAAATCCAATGGTTTAAAGGTGATTTTCCCCCCCTTGTGAAATAAAAGACTGACAAAGGAAAAACTCGTAATTTATATCCTTCAACGAGAGAAAAACATTCCCTTCCCTCAACGGACTGAGGGAGAGAGAAAGGGAGAGGACGCAATTGGGCAAAGGGTATAAAGTGTTGTCCCTGAATCTCGCAGTCGGATAAACTAAGCGTTAATAAACTCTCCTTGTCGACATACAGAGCAACCCTTAAACAGTTGGAATAAAGAATAACAAAATTATCTCTCCCTCCCGACATAAGGGTAAGATTTAGTTGCTATGTGCAAGAATATAGTGTAGTGATTATATCAAGCCATAGAAGAAATGAAATTGAGTCTTTATAAGGTATTAAATTGAACATGAGAACTCTGTAATATTCACGGATAGTCCATGAAAAGATATATTGGACTCGTACAAATTGAAATTATGTAAGTTTAGAACTTTGATGTAGCATGTGAAATTAATTTATAACATATTTTAAAACAACAATGCTAAAAAAAAATATGTACAGTCGTTCAATTTGCTGAAGACTGGAAGTACAAAACACTTTATTTCTATATGATTTGTTAAATAGTACCTCCTTAGTTAGGTTTGGGAAAAATTGGCTACTTTCATGAATGAGGGGGATGTATTGTAAATATGTGAATCTAGTACTAGGCTGTGAGAGAATCCTCTTCCTTTACTGTATTTTCTGAAGAACCTACCCAACTCTTTCTTAATAAAACTCGACTCTTTGATATGAAGATACTTAATTTTATTGTTTTAGCCTGAAAACCCACAAATGTTAATTTTTTTTTCTTAATTTTTATTCCATCTTCTGCTACAGTTTCACTAATTTTAAACAATTTCACTATTCAAAGTAGCTAAATATTTATAAAAACTTGTATTACACCATTTCAAAGAATTTTCTGAGAATTTAATAATTCCTTAAAATTGAATTGAATTTCTTTTTAATTGAATAACCTTTATTAACAATAAAATAAATACATTCTTTTCAATTTGCAATGACATGAATAATTGTGAAGCTCGACTATTTATTTTATTTAATTTGGCCCTTAAGCTTTAGGCTTTACTGGGCTCTTATTAAAAATAAACACCTAATTGTTATTAACTGATAATAATAAATAAGTAAATAAGTATTATTAATAGTTGAAACATGTATTAACCTTAAATTATCACTACTGGCATGAAAAATACAAGGTCACCATTGAAGGCAGTATACTAATACCATACAAAGAAACCAATATTAAACATGAGAGATAAGAAATGAACAGTCCCAAGAAATGTGTTTTTAATACTAGATTACACACGAGAAATTAATAATTAGTAAACAATATTAATGGACATTAATCCTAGATTTTTGTTACTATGCCATTATTAATCGGGATTTCAACTTGGTTTTAAACAAATTTACATTCACAATATTTTTTTATATCGGCATGTAAGTCATTCCATAGTTTCAGTCCAATGAAAATGGGTAGTTTTTGAGATGAAGACAATCTAAATTGAGGTATAACAAGCGTTGATCTATTTCTGGTCTGATACGAGTGGATTTCTTGACGAGTTACAAAATATCTATTTACCCATTGCAAATTAATGATTTTGTTCTTACACTTGTAAATAAAAATAAAATGTGCCACTTTGGTTATATCGTTCAGCTTTAGTAGGTTTAACTCTTTAAATAATGCTCGTTTTTGGATGAAAAAGATATTATTTAATGGGTTGTTAGCGGAGTTACTCCAAACAAGGGTGCAGTACGTTATATAAGGAAGAACAAGAGTATGATAAAAAGTAAATAACACTTGTTTAGGGACTACATTTCTAAGTTTAAACATTATAACAACGCTCCTTAAAATCTTTTTTGCGATATAATTTACATGATCACTCCATTGCAAATTCTTATCTAGCATTACACCAAGAAATTTTGTTACAGTACACTCCTTTATAGCGATTTCATTAACATTAAGTTCATCAAGATATACATTTCTTTTATTAGTAAAAATCATGAAATTTGTTTTACTGGTATTCATTACAGTGATGAATTCTGAATTAAATATATTCTTAGCTGTATTAACATCTTTGCAAGAAAAAGAGACAGTTGTATCATCAGCAAACATTATGAAGTTCAGTATATCAGATGAACGTGGAAGGTCATTTCTATACAGCAAAATAAAAATAACAGTGGACCTAGAACTGAGCCCTGTGGCACGCACACCATGTTTGACAAGCGCTTTAGTTGAGCAAAACTTGTTTACTGATACAAAATGATATCTATTGGACAAATAACTTTTAAACCAATCACTGATTGCTACTCTAAAGCCGTAAAAATATAATTTATTAAGTAGAATATTATGGTGTTGACTCGTCCTGTCTTATGAGCTTAGTTTAAGAACTACCAAAACTCAGTGTATTAAAATACTATCTTCGTAAAGCAATACTTCTGCACACTTGTATAGACGCGCTAAATTTAATTACACCATCTTTCTCAACATCAGATATCAAGGTTGAGCCACTTAACTTTCAAAATTAACTAGTTAAGTTAATTTGGGGATCTTACCAACTAGATTAAGTTGTTAGCACATATTTTGAAAATTAAGTAGTTAAGATAATTTGAAAAGTTGACTAGTTAAGTTATTCAATTAACTTTTGCTAACCACCGTTATACCTAGCCAGTCGTGATATTTTATATTTAACACACAGAATTGACAGAAAAATGCTTGTTCATAGATTGGAGTGAAGTAAATCTAAGTTAAGAAGGTTAGAGCACAATCAAAGAATAAAGGAACTGGTATTGAAAGAATCATCTTTTCAATCCTACAGTGCATATTTGGCGAACTTGTGTTTGGGGTGAATCTAAGGTGTGGGAATCCCATACATTTGGCTGTTTCTTTTGTGTGTGTGTGTGTGTGTGTGTGTGTGTGTGTGTGTGTGTGTGTTGTTTGTGCGTGCGTGTGCGCTAGCACAAAAATATACAAATTCAACATATACATAAATATTTACATGTAAAAATAATCAAGGAAAAAGCTAATGAGGTCGTAAATTTACAAAATAGCAAAGCTGTCAAGATTTTAATCGTCATATCCATAACCAATAAAGTAAAATTCGTGAAGCTTCTCCCAAAATCTAGGTGGATAGTGAACTTAAAATAAGTGTAGACTTTAAATTTTGTATGAAATTACTTACATGTTGTAATGTGATGGTGGAATGAATAGAGATAAGTACGCTTTGCTTTTATTTAAAATCTAAATTTTCTTACCGAATTGCTTCTAAAAAATATTTCGGTCGTGAATGATTGGGCTTCCGAAATCTGCATCTTGTATAAGGGACCAATTGTTTTGAATGACATCATATTTCCAAGAAATTTGTGGGTGGACCTTGAAGTTAAACACGGCAACTTTCAGTTTTGAACTTTTTATTGAAAAGAGGAAATATGTGAATTCGGTTTTTGTATTTCCATATCCGCCATTTAAAAGAAATTTCCATGACGAAGGTTTGAGCTATGTGCGTTGTATTAATACAATTCTAAAGTAGTTAAGATATAATATATATATATTTATATATTCATATGTTGGCTTTGGTTGGTGATCTTAGTTATATGTTACGCTACCGACCGAAATGTTCATTCTGATAAAGGTCAAGCTTGTTGCACCACTTTATGTGTGAAATGCGAACGACGCTCCACCACGGGCCTCTAAAATTACAAGGTCCTCGCCCTGACTCGACCTCACAGCCTTTCGATCAGCAGTCCATCGTAGCATAGTGGTATATATATATATACACACAGGGTGGGCCAAAAGTCTGGATCCATAGGAAAATATTTATTTTAATACATAAATTACGACAAATGGTAAATACTTAAAATGAATATCAACTTTAACTCGTAAATGCGTATCCGTGATACTGTACAGTAGTTCGTACTCCAGTATAAATACTCAAATACTTTTTTATTTCAGCCCAGAAATGGCTTCGAATCTAACAACAGAAGACCGGGTAGAACTTGTGCTCATGTACGCAAGACAGAGAAGTTGCTACCGAATTCAATAGAAATCATCCTGATAAGCATCCAGTAACACATGCGACTGTTGGCAAGTTGTTTAAACGTTTCAAAGAAACAGGAAGTGTACATGATCGACGGCGTTCTGGTCGTCCAAAAACTGCAACTGATGAAAATACCTCTGCAATGGTATGTGAAACTTTAACGAATAGTCCAGTAAAGTCAACAAGAAGATTATCAAATGAAACACGCATCTCGAGAACTTCAATTCGAAGAATTATTAAAAATCATAAATTCCATCCCTAAGTGTCTCGATGTCAGAGGCCGCCAATTTGAGCATTTGTTATAATTTGTTGTTTATACTGGAGTACGAACCACTGTACAGTATCACGGATACGGATTTACGAGTTAAAGTTGATATTCATTTTAAGTATTTACCATTTGTTGTAATTTATGTATTAAAATAAATATTTTCCTATGGATCCAGACTGTTGGCCCACCCTGTATATATATATATATATATATATATATATATGATGAATAAAACCACGAAGCGAAGGAAAGGAAACACAGAATGGTGCTCAAGCGCTTTCGTCTAATGACATTCTCAGGAACACTGAAGTAAATAAAGAGTTCGAGATAAAGTACCAGTGCATTAATACAACGAAATATGATGATGGTTTTTAGAGAAAAAATTTATCCTCATACATATAAACTATATTAACAAGATATTAATGTGACTAATCTATAAGCTAGCAAACTGGGGATGATACGATATTGTTACAGATCATTCATAGTCATAATTATAATCACAATATGTGTTTATTGGCAACAATTTATTAAGCCGGTATAGTTATTGTTGTTATCATTAATATTATCATCATTATCATTATTATTGTTATTATAGTTTTATGTAATACATCACAAACATAAATAATAATTTGTCTCCTGTAATACATTTTTTATTTATAAATTAATAATGTCTCATTTCACTAGCTCCAAAATAGCATGAGATTTCACATTAGTTCCGAAAGATTACAATTCTTAAGATTTCGAACATTTTGGTCGTGAATCTGTGACAAACACAATTCACAAGTTCTCCTCGTTGAGTAATAATATCCAATTAACATTATACTTAACGGTTGAAGTTAGATTCGCTTAATTATTTAATAAGGAGTCTTTTCCGAAATTTGGACTGTTTTCTATTTTTTGAAAATAATATATTTAATGTAGAATTGTACGCTGATTTAAAAAATGTAAGTCTTTTTTTGGAGAAATTATTATTTTAAAAGTTACACAGTGTTCTAGTTTACGTATATATATACTTTTGCTACTTGCACGAAGGGTAGAAAAAATAATGCCCGGTTAGGTCAACTGAATACCCGGTTAGGTTCATTGAATGCCCGGTTAGGGCGTACAGTTGACCTAACCGGGAATTCAATGAACCTAACCGGGTATTCAGTTGACCTACCCTGGCATTCAATTAACCTAACCGGGCATTCAGTTATTTTTTCTACCTTTCGTGCGGGTAGCAAAATATATATATATATATATATATATATACACGTAAATTAGAACACCGTGTAACTTTTAAAATAATAATTTCTCCTAAAAAAAGACTCACATTTTTTAAATCAGCGTAAAAATCTACATTAAATATCTTATTTTCAAAATAATAGGAAACAGTTCAAATTTCGGAAAAGGCCCTTAATAAGTATTACACGTGAAACACCTCAAGTGTGCTTTGGTTTCGTCCCCACAGCGATCTTAAATAGAGAGATTCAGTACTTTAATTTAAGGGAAAATTATGTTTTAGTTTTATGATCTTGATGATAATAATTATAATGCTTGAAATATGCACTCTCCACAAAATCTTAAATATGGTCGTAAGATTATTGTAAGGCAAAAAGACTCGTATTCATAATCACAGTGCATTTTTTTCGATGCTCAATGTGTTTACTAATATCTAAAATATGCTTGCATAGGATAAATTGTCATAAGTCTAGATACCAAAATACTAGCTAAACACAGTTAAACCTAATGATTTTACTTCTAGTCTCACAAGAATGCATAGATATTAAAACATTAGCTACGAACCTACAGCCTTACACTCTGAATACCCTGCAAAGAAATCCTGTGTGTCTGTATTTTCCTTCAACAATACATCCCAAATAAATGCAAAAAACTTCACTTTTTTCTACGTGAAGGTCAAAATATGAAAATAAAAACCCACTCTAATAGACAGAGTTTATTTCCACAACTGTTGTGGAAATAAACTCTGTCTATTAGAGTGGGTTTTTATTTTCATATTTTTAATACATCCCAAATTAAAAACTTGAATTTCTTTCAATCTTTTTTTTTCCTTTTTTGTTTCCGTATTAAGATTTAGCAACAGTAAGAAAATGAATCTTTGTAGCAACATTTTATTGGATTGTAGACCTAATACTGATACGGTACTTGAAATGAGATAGATTTTCAGTAACAACACCCACCTAGACAGATGAGGTGTTTGCTCGAACCTGTAGCTGGAGTCAAACTCTTCTCAGAAAAGCCAGAACTCCTACCACTACTTCACTAGATATATAATACAGATAATCAGATGTTTTCTAAACTGAAATTATTTACAAAATAAGTATGCCAAAAGTATGCCCTAGTTATCCTACTTAAAAAGTCCTCCACTTTGGTAGAAAAATATAAAGACTTTTTGTAAAAATGTTTATCACAAGGTTGTCCTACCAACTGTTGTGGTGAACATTGGAATATTAGCTAATTTAATTAGCTGGATGGTTTCACGAAAGAAAGATGTAATTTATTACTTGAAATGATTAATTATGCAGAGATACTGAGCAGATGTTGTGCCCATTTACAGAAAGGATCCGGAAAGTACAACAAAATTAGCTTAACATTGTTGGTAGGTAAGATACTAAGAGGAGTTATAAAGAATAATATTCAGGAACAATTGACAAATTTAATCTTGTTAAAATGTTCCTGCCTGCATATGCTTGTTAACCACAATGCCTCGATATATATACAGTATTTGATGAAGGAAGGAGGGGCCATGTGCGAATCTCCGAGGCTGCTGAAAACTATACCTTTTTTGAAAAGTTGTGTACTGACAGTACTGTATAAGATGCATGTATGTGTAGTAAAGAATAGCTAGAGAAGCGTGTGCTTGAGAGTATGCTGACCTGTTGATAGGTAGATGAGAGATGAAAAAAAATCAGGTAAGGAGCACAGTGCTGGGAGAAACGGGCTTCAAACACTTCCTGTCCTCTGGTTGAATGACGCCTACAATCTCCTCCTTATATACAGGGTGTACATAAAGTCACGATCTATTTTTGTGAAGCACTTGGAAATTATATGGAATTCAATCATAAAATGATAAAGTGGTAACATTTATTAAGTAATTAAGAGTAGGATTCGACGTGACGCCCATCAGTATCCCTGCACAGCTCAAATCGTTCCGCAGCATTTCTAAACACATTCTGGAGCATTTGCGGGGTTATGTTATCTGCAGCAGTTCGTATACGTAAGTTTTCAAGACTCGTAATCTTCGTCTGATAGACGTGCGATTTGATAAAGTCCCATGCAAAGAAATCTAAAGGGGTTAAATCTGGTGATCTCGCTGGCCAAGGTCTGTTGCTTCCGCGTCCGATCCAGCGATTTGGAAAACGTCCATTTAGATAATCCTGAACAATTTTGGCATAGTGACAAGGAGCACCATCATTTTGATAGACGACGGTACTAACAATCCTATCCCCAATCAGCTGAGGTTCAAGGAATTGCTGCCACATGTACAGATAAATAAGCCCCGTAACTGTAGCTTCAGCAAAGAAAAAAGGACCATAAACCTTAGATTTTGTTAAACCCATCCAGACATTAACTTTAGGTGAGTCTCTTTCCCAATTTTGGACGAAATCATTCGGTCTTTCATCTGCACAAATTCGACAGTTATGGCGATTTACTTTTCCACACGTATGGAAAGTGGTTTCATCACTAAAGAGAATGTTGTCCATTAAATTATCACTCCAGATTTGTTCTACGAGATCAGCACACACAGCACTTCGTCGAGGGAAATCTTCCTCATGTAAATCATGTAAAACCTGCAAATGATAGCTTTTCTTCTGCAAATTAACTTTCAGAATTTTGTGCACAGATGACATCGGGAGGCCGAGTCTGTGTGATGCAGCACGAACGGACGTACGTGGCTCCTCAGTGATAATTCCGCGTACTGCATTCACGGTAAGATCTGACATACACGGTCGTCCTGATCTTGCTTCATCATTTACAGATCCCGTTCGTTTAAATTTGTTCACCAATTTTCGTATTGTCTTGTCTATTGGCCCCGGCTTATGAAATCTCCTTCTAAACTTCTCTCTGATGTCATTGTATTTCTTTCCCTCAATTCGCCAAATTACTATTGCCACACGCTCTTCTGTATTCATTCTAAGGGCTTCTGAAAAGGAAAATAGAAAAAAATAATTATTTCACAAAAATAGATCCTGACTTTATGTACACCCTGTATAATATGTCTTTAGACTTAACCTATGTAAATATGCACGGCTAGTTATTAAGTTTTACGTTTTAAATACATGTGTAAAAAGCGTATGGTGGATTATATACATATAATGAATTGTAAAAGTTTCTTTATTAGCGATTTGTACAGAAACTATTGTGTTTTGTATGAGATCTGTGAACATAAAAGTAATAAAGCTATAACAGTTTATTCGTGCAAAGATGTATAACTGTATGCTTGAGTTTGTAAAGATTATGGATTGGATCAGCTTGCTACAAACAGGTACGTATGCACATTGTTGTAAATGGTATGATTGACTGGCTCGAGTGAAAAGTGAAAAGAACGGATTATTACGAAAAAAAATAGGAAGCTGCCAATAGACGTTAAATTAGAGAACTATTAATTGAAGAAATGTAAATACTGCAGGTGCTAGTCATGACTGGAACTAGGAAGATTGTTGGTAAAATTTTATCTACAATTCAAATACATGTACAGAAAGAATCTCGGCTAAGAAAACTCAACAGCCAGTTTTCTTTCAGGTGGATATATTAAAAATAGTATTTTTAGCACACACACACACACACACACACACACACATATATATATATATATATATATATATATATATATATCAGGTCATCCTAAAGTAATGTTTTTTACGATAGATTAAGTTTAAACTAGTCCTACTCGGTTTAAGCATAAATTTTCCGAAGGTTATATACAGGGTGTTTGAAAACTTTCTGTACAAATTGTAATGGGGGATAGGCAACACCAAGACAAACCCTTTTCGTCTATAAGTGTATGTCCGCTGACGTCAGCATTCGGCGCGAGAGGGCGCCGCTGCAATTGGCTAAAAGGTGAAGTGGGCTAGACTCGCGCTTGCCGCGGGCATTCTTAAATCGGACGTAGTACGCGTAACATGGAGCGCTTCACGACTGCTGAGATGGCTGACATGCATATGGTGTATGGGGCTGCCAATGGAAACGGAAGAGCTGCTGTGAGGTTGTACCGACAGCGCTTCCCAAACAGACGTGTGCCAAAGGAAGAAATCGAGGCATGTTAAATCGGGCGATCTCGGTGGCCAGGCTACGGGCCCACCCCGGCCTATCCATCGGTCCCCAAAAGTGGCGTTCAGATAATCCCGCACATCGTTGCTGGAGTGTGCTGGGGCCCCGTCGTGTTGAAACCACATTCGTCTACGAATAGCCACGGGAACATCTTCCAGCAGTTCCGACAACGTTTCTTCAAGAAATATCCGATAAACCCGCCTGTCGAGTCGGGCAGGCAGCAGGTACGGCCCAATCAACTTGCCATGGACGATACCCGCCCAAACATTGACGGCGAACCATTCTTGATGAGCATGCACCCGTGTAGCATGTGGATTTGCGTGCGCCCACACGTGAGAATTGTGCATGTTAAACACACCCTCACGTGTGAAACAGGCCTCATCTGAGAACAGCACATAAGCCGGAAAATTAGGCTGCACCGCTGTCTGCTGCAGAAACCAGCGTGCGAATTCCACACGAAGAGGGTAATCCCGAGGTTGTAATGCCTGGACTCTCTGACGATGAAACGGATGTAACTGCTGCTCGTGCAACACTCTCCAGACCAGGTCGTGGTTCACACCGAGGATACGTGCAACACCTCGCGTGGTTGCGCTTGGATTGTCCTCAAATCGCCGTAGGATTTCTTCTTCCATGTCAGGAGTGCGCACGTTTCTCTCCCGACCAGTGGCATGCATGTTTGCATGGAATGTTCCAGTTTCTCGCAGTCGCCGATGCAAATGCGCAAACGTTTGGTGGTTTGGCACACGTCTGTTTGGGAAGCGCTGTCGGTACAACCTCAAAGCAGCTCTTCCGTTTCCATTGGCAGCCCCATTCACCATATGCATGTCAGCCATCTCAGCAGTCGTGAAGCGCTCCATGTTACGCGTACTACGTCCGATTTAAGAATGCCTGCGGCAAGCGCGAGTCTAGCCCACTTCACCTTTTAGCCAATTGCAGCGGCGCCCTCTCGCGCCGAATGGTGACGTCAGCGGACATACACTTATAGACGAAAAGGGTTTGTCTTGGTGTTGCCTATCCCCCATTACAATTTGTACAGAAAGTTTTCAAACACCCTGTATAAGAGGAGATCCATCGTGTTTCGCTACATACTTTACAGACCTTGACCAGCGAAGACGTGTGTTTTGCTTTATGTGAACCCCTCATAAACATGCCGGTATCAGAAGAGCATATCAGGCATATAATGCTTTACGAGTTCAAAAAAGGGAATAGTGCTACTGAAGCAACGCGAAACATTCAGGACGTTTATGGCAACGATATTCTGCATGTGAGGAAATGTCAAAGATGGTTTCAAAAGTTTAGGAATGGTGACTGCTGTTTGACAGATGCAGCACACTCTGGACGCCCTGCTGAGTTTGGTGATGACCTGCTGTTAGCCGCACTTGAAGAAGGCTGTTCAACAACTGTCAAAGAATTGACCCAGAAACTCAATTCATCCCCGTCCACCATCCATCGACATATGCAACAACTCGGAAAAATGTCTAAGTTAGGAAAATGGGTGCCACATGAATTGTCAGTCGACAATCTGAGGGTGCGGGTGGACATTAGCACAGCTCTTCATTCACGTGAACTCCAAGATCCGTTTTTGCACCGTTTAGTGACTGGTGATGAAAAGTGGATACTGTACCAGAATGTTAAGCGCCGTCGATAGTGGGTTTGTGCCGGAGAACCAGCGACACCACAGCCAAAACCAAATCTTCACCTTCGGAAGGTGTTGCTTAGTGTTTGGTGGGATAAAGGTGGTGTAATACACTTTGAAACCTTACCACACAACCAAACAATCACCGCTCAAGTCTACTGTCTACAACTGGATCGATTGAACACTGCACTAAAAGAAAAGAGACCTTCTTTGGTTAATCGGAAAGGAATCGTGTTCCACCACGACAACGCACGTCCTCATACTGCTCGGATCACTTCTGCAAAAATTGAGGAGCTTGGGGGTGAAAAACTTCCACATCCTCCATTTTCTCCAGACCTTGCGCCATCAGATTATTAACTCTTCAGGAGTCTGCAAAACTATCTTGACAAGAAACAGTATACTTCTTTAGATGACCTGCACAGTCTAGGGTGGATCGATTTTACATTTTTTTCGATTTCCATATTCTAATAGAGACAAAAACTTGCGCATGTATGAGAAAATAGCCTCTGCAAAATCTTAGCTTAATAGGTAATCATCTTCTGCCCCCGGCAGAGCGATGAAAATCATATTTTATTAGTCAAAAACGTATTTTTAAACCCTAGCCTAGAGTCATAAAATTTTACGTGTGTGTTATTTCATGCCTAAGCAACGATATAAATGCTATGGGAAATATATAAATGCATTATTTAAGACAAAGAGCCGATCTGAAAATATGTATAATATACATATTTTCAGATCGGCTCTTTGTCTTAAAAAATGCATTTATATATTTCCCAAAGCATTTATATCATTGCTTAGGCATGAAATAACACACACGCAAAATTTTATGACTCTAGGCTAGGGTTTAAAAATACGTTTTTGACTACTAAAATATGATTTTCATCGCTCTGCCGGGGGCAGACGATGATTACCCATTAAGCTAAGATTTTGCAGAGGCTATTTTCTCATGCATGCGCAAGTTTTTGTCTCTATTAGAATATGGAAATCGAAAAAAATGTAAAATCGATCCACCCTACAGTGCACACCAGTCTTTGTACGTTTTCTGCCTCAAAACCGCCTGAATTTTATAAACATGGCATTGAAAAGCTTGTAGGACGTTGGCAGAGTGTCATTGATTCCGATGGAAAATATATACTAGCTTAAAAAGTTTCAGTTGAGATTTTTTTTTGTCCTTCAAATTCCGATCTAAAACACGACATTACTTATGGGATGACCTGATATATGTGTGTGTGTGTGTGTGTGTATGTGTGTGTGTTTATGTGTGTGTGCGTGCGTATATGCGTGGATATTATATACTGTACTGTTAACGGTATGGGGTTGTTTGTAAGCTTATTTGAATTCAAATAAGCCAAGAAAATAATATATTCTTTAAGCTCATAGACGGTGATTCTCGGAGCAAGTGTAGTTTATGTCCCCCTGTGGTGCCTAGTGTAGTTTACGATCCCCTACATTATCCTAGTGTAGTTTGCGTTCCTCAACTTTGTTCGCGTATACCTAATCAAATTAAACGTTAAAACTAATAAAAGTATTACGACTTAACCTAACCAATCGTCACTTTACATATATATATATATATATATTATATATATATATATATATATATATATATATATATATATATTTATATAATTGACGATTGGTTAAGTTAAATCGTAATATTTTCGTTAGTTTTAACGTTTTATTTGATGGATTCATTTAAAAAATGTCTCCAAAAGCTCCTAGTGTAGTTTACGTTCCCCAACTTTGACCTCGTGTGGTGTGTGTCCCCTTTTGCCTCAGTGAGACGTAAACTGCACTTGCTCCTGATTCTCTTATGAAATAAGGAGGAATAAAATAAAAAGGAATAAAATAAAAAGACAAGTGCTGAGCTACATAATAATAATAATAATAGCAAGTAATATTCGTACAGTTACTGCGTTACCGAAACTTAGTTACTTATTTGTTATTTACTACTGTGGAAAGAAAAGTCATGGCAAGCATATGTCAATGAAGGAAAAACAGAATTTGTTGCTGGTCCCTTTTAAAGCCTCGATTACACTATATATATATATATATATATATATATATATATATATATGAAAATTATTTCACGAAAGTAACACGTGAATAATATTTATGATGAATAAAACCACGAAGGAAAGGAAACAGAATGGTGCTCAAGCGCTTTCGTCTAATGACATCCTCAGGAACACTGAAGTACATAAAAAGTTACAGCCTATATATAGGTTACAAAAATATATATATATATATATATATATATATATATATATATATATATATATATGGTGCTCTTCCAATATGTGCTCTACCGCGAAATTTACATTCCAATACGTGATCTACCTTAGATTATTCGGATTAGCAGCAGGTACGTTAGTTAGCCTTATAAGGCTAACTAACGAAAATATCACGACTTAACCTAACCAATCGTCAAGGGCGTATAGTTGACCTAACGATTGGTTAGGTTAAGTCATGATATTTTCGTTAGTTAGCCTTATAAGGCTAGTTTCACGGTAGAGCACGTATTGGAATATGGTAGATCACAGTTTCGCGGTAGAGCACATATTGGAAGAGCACCATATATATATATATATATATATATATTATATATATATATATATATATATACAATAAACGGAGAGATAAAAATAATTAAAAAATTAAAAAATTAAACATTAAAGGATTGTGGGAGGAGCATACAAATTTGTAAGGAAAAACTATCGATTTTTAGCACAAGATCAAATGAATTGTTTCCAACCAATGTTATAGATAATTAAAAAAATAAAAATACAAATTTATACTGGAAATCTGGCCGGGTTTTAGCACTCTGCCCTTCTTGTTAAAGTTCGATGTCTATAAAAATAAATTGAAAAATAAAAGTTATTAGAGTAGCATACAAGTTTACCAAAGATTTAGCGTTCTACCCTTCTTATCTAAATCTGTTCTGAAGGAATTCAAAACAACAGGATCGAGTTAAAAAAGACCTTTGTTTATGTTAAAGTTATTTGTAAGTTGGATAATGGCAGACTCAAGAATATTTCTATTAACAATGTTGCCAGAGTGAAATAAAACTGAAGCATTATTCCAATCAATAAAGTGGGATAACTCTGACAAATGGAAAAAAAGGGCACTGGACGACTGTGAAAAATATCATAGTAAAAAATAGCCCTCCAATAATTCAGTCATTATCTATAAAATTGGTTGTAAACAATGTGATTCCTTTGACATAGGTCAGACGGGAAAGGATTTGCACACGCGTATAAAACAGCATCAATATTCCGTTAGAACAGGACAGTCGTCCAGTGCCCTTTTTGTCCATTTGTCAGAGTTATCCCACTGTATTGATTGGAATAATGCTTCAGTTTTATTTCACTCTAGCAACATTGTTAATAGAAATATTCTTCAGTCTGCCAATATCCAACTTACAAATAACTTCAACATAAGCAAAGGTCTTTTTGAACTCGATCCTGTTGTTTTGAATTCCTTCAGAACAGATTTAGATAAGAAGGGTAGAACGCTAAATCTTTGGTAAACTTGTCTGCTACTCTAATAACTTTTATTTTTCAATTTATTTTTATAGACATCGAACTTTAACAAGAAGGGCAGAGTGCTAAAACCCGGGCAGATTTCCAGTATAAATTTGTATTTTTATTTTTTTAATTACACTGGTATGCATATGAAATGTTTTTGTCTGCTGTGAGGGTTTTTTCAACTCATATTATATAATTCGACCATGCTGAATTCGAAAATGACATTGGTTTTCCTCAATCAGGTCAGGTTTTTTCTCTATTGGCCATTTATTATAAGTCCAATTTTATCCCCAAATTTTGATTTTTTTTTAGCTTAAACACTGTAGATACGAGTAATATTATAAGAACACTCGTGAAAAATGAAAACATTGTGTGAATAAATACTTTTATTCATACAATGATTATGGAAAAAAGTTTATTGAGGAAGGAATGAAGTTTTTTTGGCTTTCCGTCTGTGTTTTTCTTCGGGCACGTCTCGCTTCAAACACCAGCAATAGTCCGCCAGCATATTGATATCCCAGTTTCCCTGGTACCTCTCTTCCATTATTTTGATATCTTGGTGAAATCGTTCACCCTGTTCCTCACTATAATCCCCGCAATTTTCAGGAAAATAGTCCAAGTGGGACCACAAAAAGTGCATTTTTATGGACATGCGCGACCCATGAGCTTTGAAAGCTTCCATCAAGTTTTCGACAACGGACTCGTATTCTGGACTTCTACGCTTGCCAAGAAAATCAGTGACAACTGATTTGAATGCCTGCCAGGCATTCTTCTCAGTTGGAGTCATTGCGTTTTCGAACTGAGTATCCTTGATCAAAGTTCGAATTTGAGGACCATCAAAAACCCCAGCATTTAGTTTAGCATCAGATATATGAGGAAATTTACTCTCGAGATATCGGAATGCTGAACCCTCCTTATTCATTGATTTGATGAAATTTTTCATCAAGCCCAGCTTAATATGAAGTGGTGGGAGCAAAATTTTTGTTGGTGGTACAAGGGGCACTGAAACGACATTATGCGACCCAGGTTCAAAATTCTCTCTGGATGCCCATTCACGCTGTGCATAGTGCTTCTCATCCGCTCGGCTATCCCATTTGCAGAGGAAACATGGGTATTTCGTGTATCCCCCTTGCATTCCGAATACAAATGCCACGAACTGAAAAATAATGAAAATATTTAAAGAATTTAGAGAATTTGTTCTATCAGATAAAAAAATCTATGCATTGGACTGTATCACTTCTGTGGGGAAGTTAAGTGTTCTTATACGCTCTCAAACGCTGAAAAACAACATAGTCAATAGCAATAGTTTACTTATGATATTAGTATTACCTTCAAATCTCCACAGATCCTCCAGTTATGTTGGTCGTATACGAGAGCATCCAGTAAAATTTTCATGTTATCGTAGCTCTCAGTAAGTTGTACGGAATGTGCTACAGGGACTGATGCAACCCTATTCCCAATGTTGAGAAGTACTGCTTTCAAACTTCGTTTAGACGAGTCTATAAATAGCCTCCATTCTGATGCGTTATATGGCAGGCCTAAGGATTCGATTAGCCCCTCAACATTGCAGCAGTACACTAAGGAAGAGGTATTTTCGTGCACTGCAAAAAACTTGCGGAATTCTTCCTCTCGTTTCCTATACCTGGAGAATGTTGTTCCCGGAGCCAGCAAGTTGTCCTCTCGAAGTCGTGAGCCCAAGATCTCGGCAGCTAATTTGGAAAGTCCTAAATCCCTGGTAAAATCATTAAGTTTGGCCTGGTTGAGAGGCCTCGGCTCATTTGAAGCGGTATTTTGAGGTATATACGACTGGGACTGGTCATTGGCATTGGTCATTGATTCATCATCAGAATCATCGAAGTCCAGGGTTTGAGGTGGGTCGGGTATTGGAATTCCAGGACCATGGGGTACAGGTCTCATAGCAGAAGGAATGTCAGGGTATAAAACAATGTGTTTATTCTTCTTGTTAACTCCTGAAAATAGAAACACAGAAACATGGATATAAAACTTGCATATGAAATAGAAGAAGCATTCAGACAGTGGCGGCTCGTGAGGGAAGGCTGCGGTCTGTAAGATATGAAATAGGTCGATGGAGTCTGTATATTTTCTTTCTTTTTCATTCATATTGTCCCTTCGGGGACAATATGAATGAAAAAGAAAGAAAATATACAATCATTGTATATGTAAATGTAACTTGTATAACAATATGTATGTGTAAATGTATTTTCTATAACAATATGTATATGTAAATGTATGATTACCATTATGGTGAATATTATGCTATATATGGTGAATATTACATTATGGTGAATATTATGTCAAGTTTCATACGAGGATTTCAAAATATTTAAGAAAAATAAATTTATAAGCCCACCTTGGAGGTTTGTCATTCAGAAATAGCAATCTGTCACGTGATCCTTTCCTTCTCTCCAAATCATGGGAATTCCAAAAGGCAAAGATTTCGCTCTGCCTTTGCTCCATCTTCTCAAATTTTCAATGCACGTCTTGCAGCACATATGAGGGGCGAAATTTTTGTCCTGGTCCCCTAGCTTAATTCCAAAGTATGCTTTATACATTGTCTTCACAAATTTAGTGATTTGGGACTGGTTATTTGGCATGGTAACCGTCCCACATATGTAGCAGAATCTATTGGGATCATTTTTACACGCTCTATTCATTATGAAATATTTTATCTATATGCCTGAAAAGTAAAAAAAGATATTATACAAGTGAAACAAGTGATGA
>JAJOZX010001452.1:137500-225000 GCA_023014485.1 Bathynomus jamesi
AACTAAAGAAGGCTGGGGGCCCTGATCCTCAGGTGATCCAATAATAATAATAATAATAATAATAATAATAATTATTATTATTATTATTATTATTATTATTATTCATTGTTAGAGAAAATAAAACTTATTTACTAGTCTGAAAACAGCTAATGTGAAAGAAGTGTGCCGAGATTGCAGGCTGAGCTTCCATAAATTTATATTTAATTTAAATAAGTGTAACAGAAGTATACATATACGAGTATATAATAAAATACTAATAATACTAATAATAATAATGTTTAAGTGGATAATTAGAGGTAGAAAAACAGATTTGATGGATGAATAATTAAAACATTAGTTTATCTGATTGATAAAATATTTGACTTAAAAATTGGAAAAGTATAAGTTATCCCTATAATTAAAAATTAGATGTAATATATTTTAATTTAGTTAATCTTTCCATTATTCTAATTTCATATAATACAAATATTAATTCAGAAATTTGTATAGATATTGAATCATAATTAAACTGATTTTTGCTTTTCGTAACATCTATATTTAACCTGAAGAAAGAAATGAATGTACAGTATTTGTCTTGCAATACGATAAAAATGGCTCCGAGAGCACAACACAAGTTGTATGTTTTGAGTTTCATACATCCTGTCAGTTTTTCAACATCTGCGGATACGGATGCGGATCTTTAATTTCAATATACGCGGATGCGGATGCGGATATTTAGTTAATCTATCAATATAATATAAAATTATGAATATATGACATAATTTTTCAAATTTCATGATATTATTATTAGGGCAGGCAATGCATAAGAATTCAAATTAATATTAATGCTTTCATTATGATACAAATAATAACTTTCTCAAGAGTTTCAGCAACAGAAAATTCAATGAAACAAGTTTCATTCAATTTTCTGTGTTACCAGGTATTTATATTTTGAGGTTTATATATTTGTTTGTTCATTAATAATTAATACTTTACATGAAATGTGCATGACTGGGCCTTATAAGCTACTTTATAAGCTAATTTAATTGTAAATTGCATAATTTATTAGAGTAATATCCGCATAACATCCTCAGTCAGAAGTGCGGATGCGGATGTTAAAAATGATGCGGATATCCGGTCCACCACTAATATATATATATATATATACATATATATAAAGAATATCGGCCTGATGAGTGGGAATGTTGCTCCCTGCATGCCCAAACATTTCATCCTTGAACAACTCAATCTAGACTAGGTTAAGCTCTGTTTCAAATACATCTCGTCAGGGAATGTTAGTTTGTTTTTGTTTGTGTTTTTTTATTTGTTTTAAACCTGCAAATATCTCTCATGAAAGATCGTGAAGCCCAATAAAGAAAGGTGAGGAACGCGAGGAGGAAATTCTCAAATTGATCCAATTTCCTCGGACCAAATGCCATCATACTACTGTTCCTTTTCAGATTCAAGCCTCTTTTTCTTATTCACATCACTAACATATGACCTTGTAAAAGCAACATTTCCTTGCAGACCACGTCCTTGAAGCATTCTTTTCACAGTGGACGCACTTAACAGCACTTCCAAAGTCTTCCTCCATTGTTGCTCATATTTCTGAAGGTGTCTTCGATCGATTTGCTAAGGAAAGTCTGAATCAGCTGTAGAGTTCTTCAAATTGCTCTTCTAGGATATTTTAAACCATATTTCACTTTCTGTTTGGCTGTTGCCCTGTTTAGTGAGAATGAGTATTTGGGCTCTTAATTCACGTATTAACTCTTTGTTCACTTTGTGGTGCAAAGTATTATCAGACATTGTCCTAGAATATCTGAGTAAATAGGAGAGCCATAAATCAATATTTTATTATTTCTTACCACATCTGACCTCGTATAAGTACTAAAACAAGAAAGGAGGAGTAATAAATTCTATTTAGCAAATGTAAGGATATTACTAATTTACACAATTGATGAAATTATTAGAGTGCACAAGAAACACTTGACCGGACTATCCTATAGCATCTAAGTGCTAAAAAAGTATATAACTGTTTCTCTTTCGTATAAAGGTTTTCGCTCAAAAGACTAATGGACTAGAGTTAGAGTTTGAGTCTTTCACTTAACTCCGGGAAGCAGCCATAAAGACTATGTCTTCCGGAGGAGCTTCCGGTTAAAACTCGAAGTGGACTGTTTGTGAACTATCTTATATTCAGTTGGTTTGTTCTGTTTGTATCAGCTATATAGGGTGGTGTGCAGTGATATATATATATATATATATATATATATATATATATATACATATATATCAATGCACACCACCCTATATAGCTGATACAAACAGAACAAACCAACTGAATATAAGATAGTTCACAAACAGTCCACTTCGAGTTTTAACCGGAAGCTCCTCCTCCACATATATATATGGACGATAATAAATGTTAAGCATATTATGTTTCATCTGCGAAAATTGTCTGGTTATAAATTAGAACAGGGGTAGGGAACCTTTTCAGTACCCCGGGCGAATTTTTATTAAGAAAAATATTTATGTCACATTTTTTTTTAATTTATATGTATATACCTGCAATGCCACTATACATAATTAAAATTGATATATTTTTTAATATATTCCTTACCTTGTACTCTAATGAGAAGGTTGCCATTCCTTTGATTTAGAAAGTTCAGAAATATTAGGTGGCACTGCTGATGTAGCAACTCTTAACTGATTTGTTAGATTGTCATCAGTTAGTTTATTTAGCACGCAGGTGGTTCTTGGCCAAATTCAATTTTGAAAAGAATTGTTCACATCGATATGTAGTAGAATACAGTGATGCAATTTTCAATGCATGATTCCTCAAATGTGGATATTTTTCAGCTGATACATATGATTTATAAAACTCTAAAATAGATACACTATTATATCTAGATTTCAAGGTGTTGTCCGATTGCAAATGTATCAACTCCAATTGCAAGGAATCGGGAGCTTCATCTGGCATCACATCAAAAGGAGTTTCGCATATTCGTAATTCAAGTTCTTTAGTTTTTAAATCTTGAAACCTTTTTTTGAATTCATTCAAAAGGTTAAACACTCTGTGGCATACTCAACTGTCGATGCGGGATTTTGTTCTTTCTAAGTTTGAAAGTGAACCACGCAGTTTTTTTTAACTTGTTTATAAACAGTTGCAGCATTACTTCAAAACTTTTTATGTTTGACAGAAGAGAGGTAATAAGCAGATTACCGTATTTGACGGCTTACAAGACGCTGCGCCGTGAAAGACGCACCTTAATTTTGGAAAGGTAAATTCAAGAAAAAAAGTTTTTGATGCACTTTATTGTTAATACCGTGTAACCACAAAAATTGTCCCTGTTTTTAATCGCTTATGGAAACATCATGGCTCAATCAAGAACATGCATAAAGGCAACTCTGGGCGCAGCAAAGGTGTGCGAACCGCTGAAAACATTGATTCAGTCGCAAATCAGCTTGAAACGGACAACAAGAAATCTGTGAGACGACTATCATCTGTGACAGGAATCAAACGGGAGAGCATTCGGAAAATAATCATGTTGGATTTGAGAATGAAGTCATTCAAAATTATGTGTTTGCAACAGCTTAGCGAACAAGACTACCAGCGTCGTTTGATGTTTTGTGAACGCATTGAAACAATAATTGAACAAAACCAGATAAGATTAAGTGACATAATATTCAGTGATGAATGCCACATCTATCTCAATGGGTTCATCAACAGACAGAATTACCGGTGTTGGTTACAAAACAAGCCAAATATACACTTGGAGAAACCTCTGCATTCACCAAAAGTTACTGTCTGGTGTGGTTTGAGTAGCAGCAAGGTTTATGGTCCTTACTTTTTTGAGGAACCAGAGACAAGGAGACCGCTTTCAGTAACTTCAGAAAGATATGTAGAAATGCTGAACACTGTTTTTGAACAAGAAAACTGCAGTAACAAGTGGTTTCAGCAAGACGGAGCAACAGCCCACACAACTAGTTAGGCAATCACTGGAATGTTTAACAAGATTTTTTGAACAAAGATTCATTTCTCATCGCTCGCAGTTTCCCTGGCCCGCAAGATCTCCCGATCTATCACCTATGGACTTTTTTCTCTGGGGATTTGTCAAGGACAAAGTATTCAGGCAAGAGCCATCCTCTATCGAAGAATTAAAGCAAGCGGTGGTAGAGAGTGTACAGTCCATTGAATGCAGCGTTTTGGAAAATGTAATAAATAACTTCCTTTCCCGTTGTGTGAAATGTAAGAATGTCCAGGGACGTCACTTTGAACACATGTAGAATAAATTAAAACTTTAAAATGTTCTCTTTCGAATGCTTTTCATTTCATTTGTGAAACTGCAATAATGACTGAGTAATAAGCGATTAAAAACAGGGACAATTTTTGTGGTCACACGGTACAATGGATATGTAAAATTCAATAAAAGGAAAACCCAAAAGCCAATAAAGAAAGATAATATGATTATTACTCTTATTATTTGTTATTAATCAATTAATTAATTGATGTGCTGTATTGCCACTTTCGGCTTCAAAGACGCAGGGCGATTTTTTAAGGTATTTATAAGGAAAAAAAGTGCGTCTTATAAGCCGACAAATACGGTCCCTTGCAATTTCAAATTTAGCTCATTTAAATGGATAGTGATATCAACCAACCACATTGGGTTTTCTTGTTCCAAAATGGGGGTACCTTTCATTTCCATGAAAGGTTTCACTTCATCTTTCAGCTCATAAAAACGCTTGAGCATACACCCCTTGCTAAGCCATCGAACATCACAATAGTATAATAAATCACCATATTCCACTTCAAGGTCCTTCAACATTTCTTTAAATTGCCTACTGTTCATTCCTTTACTTTTAATAGAGTTAATACATTTTACTACAACTGCCACTACATTGTTCATTCTTAGAGACTGTGCACACAAATTTTCTTGGTGAATAAGACAGTGGCACACTATTAAAGCCTTGGAATTCAGTTGACAGTTCTCTAATTCTTTCCTAATTAGAGCAACAACCCCTTTTTGAGATCCTACCATAGATGGCGCACCGTCCGTAACTATACCGCTCAATTTTTCATACGATAAATTGAAATCACTAATTGCTGATTTGACCTCAGAAAAGATATCTTCACCAATAGTAGTTCCATACATCGATTTTAAAGCAAGTAAATCTTCTCGTGTTGTAAAATTTGGCATTATTCCCGGAATAAATATAGCCAGCTATGCCGTATTTGTTCTATCTGTTGTCTCATCTACAGCTAGCGAAAAAAACAAATTTTGATGCGGCTTGTTTCAAAGAAATTTCGATATCATCAGCCATGTCTTTGATACGGTCAGATACTGTCCTCCAGGATAAACTAACATTTTCAAATAATTTGACTTTTTCTGAAGCTAAACTACGTGCTGCAACAAGTATGCACTCTTTAACAAATTCGCCTTCGATGTGGGGCTTCAGCTTCTTTGCAATCAGTTCAGAAATTTCATAACTTGCTTGCATTATGGATTTATTTTCTTGAATTGGCCTTTTTAAAATAGATTGCTGTTTATGTAAAGATTTTTTCAAACATGCTAATTTCTCTAAACGTAGATTACTTTAAATTTTTTCATATTCCTTATGATTGGTCAAATAGTGACGCTCAAGATTGTATTTTTTCAAAACAGAAACCGATTCTCTACAAATGAGACATATGAGACTTCCATTTACTTCCACAAAGAATTTTTTCATTGAAAGCACAACACGCGCCTATAGCTTTTCTTTTTTTGTTAGCAGTATTCATTGTAGAGAAGGGTTATTATTTATTTTGTTTTTATACATCAGACACCAGCACCTGACACTACAAATATTTTCAGCAACTAAAAACATATCATTGATTGTTTGACATTCATTATTGTCAGTATTACAGTGGTGCCAGATGATCTTCATTAAAAGATTGAATTGAAATATCCCAATCGTAATATTTCAAAAATTTAAATTTAGTTATTTATAAGTGAGAATTAAAAATTAAGAGAGATACTGCTTCAACTTTATTTGCAATATTTACTGTAAAAAATATTTTATTAAAATAATTGCATTGCACTACTTGGCATCTTTATCAATCTATTACTCGACGATCAAAAACGTTTTCAAACGAATCATTTAAGTATGGATATCAGAGGCATTAAAAAAATCAGCTGTTTATGTGAGGACGTCCAATAACGACTAGATACGTTTTCAAATAAATCATGTTCATTAAGGCTAGATTTTTGTAACGAAAATAATGGCGCTGTACCCGCGAACGAAATGTGCTGAACGTGAGCGCAAACATTCTGACACACACTCCAAAAATGACGATGCGCCAGCCTTCTTCAATCCTCCCGAAATATCTATCTACTGCTCTTAGGGAATTGGTTCATATATATTTTTAGAATTTTATAGGATATCATCGGCGGGCGAATTGAAATGTGTCCGCGGGCGAGAGGTTCCCCACCCCTGAACTAGAACCTAAACAGCAAAAAACAGTTTGGATCTTCCTCGACTTGTATAAAGCACTTGATTCACTTTCGCATGAAATCTTATTGAATAAACTTCACATGTACGAAATAAGAGGAAATATCCTTGATTGGTTCAAATCGTATCTGTCAAATCGTCATCAATGCGTCAGATTAAGAGGTAATTTATTCGACAATGCGAACGTAACTAATGGGGTCCCACAAGGATCTATTCTTGGGCCATTACTATTTCCGACTCACGTTAACGATTTTCATCTCTAAACCACTTTAAATTGCGTACAATATGCTGATGATACCACAGTTACTTCTTCCCATCATAATTTAGACTTTCTGATAAATGAAACGAACAGGCAATTAAAACATGTGTATAAATGGACGTCTGCTCATAAACTTTTATTGACCCTGACAAAGTCATATTATATGATTATTACCACAAAACATACATATACAAACTATCAAATAAAAAGTGGAAACACTTCTCTTTCAAAGATGAATGTGGTTAAAGTGACTGGTATTAATTGAGACGAAAAACAAAATTTCAAAAGTCATGTACAATATATCAAATCCAAAATATAAAAATTTCTGTTCATATTATTGAAACTGGGGGTTCTCAAACTTTTTGTCACTTCGAACCCTCTGATTCACCAGACAACCAGCTAGTACCCCCATTAGTAAAAATTCACATAAGATACAGAAATATCAATAATAAATGCATTATTAAATAAATAAATAACAAACTACGTATGTAAATAAAATTTGGGTAGCTATAATTCTTGAATTTTAGTGAGGGATGTGCTTCATGTGTGGAAACTAGTTTCTCAATTTCAGGTGTAGTGCTTGACAAGGAAACTCGACGATAATGTTCCACGTTTAGTCGAGAGCGATATTTAGATTTTATATTTAACAAAGCTGAAAATCCTTGTTCACATAGATAAGTACTGGGAAGCATTAGCAATGACTTCACCACCACATTAGCTACAGCAGGATAAGACTCGCTCATTTTCGACCAGAACTTAGTCAGCGGAAGAGTTCAAATGCATCTCGAGCTGTAGAGTCATTCACCAACTCGATAAATTGATCCTGTATGTCTTCTACGAGCAAGTGCACGTCAACGATCAATGTATTTCTTATCAATTTTAAATCCAATTCGCTCAATTCTGGAAAATATGATTGGAACTCCAGCAGCAGAGAAGAAATATGCGCCAACACTAGCTGAGTCATATGAATTTTATCATTTTCCTCATTATTCTCAAGCGCTTCGCTAAGATGCTTAAACATACAAAGGTTTTTGTCTTTTCACTTTTGTTTCCCACAGTTTCAGAGTTTCAGTTTCATACTAAATGCTGCAAGTTTGTCCATGAAAACAATCACGGTGGTGTGCTGACCTTAAAGCGATTTGTTCAACGTGTTTAGACGTAAGAATATGTCATTTAAGTAGGCTAACTTTATGAGCCACTGGTAATCTGACAATTTTTGGCAAAATTTAAAGACTATTTTGCCGTCTCGTTTGAAGAATTCAGTCAGCTCGTTTTTCAATAACTCAACTCTTGATACCACATTTCCCCGTGATAGCCAGCGTACCTCGGTGTGAAATAGCATGACTTCTTCATCTGCACCAACCTCCTTGCAAAGTAGGTGGAAGAGGCGAGTATTGAGGGCATTAGACTTGATAGCATTCACCATATGAACGACATCATCAAGAACTAATCTTAGTTGTAGTGGGAGTATTTTAGATGCCAGAGCATATCGGTGAATCATGCAATGAAGATGCTTTGAGTCGGGGCTCGCTTCCTTCACTTTTGCTAGAAATCCTGAGTACTTTCCAAGCATCGCAGGTGCTTCATCCGTTGTGCAAGTACACACATTGTCCCAAGTCAGTCCATAGGTTCTGAAAAATTTAGAGACCTCTAAGGAAATGTCTTCTCCTCTAGTAGTAGATTCGAGAGCATAACAAAACAGGAATTCTTCTTTGAAATCTTCGCCATTTATATATCGCGCGAAGACGAGTAGTTGGGCACAGCTGGCCACGTATGTCGATTCATCGAGCTGAATTGAAAATTTGCTTATGGGTGCTTCATGTATTTCAGCAACTACTTGATGCTTGATGTTCTCCAACATCTCTAAGATTCTCCGTTGGACAGTATCATTTGAAAGAGGCAATAATGCTACCTTATTCTCGGCAGAGTCTCCGATCATGCAACGAACTATATCTTTGCAGCAAGGGATAATCAATTTTTCGGCAATGCTGTGAGGTTTTATTTCCTTTGCTATTCTTAACGATACCATGTATGAGGCGGGTAATGCTGCCTCTTTTTATTGGCTAACGCTCCCGGATCGATCAAAACGTGCTCGCTTCAGTCCCGCTTCTTTTCGTTTGAAGAAAGGAACGTCCTTATTAACAAGTTCCGTATGGCAACTTAAGTGTCTCTTGAGAAAACTTGGTTTTAATGAATCTAATGAGAACACCTTGTGGCATATAACACATTGAGGCAGCTCGAGCCCATTTTTAATAATAGATGTGAACCCATACTGTATGTGTATGTAGTTTTCGTTATACCGACCTTTCTTAGTTGCGATGCCATGACAATGCCTGTAATTATAATAAAATTAAAATTACATTATTACTATATGCACCACTATTATATATATATATATATATATATATGATGTCGTTCATATGGTGAATGCTATCAAGTCTAATGCCCTCAATACTCGCCTCTTCCACCTACTTTGCAAGGAGTTTGGTGCGGATGAAGAAGTCATGCTATTTCACACTTATATATAATTATCACAATGCCTGTAATTGTAGTAAAATTAAAATTATAATGCAGTAGTTACATTTTTAGGTAACACATTTTATAACATAATTTTTAACACGTGCTAGATGCAATTTTTTTTTATCAGTTCTACAGTTGTGACCTTCATAATAAAGATTCAAATTTGGCCAACATAATTTTAGTATAATATGAAATTCAAGAAAAAAACATTAATATATGACTCACCAAATTCCTTAGTCAATTTATTTAAAAAAAAACACTTCATACTGCTGCTTTGATAACGTTTATGACGCAGAAATATTCAGCGAGGCTTATACTGTATATCGTTAAATAAAAATTCTAGAAGTTTATGGCAATGAGTGGAATAAACGTTTTCAAATTTTTTTTAGAATATTCACTTGAATTATGTCGAAATAAATATATATATAGCGTAAATTTTGTCCATTCCTTCCCGTATCCCCAGGAAACCTTAATGCGTACTTCACTTTGAGAACCCCTGATTTAAACTAAAAATGACCCTTCCTCAAAACGTAGTCCTTCCGTTATATTATTCCTTTATCCACCCACGTTTATTATACAGGGTGTACATAAAGTCAGGATCTATTTTTGTGAAGCACTTGGAAATTATATGGAATTCAATCATATAATGATAAAGTGGTAACATTTATTAAATAATTAAGAGTAGGATTCGACGTGACGCTCATCAGTATCCTTGCACAGCTCAAATCGTTCCGCAGCATTTCTAAACACATTCTGGAGCATTTGCGGGGTTATGTTATCTGCAGCAGTTCGTATACGTGTACGTAAGTTTTCAAGACTCGTAATCTTCGTCTGATAGACGTGCGATTTGATAAAGCCCCATGCAAAGAAATCTAAAGGGGTTAAATCTGGTGATCTCGCTGGCCAAGGTCTGTTGCTTCCGCGTCCGATCCAGCGATTTGGAAAACGTCTATTTAGATAATCCTGAACAATTTTGGCATAGTGACAAGGAGCACCATCATGTTGATAGACGACGGTACTAACAATCCTGTCCCCGTCGTCTATCAACATGATGGTGCTCCTTGTCACTATGCCAAAATTGTTCAGGATTATCTAAACAGACGTTTTCCAAATCGCTGGATCGGACGCGGAAGCAACAGACCTTGGCCAGCGAGATCACCAGAGTTAACCCCTTTAGATTTCTTTGCATGGGGCTTTATCAAATTGCACGTCTATCAGACGAAGATTACGAGTCTTGAAAACTTACGTACACGTATACGAACTGCTGCAGATAACATAACCCCGCAAATGCTCCAGAATGTGTTTAGAAATGCTGCGGAACGATTTGAGCTGTGCAGGGATACTGATGGGCGTCACGTCGAATCCTACTCTTAATTATTTAATAAATGTTACCACTTTATCATTTTATGATTGAATTCCATATAATTTCCAAGTGCTTCACAAAAATAGATCCCGACTTTATGTACACCCTGTATTGTATTACAACACGGGGCAGCTCAAAGAAATATATATAACGTCCTCTGGAAGTAATTCATAAAAGTGTCTGCGAACTCTCGAATAATGGAAACAGACAAACTCACACTTCCCCAGTGTTTAAAGAGCTAAATATTTTAAAACTAAATGACATGTACAAACTCAGTGTTGCTGTCAATATGTTCAAAATTATTAATAAAAATCAACATACATCACCCATTCAAATAGCAATCCCCCCCTATCAAATACACCATACAACTCTAGACTGCCCAGTGATTTTATGCATAAACCAAACTATACAATGAAAAATCTGGAAATGCACTCTCTTTCAAAGGAGCAGATATATGGAATGTAATTCCCATAAATATAAGACAAGCTTCACACTAAAAGTATTTCGCGAATCATTGAAGAAGTACTGTACTTTATTAGCTTCTTCTGATCTATAGGTTCACTACTGACAACTGAGCAAATTTCACCCTCTCGTGCCCTTTCGACGCAGGTTGCGTCGTTAACAGGACGATATTGTTTATTTTGGTTAGCATTGATTAGAGTAATTTTAACAACGAAGACGCTCTTAGCGACGCATATGGCAGCATATGACAATATGTTGCTTTATGTTTTTAATG
Organism: Bathynomus jamesi; assembly: GCA_023014485.1. Lineage (NCBI taxonomy): Eukaryota > Metazoa > Arthropoda > Malacostraca > Isopoda > Cirolanidae > Bathynomus > Bathynomus jamesi. Next base: position 148,844 of record JAJOZX010001452.1, read on the forward strand.
TAAGGTATAAAATTTTACTATTTGCTTTATAATATATTTGTCTAGTAAATTTTTTGAGATGTACAAGGACGGACTGACAGACAAACAGACAACAGTGACAGACAAACTGACAAACAATATGTTGCTTTATGTTTTTAGTGTAAGTTATATTATTATTGTGTTTGCTTTAAATTTTTGAGATGCATGAGGACAGAGAGACAGACAGCAATGACAGAGACAACAGCGTCATACCATGTCTTGTGTCTTCTTTTTGTCGTGAAACAGAAAAATATATTTACTATGTTACTTACCTGTTTATATATATTGATAAGTGGTTGTCTATAATATAATATTTATTATATATTTTAGTATACTGGTAAGACATGACATCGTTTTTTATTCTTCGTGTCACAATTACCGCGAGAAAAACTTGTTAGTTCATGTTTTTTTTATTGTGGAATTTAGATAAACTATTATACTCAATAAATAGACAAAAAAGTCTTAAAAATATTGTGGGGAAAAGAAAATGAGGTGTTATTGAACAGTTTTGGGCGCGCTCTAGAGCGGTGACTGGAGGGATGTGCTCCGTGTGGGTCCAGTGCGAGCGGGAGTGGTGGCCTCGACCCAGGCAGGCTTAACGACGCAACATGGGTTGAAAGAGTACGAGGGGGTTAACTATCTAAAATATGCTAATCTCATTAAGCACTTTTAATTTTATAATTTACCCTTTTCATTTATTTTTATTAAGTATCATTATTTTCTACTAAATATAAAAATGATCATTTTATTTAAAATTATGTTAAATTTTGTAAATTTTCATCAGCTGTTTATTATTATTATTGTTTGTTATTATTATTACTATTTGTTAATACTGTTACTTTTACTTGCCATTTTCTCTTTTCTTATGCAATAAATAAATGAATCTTATTAATTTTGCCTAAAAGACTTCCATGCTTCCAACGGCATATTCAGATATAATATAAGAATACACTATGGTGCATTTAATTATATCCATATGTGCAAACACATCCAATTATTGATTCCATGTTATGCAGTTAATTACATATTGTTAGGGTGGGGTGATAAATAGTGGTATTTTTTATTTTCTATATTTTTAAACGAAACCATGCTTGTTGAGTTTAACAGTAGCTAGGTCAACTATGCTATAGTAATAATTATGCGATCAAGTGATCTCTGGGACTGTTCCATAGTGACAGAGGGGTTCGATGACCGCTTCTCCAGGGGAGCCTTAACGGATATAGCAAACTTCTTGATGGTCTTGTCACGTCGTTTCTTTGAGGGCGCTGTCAGTTTTGGGCAGACAGATAGAAGATTCTTGTGCAAACTGGACCTCCATCTTCAGTCCCTTCTGTTTTGTTTGCTCATCACTTTCAAATTGGAGGTACTCGTTCACCTCGTCAGAACTAGTAAAAGGACCACCCTCTACTTTCAGCTTTGCCATCATACTGAGACGCTTTCCTTCTTTTCAGTTGCCACAGCCTGTTGTTAACTGGCGGCAGTGGAGAATTTCTCCTTCATTTTCTCATTCCATGTCAGTTTCAGTTCTTTCATATGGGTAACTTCTTCTGAGAAGCTACGGAATGAGACAAACTATTTCTCTCAGTTTTGCTTCAAGTTTTTTGAGTTTGGTCAGACGGTGGTCCACTTTCCCACATATTCTTTCCATTGCCATTTTTGTAACTGGGGCATCATCAACATTGCTGGCTTGCTCTTCGACTGGATAGTGAGGTTCAAACTGCTGTGAAATACCACAGTTTCGTCGCTGTCGAGCGAGAGTAGTTTTAAGCAGAGACAGCTGATACAAGGAAATTTTTTTTAACCTTCACACCTTCGAATAGTCCCGCACTTACACAGTCGAACCATGGATTCTGGAATTCAAAGAACTCTGCACTAATCTTGTCACACGTGTGGTCATGCAAGCTCTGATGGCGTATTTTCAAACGAGAGTATGTGACTCCCTTGGCTACTGTTATACTGTAGAAAGGTTCCACAAGTTGAATTCCAAGAGCAGCAAAGACCATAAATGCTGACTTGAGGTACTCTACCTTTAAGAATCCACATACTGTGTTAGGCGATTTGATATTCGAGGGTGCTGATCTACGAAACTTTCCAACCATGGAAAGAAGAATACCATCACTGCAGCTGCAAGAGAGAGAGACAGCCAAACCTGTTGTCTTTGTAGACAGTACTTGATCAATACCGTGAGTCTAACATTCTAGTTAATCACTACGCAAAGATAAGTCACTTAAACAGAGACAAAACCAGAAACATGCAGGCAGACAAACAAACAGACACAAGAAACCCTACAGACTCGAAACGACCATTACATCCTTCAATACAGACCAGACCACCAAAATCATCAAAAACATTAAGAATTCGAAGGCTACTGGACCAGACAACATATCTAACACACACCTTAAACACTTGGGCCCACAGGGAATACTAGCTCTCACAAATATCAGCACATATTCATACCAACACTGTATTATTCCTGACATATGGAAACAAGGTAAAATTATTACACTACTCAAACCAAACAAAAATCCAACAGAACTAGCTTCCTTTGACCCATTACTTTACTATGCACACCTTCCAAAGTAATAGAAAGACTAATCTTACAAATCATCAACCCACACATACCACTGTCGGTTACTCAACATGGATTCAGACCTCACCACTCAACCACGACATTACTCACTAACCTCACGCAGCACATCATGGATGGCATCAACTCCAGACGACCAGCTCAACGTACACTATTAGCAACAATAGACATTAGTAAAGCATTTGATGCTATCCCACGCTTCCCTCTCATAAACAAAATACTCAACACAAACATGCACAATACCACTAAAAGATGGCTGAGCAACTATCTTTCAGGAAGATAGTCACATGTCACATTTAATGGCAAGTCATCCAAAAACAAGCTTTTTCCAAACGGGGTCCCTCAAGGCTCTGTTCTCTCACCAACATTCTTCAACTTATACATGCATGACATTCCAACACCCATACATAACAAGCTTACTTTATCATCATATGCAGATGACATCACTCTAACATCCACCCACAACATCCACACCACTACAAATAATCTACAAACATACATAAACAGTATACAAGACTGGCTCACACACAATAGACTCAAAGTAGCGCCCACAAAATCAACCATCACCTTGCTTAAAGCAATACAAAAGAACACCAGATAACTCCACAGATTACACTAAACAACACCAACATTCCACACACTCACAGGAACAAAATACTTGGGGTCGCATACAACACATCATTATCTTTTGCAGACTACATTCAGGACATTAAAAACAAATGTACGTCAAGACTTAACACGCTTAGGGTACTTACAGGCACAAACTTTGGACACCAGCAGGAAACAACATCATTCATATACAAACAATATATTCGCTCAGTTATGGACTATGCTAGCCCATGCTGGGCACCCATTATCTCAAACACACACATAAACACCTTACAGACAATACAAAACAACGCACTTCGTATCATTACAGGATGCACTCAAACAACACCAATAGAACACTTGCACACAGAAGCAAAAATACTGAACGTTAGGGAACATTTAGACATGAGGGGAACACAATTCATGGCAGCAGCGACAACTAACCCACAACACCCTTGCCACTACATGTACAATCATGCACCGACACCTCGCACCGTTAAGGTAACACCAGAGAGACATTATAACCAAATACTCCATTCCATACCACGCCCCACAGACATCACACAGTACAGAAAACACATATACACACACCTAACCCACAAAGCACTGACACGACTCGGTCCGAATGCGGTCCTAGGTGCGAAGCCGACACCCATTAACAGGTCAGAGATCAGCCTGAGCAGATCGGATCGAGTTAACTTAGTACGATTCCGATGTGGACATCACCTCAACTTACGGACATATAAACACAGACTAGACAACTCCACAGACGACACCTGCCACCTGTGACAGGACACACCACAAACACTTGAACACATTATGACAGACTGTACCGCTCTAGCACAACAACGAACACAACACAACATCACTAGTGCGCTGAACCTCTGGTCCACTCCGTAGAGGGCGAGCGGTTACCCGCGTGCCGCCGGCTTGCCCGATCAGGGTGGGCTGATCGGCTAAGCAACAACAACAACAACAACTGTGAGTCTGCAAGTACAGAACAAACTGTCTGTAGTAGTTCCAGGGTTTGTGCTGATATTCTGGAGCAACAAGTCGCAACATACAATCCAATGCTTGTCTAGCAACCGAGCCATGTTTGGAGTCAAAGTCCAAGTCTACCAGGAAATTTTGAAATATTGCTTCCAATGTCATGTCACGTTCAGTAAATGCCAGCTGTTTGTTCATTGTTGAGGAGAATCCGAGTGTAGTGCGAGTTTCACAAAATAACTGGCCTGTAGTTTTGCCCAGATCATACATGGGTGCCATGATTTCTGTGGAATCTGTCATATGTGCATGATTTCTGTGGAATCTCTCATATGTGCATCAACATATTTGTACACATCAGAAACTGACTGATTTGAAACAACCCCCAATGTTTCAAACATAAGGGTAAATTGGTCTGCGATATCTTGTATCTTCTCTCCCGCTATTGGGATCAGTGGTAAAGGGAATGGCACGTTTTGTCAAACATGCAAATTGACCAATACCTTTCTTTGTTGTACTGTCTGTAGCATGCGTGATCATTCGACCTTCCTTTGACCTTCCTTCAATTTCTTCGACTACACATGCAAGACTTTTAGCTTCAATTCTCCTATTTACTGATTGCTTTCCCACTGTTCCTTCCGCTCTGATTCTGCTTTTGCCTTCTTTGAAACCAGTCCTTCTCTAAACGTTTCAATATGGCCGTTGATGTGACACAGTACACTGTATCATGGTAGTATTTACAGTACATCATTTTCTTCACTTCATTCAGGGCTTCACTTTTGGGTTGATGACCTTGTTGGCTTTCTATAAAATGTCTCAGTACACCGATAATATCTGAATTTAATGGCAATCTTGTCCCATCAGCAAACTTCCTGAGAGGAGGAAAATCAATATCAGGGTCCAGAAGAAGGCCAGAATGGCGTGTTTGTCGACTGGTCATATCGAAATTGGAGTTGAACTCCTGGAACCAAAAAAATATGTAGTTAGTTTAGTAACGATGTTCGTTTGTAATATGGAAATATACACTATATCTAACTGAAATATATTATGACATGATATACAAATATGTAGTCATCTATGGTTGATTTACATGGAATATAGCAATAGTTAAATGATTTAAACAGTTTATACTAATATAATTAAACAATATTTGCGGTACATTGACAGTTATTTTATATATTCCTATATTTCATAAAACTATTCTTTCTGATATTTCTATCATGAAAATCTTTCAGAAACAACTTTATACTGGAAATAATTCTATAGTGCACTGTATTTGCTATTGACGGTATTGTCAATTATTGGTGTAGAGCTTGGTAGGGATAGAAAATCAAGCAATACCCAATAATTATACATCACTGAACTTCTTTTTCCTAGCATAACACCCTCTGGGTGGTTTTGAATTCAAATTAGAAGATTGCAAATTATCACCCCACCCTAATATTGTCTTTCTTTTATTTGTTCATTATTTAAATTGGGGAACTGAAGCCTCAAAGGTTAAGTTAAGGGTAAGTTAAGTCTTGATTTGTAGTACTGACTTGTTAACCAAGTTAACTGTTATATGTTAGGCCTAAAATTTTGAGTAGATCAAATTATAAATTTAACTATTAGACTTTAGCATAACATCGTACTGAAAAATATCGAATGTTTAAAATATTTTAGTATATGTAAAGAACAGTATTTTCATCACTTCGCAGAAAATCATTCCATCAGCCACAACCTATTTTTGTTACTTTCCTTTGAGGTCCAACTTTCCATTAGAGTTTTCCACATATTGTTGGGATTTAATCAATTCATCTTTCTTTTCTCAACTCATTTCGTTCATAAATTAAGCTTATTTTGGAATTGGATCTTTTAAACTATTCCCCCCCCCCCCCCCCCCCAGCTTCAGAGAGGGGGGGACATAGTTTAAAAAGGTCAATATTAGGGGGGAGATAATTTAACAGGTTTTACTTATCTTATTTACATAATATAATTTTTAAGATATGTATATAAGATACATATCTTCAAAATTCTATTATATTCTATCATATTTTCGGTTCAAAAATTCTATTACAAGGTTTTGCAGTCAACTTTCTTATATTTGCAAATCAACTGTCGCGAAAATATTTTGTCGAACTGTATTAAAGGTTCTGATGCTTATTGTTGTTTTGACGATGCACCTTTGCGATACAAGTACAACTTGAGTCAAGTCTTATTTAATTATTTTCACACAAAGCGATTTCGCTGGAACTAAGATCAGCCATAGTTAGAAGTCCCATCAGTACAGTTCCCGTTTGTAATGGATAGACATTATGTGTGTGACAGACAAATGTGTGTGATCCATATATATATATATATATATATATATATAATATATATATATATATATATATAAAAGTATATGCCCGGTTAGGTCAACTGTACGTCCTTGATGAATGATTAGGTTAAGTCGTGATATTTTTAACGAAAATATCACAACTTAACCTAACCAATCGTCAAGGGCATACAGTTGACCTAATTGGGCATTCAATTAACCTAACCGGTTAGGGTTAGGATTCCAGCACCGGACTGTAAATCACAGTGTTAATTTTGTTGAGTCAAACGGTGTACATACGCAGCACATAGAATCTTACGGGCACAAGCATAAACAACGCATTAAAGAAATGATGGGATGCAAGCGTGATTTCTTACACTGGTACCTGCAAGAATTTATGTGGCGCGATAGATTTAATCGAAATGCTTTTAATAACTTATGTAAGCATCTTAAAATATTTGGATCACCTGAAGATCAGGGCCCCCAGCCTTCGTTAGTTAACCTTATAAGGCTAACTAACGAAAATATCACGACTTAACCTAAACAATCGTTAGGTCAACTCGGCTCTTTTCCGTTCTACCCCAGCAACAAAAAATGAAATTATATATTATTTTCTACTGTAGTTTTACTTGCTGAATTCAATAACATATATCTTATTTTGGAGAAATTAATAACAAAAGGGTTATAGTCCGTTTATTTTATTTAAAAGTAGAGATTGCATTTAAGATTTCATTAAAAATGTCCTTTCCTGTTTGTCTTCTCCTCCACAGAAATTCACATAAATAAGAATCTATCATATTTCTAGATGTTCCCCAATGTCTCTCGTTCCGTTGTTTAGCTAAATCAACTGTACGCCCTTGACGATTGGTTAGGTTAGGTCGTGATATTTTCGTTAGTTAGCCTTATAAGGTTAACTAAAGAAGGCTGGGTGGAACGTTATTTCCTTAACTATGTTTATGAAATTCCATTTATCATCCATAACAATATCTACAAAAGAGAGAAAAAAATTAATAATTATAACCATAACTAATTAAAGCACGAATATTTTCTCTAAAATAAAATATATATTATTGAATTCAGCAAGTAAAACTACACTAGAAATTGTTGCTGGGGTAGAACGGAAAAGATCCGTCAACTCTACGTCCTTGACGATTGGTTAGGTTAAGTCGTGATATTTTCGTTAGTTAGCCTAATAAGGCTAACTAACGAAGGTTGGGGATCCTGATCTTCAGGTGATCCAAATATTTTATCCTCTGTAAATAATGGTTCTCTATTTATTACACTGGCATGCATATGAAATTTTTTTTCTGCTGTGAGGGTTTTTTCAACTCATATTATATAATTCGACCATGCTGAATTCGAAAATGACATTGGTTTTCCTCAATCAGGTCAGGTTTTTTCTCTATTGGCCGTTTATTATAAGTCCAATTTTATCCCCAAATTTATTGATTTTTTTAGCTTAAACACTGTAGATACGAGTAATATTATAAGAACACTCGTGAAAAATGAAAACATTGTGTGAATAAATACTTTTATTCATACAATGAATATGGAAAAAAGTTTATTGAGGAAGGAATGAAGTTTTTTTGGCTTTCCGTCTGTGTTTTTCTTCGGGCACGTCTCGCTTCAAACACCAGCAATAGTCCGCCAGCATATTGATATCCCAGTTTCCCTGGTACCTCTCTTCCATTATTTTGATATCTTGGTGAAATCGTTCACCCTGTTCCTCACTATAATCCCCGCAATTTTCAGGAAAATAGTCCAAGTGGGACCACAAAAAGTGCATTTTTATGGACATGCGCGACCCATGAGCTTTGAAAGCTCCCATCAAGTTTTCGACAAAGGACTCGTATTCTGGACTTCTACGCTTGCCAAGAAAATCAGTGACAACTGATTTGAATGCCTGCCAGGCATTCTTCTCAGTTGGAGTCATTGCGTTTTCGAACTGAGTATTTAGTTTAGCATCAGATATATGAGGAAATTTACTCTCGAGATATCGGAATGCTGAACCCTCCTTATTCATTGATTTGATGAAATTTTTCATCAAGCCCAGCTTAATATGAAGTGGTGGGAGCAAAATTTTTGTTGGTGGTACAAGGGGCACTGAAACGACATTATGCGACCCAGGTTCAAAATTCTCTCTGGATGCCCATTCACGCTGTGCATAGTGCTTCTCATCCGCTCGGCTATCCCATTTGCAGAGGAAACATGGGTATTTCGTGTATCCCCCTTGCATTCCCAATACAAATGCCACAATCTGAAAAAAAATGAAAATATTTAAAGAATTTAGAGAATTTGTTCTATCAGATAAAAAATCTATGCATTGGACTGTATCACTTCTGTGGGGAAGTTAAGTGTTCTTATAAGCTCTCAAATAACCTTTGGAAAAACAACATAGTCAATAGCAATAGTTTACTTATGATATTAGTATTACCTTCAAATCTCCACAGATCCTCCAGTTATGTTGGTCGTATACGAGAGCATCCAGTAAAATTTTCATGTTATCGTAGCTCTCAGTAAGTTGTACGGAATGTGCTACAGGGACTGATGCAACCCTATTCCCAATGTTGAGAAGTACTGCTTTCAAACTTCGTTTAGACGAGTCTATAAATAGCCTCCATTCTGATGCGTTATATGGCAGGCCCAAGGATTCGATTAGCCCCTCAACATTGCAGCAGTACACTAAGGAAGAGGTATTTTCGTGCACTGCAAAAAACTTGCGGAATTCTTCCTCTCGTTTCCTATACCAGGAGAATGTTGTTCCCGGAGCCAGCAAGTTGTCCTCTCGAAGTCGTGAGCCCACGATCTCGGCAGCTAATTTGGAAAGTCCTAAATCCCTGGTAAGATCATTAAGTTTGGCCTGGTTGAGAGGCCTCGGCTCATTTGAAGCGGTATTTTGAGGTATATACGACTGGGACTGGTCATTGGCATTGGTCATTGATTCATCATCAGAATCATCGAAGTCCAGGGTTTGAGGTGGGTCGGGTATTGGAATTCCAGGACCATGGGGTACAGGTCTCATAGCAGAAGGAATGTCAGGGTATACAACAATGTGTTTATTCTTCTTGTTAACTCCTGAAAATAGAAACACAGAAACATGGATATAAAACTTGCATATGAAATAGAAGAAGCATTCAGACAGTGGCGGCTCGTGAGGGAAGGCTGCGGTCTGTAAGATATGAAATAGGTCGATGGAGTCTGTATATTTCCTTTCTTTTTCATTCATATTGTCCCTTCGGGGACAATATGAATGAAAAAAGAAAGAAAATATACAATCATTGTATATGTAAATGTAACTTGTATAACAATATGTATGTGTAAATGTATTTTCTATAACAATATGTATATGTAAATGTATGATTACCATTATGGTGAATATTATGCTATATATGGTGAATATTACAGTATGGTGAATATTATGTCAAGTTTCAGACGAGGATTTCAAAATATTTAAGAAAAATAAATTTATAAGCCCACCTTGGAGGTTTGTCATGCAGAAATAGCAATCTGTCACGTGATCCTTTCCTTCTCTCCAAATCATGGGAATTCCAAAAGGCAAAGATTTCGCTCTGCCTTTGCTCCATCTTCTCAAATTTTCAATGCACGTCTTGCAGCACATATGAGGGGCGAAATTTTTGTCCTGGTCCCCTAGCTTAATTCCAAAGTATGCTCTATACATTGTCTTCACAAATTTAGTGATTTGGGACTGGTTATTTGGCATGGTAACCGTCCCACATATGTAGCAGAATCTATTGGGATCATTTTTACACGCTCTATTCATTATGAAATATTTTATCTATATGCCTGAAAAGTAAAAAAAGATATTATACAAGTGAAACAAGTGGTGATAGATGTTACTGTTCCAATTCCGCTTTGACAAAATCACGAAAAATTCTATTTTACTTATGAGGCCATAGCCGGATAACCTGAGCTGATTGAGAAAAATGGATTGCCTATTCGAAATCAGCAGGAAAAACTCTATAAGAATCACTTACAAAACCCTTGACAGCAAAATTGATGCATACCAGTGTTATATGTTTGCAATAAATAATAAATTTGTTGTTATTGTTTCCTTATCTTATTTTCGTTAATTTGCAGAGTTTAAACTTTGGGGGGGATATAGTTGAAAAGATGAACATTGGGGTGGTGATTATTGAAAAGAGTATGTTGGGGGGAGGAAATAGTTCAAAAGATCTTTGGAATTAGTTATGTTCAAATGTACCCTATGAATAGGGTGGCCAGAAGTCCGGCTTTAGGCGGACAGTCCGCCTTTTGAGCACTCTGTCCTCATGGTGGCCATTTCCAAATTTCCAAAAAGGAGGACACTGCGTATGTGGCCGTACGTTAACATATATATATATAATATATATATGTTAACGTACGGCCACATACGCAGTGTCCTCCTTTTTAAATGGCCACCCTACCTATGAAGTATGACTGAATTCCCTAAACCTTAATTATATATAAAAATGTCTTTATTTAATTCAAACTTAACGACCATATATATTCAGGTATGCACATTCTATATAAAGAAATAAATGTATATTTTTTTTAACTTTTATCGAATTCGAACCGCTCTCGCTGAGATTCTTTATGTAATGCACAATGCACATGGTACACGTAAATTCATGTTACCAATTCGCTATGTATAGTTCTGTTCTACATTAATTTTTATCAAATACAGTAACTTATTTTTTTGTGAAAAATTTTATATTTGTATTTAAAAACTTTATATTAAGAAAAAAACAAAAAATATAATCTTTTCAGACTAAAACAACTATTATCAATTCTCTATGGACGGAGTTTTGTATAGGATCATGTTATGAATGTGCTCTGGGTTGCCAGATTTTGTCTTGTTCCGAGGGTTTTTTTAAGACCAATTTTTTTTTTCAAATTGAAACTAGATTTCTTCAACGGTTACAACAAACAAAATTAGAAATTTTTTATTAAAACAATGCTTAATAATGCTTGAGTTTTGGATCAAATGCAGGACTGTCTCGCAGAATGCGGGACGTCTGGCAACCCTAATTTTTTATTATTGTGCTCGTTTGAAACCTTAACATTTCGTAGCAGTCGGCCTTGAAGAGTTAAATCAGAATTTGTGAATGATTAAAAGAATACAATTATGTCCACTTAATTTCCTTTATGCAATTAATGCATGCACGATAACACAGACCGCCAAAGGCGTACAAAGAGTGGTTTGTATTATTATACGCATGCATTCATTGCGCATGTGCAAATTTCCTTCGTGCATACCCCTAATCAGAGAAAATTGACAAACATTTCGAGTATTTGTTGAAAAATATCCATCAGAGTTAAAATGACGAAACCTTTAGATGCAAAATTATGCCAACATAAAACTGATATACCGTAATGTTATGTCACCTTCAAATTTTGTAGAAATTTTCAGGCAGTTGTTAGATATTGTTTTACTGATAAATGAAATGAAACACTAATTCCATCAAAACTGACGTAATTTCAGCTCTCTGACAAATTGATAACAAAAATTGCGGACTAGTAAACTACTTAAAATATATCCATCTTTAAAGCAATACTGCAACGCCCAGCAGTTAAGAATTATAACTCGTTACTTACGGATCCAAACCTCTAAAGCGTGCATTGATATTTCTTTAACTATGATCTATGGCCGATGGCCCCATGTCAAGTCTTACCTTTAAATTTATTCATGAGAAATCTATTTCATCCTTCTGTTTTACTTTATTTTTGTTTTATGTACATACTAACAATATTTTTTGCAAGATCTTGGACACTCAGCATACATGGAAAATATAAAGAAATGATGTAGAGGGCATATACGAGTTGTTCCAATACTATTAGTATCAAAATATTAGGAAACTGTGCGAAAAGTTACTATAAACGGTGGAGCAAAGGCGAGGCACGATATCATTTAATATTAGGGTCTTATAAATAAGTGTTTGAAGTGAGCGCCATCATGCACTTTTCAATACATTTCAGACAAGACTGTTGAACATTTTCCACCGTCTAAACAATTATCTAAAAGCAGAAAAAAATATATAAATAAGATGTAAAGAGGAAAAGCCATAAAGTGAAAAACTTGGAGTTAGTGGGACTCGAACCTGCGTCGAAACCACTCGATGCCGGTTCTAGTCCCTCTAGCTCCAGGTTACCCCACTTTATTGCCGTTTCTTTTTCCATCTTGTTTCAGTGTGGTTATTGCGTTTAAAATTCATTCAATTTATTAGAAAAATTACGCCCTGCCTATGCTGTCACACTTTTGCCACACCCTGTATTGTTATGTTTATGAAATTATTAAAAAAATGAATCTCCAAATAAAAATGCAATTAAAATTAATATTTATAATCTATTGGAATAATCAATAAAAAGAATAACAACAACTTTTATTTGTTCAAGACACTGAACTTCGTTATGATTGTCCATAAATGTGGTACGAAACCTGTCTGATTCGATGTCGTAGTCGTAGACATAGTTAGTAGTTTGTGTTTTGTATTTATGGTTTTAATAAAACTGGTATGCAACATATCTGATGTTTCAACATACAAAATTGCTTTCTATCAATTCAGGTGTGTTGAATCAAAAAAATCACATCCATTTTTTCTCATTACGTACAGTTTTCTGGCAAATACCTATCACCCATTTTGTATTGGTGGTATATAGACATACACCCAATTATGCAATATTTGTTTACAATATATACATAGAATAATTTATTCATTATACTTATATGCAGATACCATATATATATATATATATATATATATATATATATATATATATATATATATATATATATATATATATGGGACCATTCTGAGTTCATTCACATAATATATATATATATATATATATATATATACTGTATATTATATATATATAAATTTAAAAAGCGAGGCTGCAACATGAGTTTAAAGGTTCACTTCCTTCACTCGCATTTGGATTATTTTCCTGAAAACTTGGTTAGTGTGAGTGAGGAACAAGGAGAAAGGTTCCACTAGGATATCAAAACTATGGAAAAAAGATACAAGGAAGGTGGGATGTTAACATGATGGCAGACTACTGCTGGTCTCTGAAACGGGATGGCTCGGAAGAAATGCAGCACAAGAAGCGAGCAAAAAAAACGACGATTTTCTCCTACTGATCAATCATGATTGATCTATTATGTATCAGTTAAGTATCAAAATGAATTTACTTTGAAATATATTGTCTTTGTATTTCTTATAATTTTGTACTCTTGGAAATTTAGTTGTTTAATACATACTATGAATATATCTGACTTATATTTTGTGAAAAACCCTGACGTGATGCATAAAAATGGTTGTGAAATTTGAAATCAGCATGGCAAAATTGTACAAGATCACGTAATAAAAATAAAACATCTCGTACTTTGCAAAGTTTGAAATGCAAACTCGTGTAATTAATGACCATACAGGGTTTGGTTATGAGGAAACATAAATATGCAGAACTTACCATAAACAATGGTTTGCATTACAATAAATATGGTGTGGATTAGTTAAGAATGCATTCGTAATAATAACCATCAACTTTTTCTCTATGTATAATTCCTCAGATTAAAAACTTTACGGATTGAGTTTTGGATTCCGGACGCATAAGTTAATAGTTCGCGTGTTTCCGTTGCTCGCCGCAAATGCACTGCGAAATTAATCCTGAAAAGGCGATGCTATGCCACGTGAAGAAAAAGCACGTTTCCTTGTTTCCCGTGTCATTAAAGGAGACCTACCACGCAGCCGCATCACCATGCCAAACACAATCATTTAACTTTCGAAATGCCTGCTTACGTATATATATATATATATATATATTTGATTTGGCTTCCGCCCGAATTGTTCATTCTGACGAAGGTCAACCTTGTCACTCCACATTAGACCGACAGTTTAACGTTTAACCACTAGGCTACCCAGGATACCCATTTATCTACCAACCAATTTTTTTGTTTTGTGGAGGGATGAACAGCTGGGTTTTGCTGCACGCCGCTTGCCGTCACCGGGTCTTGATCCCGGGGCCGATGGATTCGTAGTCAGTGACGCTAACCACTACACCACCATAGTGGTGTCCCCAAAAAAGTGGCGACCTTTAAAGAAAAAATTGCTAAATTCATGTCATTGAATAGTAAAGTCGTAATTTTACGGTCAAACAGTGGCGGATACCAGAGGGGGGGCTGAGGGGGGCTTCAGCCCCCACCCACCCCATTAATAGAGAAGTTTCGCATTCCCAATGATATTTCCTGTCTTGATGAACCACATTCTCTCTGAGTAAACAAGCATGCAGGAGGTAAATATGACGTTTAGTGCATAGCATTTTAGGGTGGGTACCTGTGTATTACGCCGGGTCGAAATTTTATATTGAAAAGGTACATACTGTGATGGCTTTGAATGGAACACAGGAACCCCTTCATAAATTATTTTCGCTGTTTAAAGCCTCCTACCCCTGGCACAATTTTTCACTTTTTGACCTATATTGAAGAATATTCCATTTATACGAGACGTACTCTACATTCAGGTTTTTGATGACAGAAATCTTTATTAACGTATAATATTTTATTTAATAATGTACAGTATTAGGAAAATTAATTAAGTACAACAATATATTCAGAAGAAAAAATTAGAGGCATAATAAATGTGCTAAAATTCAATTCACTTATTCATTGTTCCTTATCACATCAAAAGGGAAGAAATTTTCAATATCATTAGGAAATTTTATTTCATATGTTTCTTACTCATTCCACTGTGCCTTCCATTCAAACTTGGGTAGTTTTCGCCTTGATTCTAATGAGCAGAGATGGGCACAAAATACTTTAAATGTAATTAAATACTAAATACATTACTTCCTTAAAAAGTATTTAAATACCAAATACATTACATATTTTCAAAATGTATTTAAATACTAAATACACTGCATCGAAAATGTATTTAAATACATTTCAAATACATTTTTAAATACTTATCCAACTATATCATGCCAGAATTTTTTCTAAAACCTATCTCTTGGTAACATTAGTTTATTGATATTATCATCTATTAGACTTTATAAACATATATGCATAACTCATAAGTAGGGCAATTTTTTACTGACCTAAAGACAAAAACAAAACTGACTTTATTTTCCTCGAAAATTGACTTTATTGACCTAATAAATATGTACCATTAAATTGTCTAATTTGACTTATTGTAAAGCAATTTTCGTGATTACAAACTATTAGTTGTGTAATTTTAGTGATAAATTGTATAATCTATTTATAGATTGATACATAAAACTAATATATTATACAACACTCCACATGCAGTCAGTTAACATCTTTAAATACAATTATTCCACATCTGCATTATAAAACACCGCAATATAGTTTTTAACATTTTCGGATTTCAAGTTTCTGTCTTTGGCTAGTTTTCGAAGAATCGAAAAACTTCTTTCGACTGATGCTGAGGTAGGTTGACAGTTTTTTAGTAGAACGTATAATGATGGAGATATAGCATTCCTGGTCATTAAAATTATATCCTTTGATATCATTTGTTTGCAAACGCTCTTTGATATAATTTTTTATATTAACATAATCTTCTCCAAAATATAAGGTATTGATCGCTTCGTATGCTTCTTTGATAGTAAAATCTGTGCTCTCCATTTTTTCTAAAAGAGAACATAATGAAGAGTACTGTTCTTGCAACTGTAAGAGCTGAAACCTAACCCATCTGATTTGACGCCAGCTTTCGCTCTTTTAACGAGGATCCCGTTGCCCTCGAATCCTTCCACAATCTGTCTTACTTTTGGAAGATGCCTTGCGTAATAAAACGCTGCATTCAACCAACTGGCCTATCTAGTAACGATTGGATCAGTTGGCTTAGATGATTAGAAAGCTTTTGTACTTTGTTTCAGGGCACAAATTGTTATCTGACAGTTGAGGCTAAGAAATGTATTTGCGAAATGTATTTAAAACTATGTATTTTCAAATAACAAATACTCTTTCAAAGTATTTAAATAGTATTTAAATACACACCGAAAAAAGTATTTATAAATACGAGTATTACAATACAAATGTATTTAAATACGTATTTAAATACATATGTATTTAAATACTGCCCATCTCTGCTAATGAGTTTAAGATAAACTTTTGACGGTTGTCATATCCTATTCTTTCATGACATGCCTTTGTTACTAGGTTTACTGCCCTTTCCACACTTTGACTGTGGCATGGAAAAGAAGCTATCTCCAGTGGCTTACATCGAGCCTGTAGTAGCTCATTGTCGCTAAAATTGTTTAGCAGCGGTGGAGGAGTAATGATCTCTTTTTGCCAATCGATCATCTCGGTGTAGTCAGTAGATTGGAAATTGAGAGTTCGAGGCAACTCAAAGTTTCTGGCACCTGAAAATCCTGTTCTTGAAAGGATGATTTTCTGAATAGCTTGCTCCCTAATTTCTAGTCTCTTGTCAGTTACCATTGATATGAGTATATTTTCTGGGTGGGCAAAGTAGGTGTTATTCTTTAATACTGGTTCTATGATTGATCTATGTTGTTCATCTAAATTTCGAAGCAAGCACATTAAATGTCAAAGTTATATGGACCATCAGTTGCGTTAGGATGAGATTTTATCCAAAACCACCCTGGAGCATAGCACTGCATAATAATCTTGACTATATCTTGAAGGTTTTTATCGGGATTTGGCGTTGAGATATATAATCGAAGGACCCTGTTGGCTAGAGTTAGCCAGCGAGCATGGTGAAGGGTACCTGGGGATCGAGTGGTCAGATCTTGAGCAGTGTCTCCAGTTTGCACTGACAGACACATATCATAGAGATATCTATGATCATTGCTTAGCTCCTTCACAACATTTGCTGGAACTTCTTTAATGTTTCCCTTTACGCGAGAATATTTGACTACCTCCAATTCTGTTAAATCTGTTTTCAGTTTATTCCCAATTAAACACACAAAAGTATTTGGACCTGTTGTTTTACCATCAATGGCTTAGTATACGTGCAATAAAGGCAGCTCATTCAAATGCAAGAGGCAAACCAACCACTGCACTGGTCTGTTCAGATGAATTTCAACCAGTTTTATGGCTCCACTAATTTTTCCTGTATTTACAGGAGTACCATCACACAGTAAAGCTTTGATAGTATCTGTGCTGTTCGAGTTTATAATAATAGTTATCAACTCTTCTGCTATGCAGCGAGCAGTTCCATTATTTGGTGTGACATGGTCTACGTAGATGCTTCCAGGTTCTTTCACAATAACATAGTGTTCTTCTTTTATCTTTCCACTTTTAGTTAATGTGCTCTTTCCTTTCATCAAATCCAAGACGCTGCATCTTCAGATCTTCGGATTTAGACCTAAAAGTGTTTGTTTCACCCATGCGATTTCTTTCTCTTTCTAATTTCTTTCTGTCAAGCATGTTGGTGTGGTTAAGGATCCCCATATCTTTTAAAGCTGCATTGACTATTGCAGCTGCAGCTCTACAACATACACGATAACGATCTGCTGTTAATGCTAGGTTTTTATCGGAGTGCCTGTTCTGAATATTCTCAGTCAATTCTAAATCGGCCTCATAATCTACATCCATGTCTTCTTCGGTATTTTCTATAAATTCCGATGGTAAAACATTGGTGGCTTCAGTCATTTCTTCTTGTGCTTTTAGTTGACGATTTTGTGCCTCTTGGGCTCTTGCTAAAGATCTCTTCTTTGTTGAACTACCTATGCGATCAATTGGTCCTAACTGATTTTTTCTTTGTTTTTGACCCACAAAAGACTCCCATTCTGCCATTGGTATTTTATCCTTACACCTGCAAGATTTCTTATCAATTCCCTTATCATAGCATTCACAAAAAGATATATCAACCATTTCATCATACTGAGCTACTTTTAAGGCAAAACTTTCATTTCTTCGATGTAACAGCACCTTGTTCAATTTTGAGGCTTCTTCTATTAGTCGACTGACTTTAAGATAGATACCTTTGGTGTTAATCGTAGGAAAAGAAAATTTCATCCAAATGTCTTCAATATCTTTTACAACAACCCTGTAACAATCATTAGCAGTTGTTGATCCTTTTGATTTAGTTTCTTCACGACGGCACACAAGAAGGTAGTGTCTCACAACATCTGTTTTTGAAGGAGTCATGGCTGCTGGGAATTCCATAGGATATCCAAAGGCTGCATTTGAGGACTTGCTTCTAGTATTCATCGTTTATATTCAGAAGTAAAATCAAATTATATGTAATTTATAATTTATGATAATTCAAATTATAATTAAAGCAAATGCAAATTATTTCTATTTATCTGAAAAATTATTTCTATCTCTCTGAAACATAAAAATATCAAGCATTAAACAAACAACTTATCATGTAACATATAACAACATTAAACATATGCAAATATGAGGGTAAAAAAGGGAGGAGGGGCATGCGATAGGGTTAGTAGGGTACCACATGCTTGATTTTTTAATATTTTGTTAAAAGTGATAAAAAACCTCACACAGCGTACTTTTTAAGAAATAACATTTTTTCCCATTTAAATATATGCCAATATGAGGGTAAAAAGCAGGGGGGGGGGTTATGTGCTAAGGGTAGCATGGGGAGCACATGCTTGATATTTTAATATTTTGTTAAGATGATTAAATGAAACTTCTCACAGAGTGTACTTTTAAAGAAGTAAAAAATTTCCCATTTTCGACCCGGGCTAAATTGTGTATACATTTCTACGGGTGTGAAATTGTGCGCGTACTTTGCCTGAGCGTGGTTGCTAGTGTCTATGCTGTGATTAGCATTCATGCAAACTAGTGCCACTGGCCTTGTTTTTCAAAATTGTTTGGATTTCTAACCGAAAACCGTCGCTTTAGGGGAGTTGTCCTTTGTCCGTTGTCCTGGAAATTAAGTTTGTCCGAGTGAATTCGGGAATGTTTCGTCTGTTTTGTTTGTAGGTGACAATTTACGAGGATTAAGAATGTCATTTTCCACATTTAATACATGAAAGGAATTATTATGCGCTCTTAGTGATTCTTCGGCATCCCCCAGCCACGGTTCGAGATGAGATATGAAGCTCTGGGTCATATTTGACGAATTGAAGATGTCAACTTGAAAGTTGTCGAGAATTGCGTGTCCGCTTATGCGTGGCGGCCATCTTGAATCTGTCGTGGTCGCGAACAGTCTACTGATGTTATTTCATGTTAGGGAAGTGATGCCGGAAATAGTTGTTGACATTTTTCATAAAAATATCAGCAGATCTTCCTGAAGTGAAGCGAATTTGTTTGGCGGTCTTCTGAGATGGGACGATTCATTGGCACATTTTTTCGTAATTCATTCTTCATCAGAATGATATAATTTAGTAATTTTACAGCATTTCACAGATTTACAGTAATGGCGGCAAGCTAAAGTTGTAAATGTAATTTTAGTCATCTTATTAACAAACAAGAGTCTTCTTTTTTCTGGGTTTGGTTGGGCAGTTAGCTAAAATTTGGCTGTTCATTATTTCTCTTGTCAAGTCAGTGTTTTTTGGATTCAGTTGAACATTAAAAGAATTCTAGATTAGCTGTTCTTCTAATAAATTAGTAATCATTGAACATTAAAGTTATCGGTTTTTGGGTTGGGTTGCATATTTTTTAGGTTGTGTTCCGAACGCATCCCAACCCAACCAGCCACCCCCAAATAAAAATCCTGGATCCGCCACTGCGGTCAACTTTGGGGGTCACTCATCGTTTCAGAGTAGGCCGCCTAGGTTATGATAGTTGGTGCATTGCTATGGGTTGTAGAGGGCTAGGCTAAGCAGACTAATAAGAGAAGCACAGTATGCCTAGGCCTAGAAAGTATTTCTGTTACGGCAGCTTTGATTTCGCAGCGGGCGACGGAAGTTTGTTGATGCTCTTATTTCATGCGAGTTGTTGTGGCAGTCTAGGGCATATCATACTTTTCCGAGTCCGAATTTCACTCTGGCTAATATGTACTTTTATGTAAAATTTAATTCTAAGAGGGGTTTCTTTTCTGCAACATTTCCCCAAAATCGCGTTATCATGTTCAAAATTGCAGTTTTCTGTTCTATGTTGAAATACCAAATATTCAGTTGAACACAACCTCATATTTTTAACCCTTTGTCGTAATTTGTTGCCATTTAGACACATTAACTTTGCTTAACTCTTACACAGGTTTAATACATACATACATAAGAAAAAAAATCTACTCCATTTGAATCTTTGTAACCATTTGGAGGCAGAAGGCGAAGTTCAACATTCTCTCAATAGATGGCTCTGAGCAATTACGCCAGTTATAATTGTGAAGTAGAAGTGAGTGGACGCCATTTTTTTCGGTAAGGGTTTTTTGTAATTTTCCTAAGTTTAATCACCATTATTAATTTGTTTTGACTATAATTTCATTCTAGAAGTATTAAGGAAGCTCCCTGTTTACTTTGTTTAAGTAATATTTTTAATAACTGTGAAGAAAAGACTTTATTCAAAGTTCGTTTCAAAATGGACACAAAGTTTTCATTGGGTAAATTTCTGTCTATGATAACACGTGTGTCCAATTGAATACATGAAATGAATTTTTCATTACGATTGTTTTTATGTACTGTTATATATATATATAAAAAATTATATATATATATATATATATATATATATAGAGAGAGAGAGAGAGAGAGAGAGAGAGAGAGAGAGCGTACTAACTACCACCCACTAATTACCTTATTAGACCTTTGTTGGCTAATGGACACAAATTATTTCATTTAGAAATGTTCTTACACAAAAAAGATTGCTAAAAATGCTTATATATACCTCCTATGCATATTTCAAATAAAAAAAATGAACCTACGCTAAAATTAAATGGTACTGAATGACAAAGGGTTAAGCTTATGTTACACCATTATTACGAATTTTAAATTAAATTTGCAATGCCAAATTCAGTTTTCTATTACCAAAATAAATATTCATTACCAAATTTAGGTTAATTTGGTAATTAAAAATGCCGGTTGGCAACCCTGATTATAACCAAAAATTATTTTCCTTGTCTATATTTATGGCGAAAGAACACTAAACTTACTGATATGAATTTGTTACAGATTGGACAAGAGCGAGAATAAGCACCGACTAGACGTGATGGCCGAATCTGCCCCCAAAACCAGGAAAATGTCAGGTTCAAAGCTCTCGGATGTTGTGGGCCCGGGGAAGGAGTTCATTCCCAGCGAGGTGCCGACTTGGAGAGCCGTTCTTCAGAGAGGGATTCGTCTGCAGGAGGAAAGGTTCCTCATTCATGACATCCAAAGGTCTAAATACCCTATCCGAGAGATGACTGACGAGCTGACTTCACTCGTGATGACTCAGTGGAGGAAGTCGAATGTAAAGTTCTCCCCGCCTGTGACAATCACGGAAAAATTGCTCTCATATAAGATCTTGTTGAAATGGAAGGAGATGACAGACGTTGTGAACGGGAGAGTTAAGTCTGCTACCCAGGAGAAGAGGATGGCTGATCTGGATAAACTCTGTGAAGTCTGCGTTTGCAAGCATCAGATCTTCTTGTGTGGCTCAGAGGGGAGTGGATGCTCAGGATGCTCCCTCAAGGCCCATGTGAACTGTAACTGTCCTTTGGAGGTGAAGATTCCTAAACTGGACCTTCAGTGGCTGTACTACCAGAGAGTGAAGACTTCCGAAGCTTCAGGAATCGAGATGTCTTCTGTACACTTCGAAGACAGCAGGAGACAGATCAAAGCAGCGAAGAGGAAGGAGGCTGAAGAAGCTTCTGCTGTGAAGAGGAAGAAGAAAGAGGAGGCTACTAATGAGGAGCTTCTCATGAAAGACTTTGAGGAGGACGAAGAGCCAAACTTGGAAGAAGCTGCAAAAGAGGCCTCTGGCAATGCTGAGGCTACTGAAGCTCCTATGGACGTTCCCGCTGAAGTACCTGCCGAAACTCCAACTTCTGCTACACGAAACTACATGAAGATCCAAGGGACAGCTTCAGCAGCTTTGAGGTACAGGGTGCAAATGTTCCGGCAGCTGCAGTTGCCAGTTTCCTGAACGACCTCATCAAGGCCGGTCATCTTTCAAAGACAAGGCTTACTTGGCCATAGATGGCATGAAAGTCTGGAGGGCCAAGGAGGAAGTAATGGCCTCATCAGTTGAATCTCTCACGCAGAGGTCAGAGGAGAAGATCTCTGGGATATTCTTTGATGGCAAGCAGGATAGGAACACAAAGGTGTTGAAATATGACGAAGTGACAGGGAGATTTCATCCTGGCAAAGTGATCAAGGAGCATTACACTATCACGTGGGAGCCTCAAGGAAAGTACCTCTTCCATTTCACTCCCGAGGAACCTGATGAAGGAGAAAAGCCTGCTCATAAGATCGCTCAGGGCCTGCATGAGTGGCTTCTGGATCACGGAGCTGACGAGAACCTTGTAATGATTGGAGGAGACTCTACCAACACCAACACGGGGTGGTCTGGAGGCGCCATAGCCCTATTGGAGAAGATGCTGGGTCGCAAGTGCCACTGGATGCTCTGTCAGCTCCATGTGAACGAGCTCCCCCTGAGGCACTTAATCATGAAGCTGGACGGCCCTGTAACTCCCCGGTCAGGCTTCAGTGGGTCTATTGGAAAACTTCTTGAGAAAGTGAACGAACTTGAGGTCAACCTCAACTTCAAACCAGTGGAAGGAACTGAAGTTATCATAGAGCTGCCAGTATAGATAGTCAAATCTCTCTCCACAGACCAGCACAACTGCTATCTTCTGATCAAAGCCATCAAGTCTGGAAGTCTCAGTCCACAGTTGGCTGGTCTCAAGTGCGGACCTTTGAACCAATCCAGGTGGCTCACTACTGCACAGGCCATCTTGCTGTTGTGGATGAGGGAGCACGGACTGAAGGGGAAGGTGTTGAGGAGGCTCGAGGTCCTCGTGAAATTCTGCCTTAACTTCTACTTCAAAATGTACTACGACATCAAAGTGAAGCACCACCTCAAATTTGGTCCTGCACACGTTTTTTCAAACCTGAGGCTGCTGAGGAACCAGACTACCGAGGTCAGGAACATCATCTCTGCTGCAGTGATAAGAGGAGCTTACCACGCACATCCTGAGAACATCCTGGCTTCATTCCTGTGCAGTGAGGATGAGCATCAGAGAGCTTTTGCTGTGAGCCAGATAGAGAAGATCAGAGAAGGAGGAGACTTTGGTGATACGACAGTGAGGCCCCATAAAAATCCCAAAGTCAATCTGCAAGCCACTTCACCTGAGGATCTTATCAACTGGGAATCAGAGAATATTTACGAGCCTATTTTCACCTGCAAGATGACCTTGACTGAGCTCGAGGATCTCAGGAAAACTCCACTCAAAGTGGACGCTTTCTCTGTTCGTACTCAGTCCTACGAGAGAGCTGTACAGGAAGTCTCAACTGCTTCCCAAGCTGTGTACGGTCACGAGAGGAGAGATGGGTGGGTGAGAGCCAGGATAGACCATCGAGAAATGCTCCCAGTGTTCAGATCGAAGCAGGACATACTTAAGAGCTTTTCAGGTTCGAGTGGCTGATGAAGAGGCTGAAGCCATCGTTAATGGTCATAAGAGCTGAAAATCCTCATAAGATCATAATATAAGATCTTATGAGGCCACTCTTTTCAGGGATCCAGGAAGAACAGGCGTGTAAACCTACACGTGGAGGTGGCAAGTCTCCCGCTACTCGATCAGAGTAGAGCTGGTGAGCCGCGCCTATTCTTTGAAGAAAAACTTAAAATTCTTAAGTTTTACGTGAAATCTAAACATTTTTTCAGCACCCAGAGGTGTTGAAACACGCAAGAAAGCAAGGATGAGGTCAGAAAAGCAGCTTTTAGACTAAATCAGGGGTTCCCAAATTGGTATTCCGCGGAACACTTGTATACCGTGAGAAGTGTTCCGCGGAACACAATTTGGGAACCCCTGGACTAAATCATATGCAGAACAGCTGCGCGCTTTGGTTTGGGTGCCCTGAGGCTGGCAGCCTTCAAATCAGAAAATCGCGATTTTGACCATGAAAATGAGATTTTTCGGAAAAGTTGTAAATAATAAACCCATCTTAGAATTAATTTTTACATAGGAATACATATTAGCTACTTTGTTTTTCCAAAATTTCAACCCTGAACCCAGAGTATGATATGCCCTATTGTGGCACGTTTAAGTGAGGAACACAAAATTGCTATCAAATTTTTTCACAAGGAAAAAGGTTCCGGTGTTAGAAGAATAGTAAAACAATATCCTAATCGACATTGGTCTGTATGTAGTGTGTCACGTTTGCTGGAAAAAATCGTGAAACAGGAACTCATGCACAAAAGCCAACTTATTTGCTGTCAAGAAGACAATTCTCGTTCAAGTTTGAGTGTACGGAGGACATATGGAAATGTAAAAAGTGTATAGCCAGGTCACTATACTTACTTTGGAGGAATTCATTCGACACAGGATAAATCGCACTCTCATTAAAGAACGCGAACATCGCTCCCTTATTCAAAGGAGGCAACAGAATTATCACCTATTAACACTCACCTCCCACCTTATAAAGTACTTTGAACTGGTAATTAGACAAAACTGTTTACTATCTAGAAAAAAGAAATTATTCAATCAGAACCAACATGTGTGATTATTGCACACAAACTTAAGAAAACATGAATTACTGGAAAGTTGGGACGATGGATATATTTAATTTTCTATCCCCTCAAAATACAAAGAATATTAGTAAATGGAGTTCAGTCTGAAGTTTTAGAAGTCATCAGTTCTATTCCACACGATACAGTATTAGCTCCTTTGCTGCTTATAATACTGACGATTGCAGACAGAGATTGAGATATTAAAGACAGTGTCGTATCGTGCTTCGCAGATGCCACAAAGATATGCAAGAAAATATCAAATGAAGGTAACGGAAATATTACAAAATAACATTGAAACATTATTCAAGTGTGCGGAGAACAACACTATGAAGTTATAAATATGGTAATAACAATGAACTACGAAGTGAAAGGTAAAAAACTCTAAAAGACAAACAGATAACACCACGTACTATACACAAATCAGGGATCTTTGACTAATAATTCATCGGATGCAGAATTCAGAGAACACTACAACATTAAAATTACAACAACTCGATAAAATAATGGGAATTATCTGGAGAATTTCGACAGCATTAAAGCAAACATTATGCTAAAATTATGGAACAGTTTAGTCCTACCGATAATTGAGTATTGCTCAGTACTCACAAGCCCATACAGAAATCTAGACATAGCAAATATAGAAGCTATACAAAGGATTTTTACGTCTAAGATAGAGGAAACGAAAAATGAAGACAACTACTCTACTCCTTGGAAAGAAGACGTAAGCGATACACAATAATATATGTTTGGAAAATACTCGAGGTATATGTCCCAGACTTTACAGATGAAATAAAAACACTGTAATGACATACTGTGAAATAGATTTTGTGCTGTCTCAGCTGCGGTGGGACAGGGGAGGCATGAAAACGAAGATGGAAAATACTCCCAGAATACAAGGCCCAAAACTCTGTAACGTGCTGCCGAAAGAACTGAGAGACCGCCAACACACCAGTCTACAGTAGCTACCTACAAATATCAACTCGACAGGTTCTTGTGTCAATCTCTGACCAGCCATGCGTAACTTTACGACGACAGGATGAGAGTATAAGGTAGCTTTCTCCTCTATCAAATTCCTCAATCCTGAACTGTCGTTCGAAGACAACAAAAGTATAAACACAGAAAAAATTTTAGTCAATTTCGTAGCCGCTCTATAAATGCTAGTTAAATTACTATGCTAATTGTCATTTACCCATGTTTACAGAAAAAACTTCACAAAATCACTGGTCGATTCACTATCTTTACTCATAATAAAATTATCTGTAATTCTCTTTAAGCTGAACAATTTATTAGTTAAATTAGTCATTCAACTTTTCAACAAGTTTTGGAAATTTGTCAAGAAAGAAACGGGTCCTGAGAATGCCAACCCATCAACAATTGATGGATGCCTGGGGAGGTAGAAATACTGTAGCTAAGTTATGGAGAACGAAGTACTCAAACTTCCTTAACAGCGTGGGAAGAGTTAACCTTAATATAGGCTGCAGTAGAACGGCACTAGGAGGGGCTAGTGAAAATATGGGGACTTCACTGCCTCATATTAAGAGTCTGATTAAAGAGCTAAAGACAGGCGCCTCACCAGGGGTAGAAAACTTGGCGAATGAGCATTTAAATTATGCTAATGATGTGATCAGTCTTCATACCCCATTACTGTTCTCAGCCATGCTTGCTCTGTTATATTCCTGCACAGTTTATGATGATTTCTATCACAGTCCTTGTCAAAAATAATATGGGGACATTCTATCCAGCGATAACTACAAGCATATTGCTGTTGCTTCCTGCTTCTCAAAATTACTTCAGCAACTTTTGCAACACCGACTAAATGATTATTTTATTTATGGGCGTCTCCTAGTCAGTTTGGTTTTAAAAGGTTCCATTCAACTGACCTGTATATTTATATTTTGATTGAAGGAGATTGTACTTAAATATACTGTCAGTAATTCAACTATTTACAGTATAGTTGGTTTTTGGATACAAGCAAAACATATGACAGAGTGAATCACAATATTCTATTTACAAAATTAGAAGACAGGAATGTTCCATTGTATGTTTTAAATTTGTTGAAATTTTGGTGCACACACCAAACTTTTATTGTTAGATGGGACAATGTTTTGATTCTTCATGCGGAGTTAGACAAAGCTCCTTGCTCTCTCCTCTGCTGTTTAATGTGTATATTGATGGATTAATTACTTTTTTAATGAAGTAAGAGTGAGATGTTGTATAGATAACATGAGGATAAATAACTTATTTTATGCCGATGATATGGTGTTAATAAGCCCTTCATTTAAAGGTCTGGATCATCTTATAAAAATTTTCGATCATATTCACAGAACCATGACATTAATTTTATTGTTACTAAAACTACAGTTATGTATTTCCATCCTAAACAGCTAATATTATTTTCAAAATGAGAGACGAACCAGTAGAGCAGGTACAAGAATTTAAATATCTGGGTCAAGCTATCACCAGCTCTTTGAGTGACGACTCAGACATAAGGAAACAAAATCGAAGTTACTGTGCTAAGGCAAACATGATTATAAAGAACTTCAAATTTTATACAAGCGAAGCTAAAGACATTCTTTTTCCTACTTTCTGTACTAATATTTATAGGCAACAACTCCGGGTTAATTATAAAAAAGGCTCCTGCAGAATTCTCAATTTGATTTACAACAGATTCTTCGGACTCCTGCAAAAGTTACCTCCAATTTGCTCAGCCTCTCAAATGTTCGCTAACCGCAACGTTTCGAGCCTCCCTGAAGTAACAAGACGTGTTCAATACAGTATAATGCGAAGAATTAAAAACTCAGACAATCCAATTGTCCATGCTATTCATCACTCCTACTTTATATTTTCTAGACCAGAGGTGGGCAGCCTGCGACCCATCAGGTTTCTGAGTGCAGCACAAGACACATTTTACTAACCATTGTCCACATGAATGAAAATTTTCGAATTCATATAAATATTTCCATAATATACAGACAATTTTGTTTGATTTAACAAAATTTCTTTATATTAATAAGCATAAAAGCATAAGCATAAAGCATAAAAGGTAAGCATAAAATTTTTTTCTTTTGCTTTACTATTTGAGGTTGATCACAATTCAATTAATATATAAATAATAATTTTCTCTAACTTTATGAAATTTTTGGGCTGTATTAAATGTATTTAAGTTAAGCATATTCGTGGGGCCATGTTTAGCGCACATGCACATTTTTAATTTTGCGGCTCACTGAGATGAAGGAAGGCCACTCATGCGGCCCACTCACTATAGGGGAGTGGCCAGACCCCGATTTAAACAATTTTAATTCCCCCCTAGGGGTTAAAACCGGTATTGAAATACCGGTATTAATACCGGTATTGAAGAAGTACAAATAATACCGATACCGATATTATAGGTTTTCGGTATTGACAAAAATTGCTATTGTAAAATTTAGGCAATTTAGTCCTCCGATAAGACTGAAGTGGAAGCAGATTCATTACTGAGTGAATACATGTAAGAAATGGACAAACTAGGAAAAGTGCCATCTAAAAAAAATTCCATTGATTTTGATGTTACTAATGAATTTAAAAGCTTGGAAGTTACTTTACAGAGAAGTGAGAATTTAGAGAAGCTGTACAAGGCACTGCTTTCAATTAAACCTACAAGTGCAGAATCAGAAAGAGTCTTTTCTGCTGCAGGCCTATTTCTGACGAAACTGAGATCAAGTCTATCTGAACAATCCCTAGATGCTCTTTGTTTCCTCAAAGCATACTTTCAAAATCAAACTAAGAAATAAATATTTAGATACTAATAATTTCTATCCACCCCAGTAGTTGTATAATAATATGCTAAAAAAAAATTCAAATAATATTTTTATTACAATTTAGTAATTTACTGTATAAACTTTTTCGAATAGAATGCCATCTATTTGGAGTTGGGTCATTAATTTATAGTAAATATGGTGAGTACTGCAAGTCCCTCAGACTTGTGGGAGGGTTGGTAGGGCGGCACCATAATAAATCAAAATAAATTATTTTTTTCATAATACCGGTATCAATACCGGGATTAGAATAATTGCCTCCAAATACCGGTATTGAAAATTTTCGGTATTATGCAAGCATTATTCCCCCCTTGTACAGAAAGTTGTAATATGTTTTTCATTAGTCCTTAGTGTTCAGTGAACACATTTTGGATCTTTTCCAAATGGACGACCACACCGGATTTAGCTGAAAATTTATATATTACTAAATTTTTATATTCGAATAACGAAAATGACATTATTTTCCTGGAGAAATATACGCAACATACGAAAAAAATTGCATTTATATGCGCACTAGTTTGCATGACGCATGACCGTTATCAAGTTTACACCGCTCATGACGCCCGGATACGAGCTTGCTGTGTGGCCACCGGTTAATTGAATGCCCGGTTAGGTCAACTGTACGCCCTTGACGATTGGTTAGGTCAAGTAACTTAACCAATCGTCAAGGGCATACAGTTGACCTAACCGGACATTCAATTGACCTAACCGGGCATTCATTTGACCTAACCTGGCATTCAATGGAACTAACGTGGCATTCAAATGACCGAGAGCAACTCGCAAGTAGGTAGATCACAGCACTGCATTATCATATGCTCACACTACAACAATATTCAGACTAAACTAGGTCTAAGCAGGCAACAAATAAACATTAATAACAACAAAAATTACTGTTTATGCGAGTTCGTATGAAGAAAAAGGTAAGCAAATGAAGATTTATTTATTAAAATATTATTAAATATTGCAAATTTTAATAAATAAAGGATATTATCTGCGTTTTATTTTGTAAAAACCCACTACATAACACTAAATAATTTAGATAAGGGTCATGCGCCATGCAAGCTAGTGCGCATCTAAATATGTTGCGCATATTTCTTCAGGAAAATAATGTCATTTTCGTTATTAGAATATGAAAATTTATAAGTATACGAATTTTCAGCTAAATCCCGTGGGGTCGTCCAATTGGAAAAAATCCGGGTCGTCCATTTGTAAAAGATCCGAAACTACTGCGATTCCCTACACAGTACAAGCTACCCCACAGTAAGACATCTGCTGCTGCCACCTGTCAACTTCGAACCACCCAAGGTCATAGATAGACGGAGGGGTTAACACACACACACACATACATATATATATATATATATATATAATATATATATATATATATATATATATATATACACTAGGGGCACTCAATATATTTTGCCCCACCTTTTTTTCTTAGCTAAATAATAGGCCATGGGGCTGAAATGTCTTTTGGGCCGTAAGTTTGAACTTTCTGCGCTTCACATAACCGGATTTTATTCCAGTTAGAACCTCCCCTCTTTGTATAAAACCGCTTTTAAACGCCCTTGTATAAAACCGATGGTTCACGCAGTTTCGAAAATGGCGTCTGACAGTGATGTGCGTCGTAAACAGAGAGCTGTTATCGAGTTCTTAACCGCAGAGAAAGAAACAGTTGGAAATATTCACAAACGTCTACAAAACGTTTACGGAGATGCTGTTGTTGATCGAAGCATAGTTGGACGCTGGTCTAAACGTGTGAGATCATCGGAGAGAGGGAGAGCCAACCTCGATGATGAGCCATGCAGCGGTCGCCCGGCATCGGCTGTGACATCTCACACTGTGCAACGTGCTAACAGCATGCATCATTCGTTCAAATCGGCGCGTCACATACAAGGAGCTATCACTGGAGCTAGGAATTAGTGAAGGAAGTGTGAATACGATAATTCAGCAACTGGGATACTCAAAAGTGTGTTCACGGTTTGTTCCTCGCGAACTGACTGAAGATCACAAAGCCCAAAGAAAAGAAATTGCTTCCGAGTCGATGGCTCGATACGAGACAGAAGGGGATGACTTCCTTTCACGAATTGTGACTGGGGATGAGACTTGGGTACACCACTTACCTGAAACAAAACGCTAATCCATGGAGTGGCATCAAGCAGACTCCCCACGCAAGAAAAAGTTCAATATGGCTCCCTCTGCACGAAAGGTTATGGTCACCATCTTCTGAGACATGAAAGGGGTGATTCTGGTGGACATTATGAAGAAAGG
Source organism: Bathynomus jamesi (assembly GCA_023014485.1). Taxonomy (NCBI): domain Eukaryota; kingdom Metazoa; phylum Arthropoda; class Malacostraca; order Isopoda; family Cirolanidae; genus Bathynomus; species Bathynomus jamesi. The sequence continues at coordinate 179,974 of JAJOZX010001452.1, forward strand.
ACAAACAATCAACTCAGAGGCATATATTTCTACCCTACAGAGACTCCAGAGACGTATAAAGCGAGTTCGACCGGAGAGAAAACTGGAAGACGTCATTCTTTTGCACGATAACGCAAGACCACACAACAGTTTGCAAACAAGAGAGGCCATCACAAAAATGCGCTTGACTGTATTACCCCACCCTCCAGACAGTCCGGATTTGGCACCTTCAGACTTCCATTTGTTTGAGCCAATGAAGGAGGCTATCCGTGGAAGAACGTTTCAGAGTGACGATGAAGTTGTTGAGGAGGTTAAGAGGTGGCTCCAGCGGAACCCAGCTGACTTTTACCAGCAAGGAATAAAGGCATTTGTTTCGAGGCGGAGGAAAGCCGTAGAAAAGGATGGAGACTATGTGGAAAAATCAAAACTTGTAAAAAAGGTATGTAACTACTTGTGTACAAAATTTCTGGAACTTACAAGGAAACTTGGAAAGAAAAAGAAAAGGTGGGGCAAAATATATTGAGTGGCCCTCGTGTATATATATATATATATATATATATATATATATATATATATATATATATATATATATACACATATATGGATTGGACGTGGACGTGGAGGACCTCGACCTTGGCCTCCGCGTTCTCCGGATTTGACACCCCTGGATTTCTTTGCATGGGGTTTCATAAAAACAAAGGTTTATCGCCAAAAGATCAATGCTTCTTGTTGAAACACAACATTATCAAGACTGCCATCATCAAGAAGCTGTGGTTCGAGAAACTGCTGAAGCATATCAAGGTAGACGGTACCTGTTACAGTTGCTTCCGCAAAGAAGAATGGGCCATAAAATTTTGGATTTGGTCATTCCAAGCCACACGTTAACTTTTGGAGAGTCTCTTTGCCATTCTATGACTTCAGACGGTCTTTCATTGGACCAGATAATGAACAAATTATGAAAATAAAATTATGAAAAAAATTTAGAAATTTATACATTTTTAACACATATTAAACATGATAAACATAAATAAAAGTGTGTTTTTAAAAAATTTGTCCGATTTCATTGAAATATATAGTTAATTCTGGGACACCCTGTATATGGAGTTTTTTGAAAGTAAATTATTAAGGAAGATTCTGCCAAATTGCCAGAAACTTTAAATCTCAATGAATTCTTACCCAAGCTTAATAATTTAACTCCCTCTATCAATTTTACAGTTGAACTAGAAAAAGACTTATCGATCCCATTTTTAGATGTTATAATATATAGGTCCAGAAAAAAGTTTAAGTATAATATTTACAGAAAACCCACTAATAATTGTTCCTATATACATTATTATTCGGCTCACCACATTAACGTAAAACGAACCGTTTTTCTACTTTGTTCCTAAGATGCTTACGAATTTGTAGCCCAGAGTTCATTGATGATGAAATTAGTAAAATATATAAAATTGCGTTTGATTTAAAATATCCAAAGAATTGCATTGATAAATCTTTAAAAATGGCAAAGAAAACCTTCTACGAGGTAAAAGACAAGACTCCTTATACCACAAAAAACGTCTTAGCATTACCATTTAAAGAAAATTTCCTTGATCTGCCGAAACTGCTGAGGACTTTTAACGTAAATATTGCATTCAGAAATTTAGATGTAATTAAGAATTCATTGATTAAAAACTCCCCTTTAAGTGAACAGGGTTGTGTATATAAAATTCCATGCACAATATGTAATATATTTTACATTGGTCAAAATGGCAAGACGCTTGAGTTACGTATTAAGCAGCATAATTACAGTATAAGAACCGGCCAGGAATCTAACGCCATTTTCATTCACGTAAGAGATACTAATCATCCCATTGACTGGAAAAATGCCTCCAAATTAAGTTTTAGTAAATCTATTGTTAGTAGAAATATACTTGAATCGAGGGTGATCAAGAATAATGCTGATTTTGTTCTTAATATTAGCCCTGGGCTTTATAAATTAGACTCGTACATTGTTAGAAAGGTGGTGTATTATTTTGACCGCATTCTTGCCACTTAATTGTTTGCTTTAATTAAATAAATATTATTTTAATAATTGTTAACATTTTTATGTGTACATTTCAATTGTATTGTTTCTTTTATATAGTCTTTATGTACTTGATAGTTTGGTAAACTTTTGAACAGATTAAATTATCTATTGGGAAAAAATTTTTTAGATTGTTTTTAGATTGAGTTGCCGAATGGGGAATTCTTCGCTTCCCCAATAACGGGATATTCTGGAAGGAGCACGTGACGACGATTGCACCATGTCTTTTGTTTCATTAGATTCTTGCCACTTAATTGCCCGTTTTAATTAAATACTATCTTTAATAACTGTTATCATTTTTTTTGTGTACATGTTAATTGTCTAATTTCCTTTATATAGTTTTTATGTATTCAATAATTTAGTAGTCTTTAGATTAAGTTATCTATTGGGAGAAAAATCTTTAGATTGTTTTATTGTTTTTTAAATGGAGTTGCCTTTTGGGGAATTTTTTCGCTTGTGTATTTAATTCATTTACTTAGTAAATTCTGTCTATATATATATATATATATATATATAGTGTGTGTGTGTGTGTGTGTGTGTGTGTGTGTGTGTGTGTGAGACGTCATACTATGACGGCCACCGTTACTGTGAACTTTAGAGGCCACCCTATATTAAAGGTAATGAAATTCAAAGGATATATGATATAGGGGCCACCGGCTGCACGTTGACACGTTCATATACACATGGAATCAGTAGAAAAGGGGACGAGGGGAAAAAGCATAAGAAAAGGGAAACAGTGAAAGAATACTATACTATAGTGAGTATAAAGTAACGTAACAGTAGTAAATAGGATGCTTCGGTTCCCTACATGCACAAACAAACGTAGATCGCGAACGGGGGGCGGCGTGTCCGCGCGACGGTTGCAGTTGGACGGGTCTGACGAGGATACAGCAAAACAGAGTCTACCCCAAAACAGAGGCTCCCCTTCCAAACAGCCGAATTAATTGTGGGCGGGGCTTATACGGTATGACCAGACAAAAATCTACATCAAGCACAGCTATTTGTATGCTCATCCATACACTGAACGGAGTCTATACATCATATCCAGACAGGAATGTTAAATACACACACACACACACGCAGTTTTAGTGAGGAAAGTCCAATATACAGCTACTATCCAGGCCCAAATTCGCTTAAAGATAATGAATACCAAATATGCATTCGTAAGTTATTGTAAATACCATTTTTGCTATAATAGTGAGGGAACACAATAATTAAATTAATGAGATATAGGTTATTGAACACAACAATAATAAGTAAGTAATAATTGAGATAATAACAATACGGTAGTGGTACAGTGACGGATTAGGCCTAACTGCGGTCGTAATGGTAAGTTGGATTGAACGATATTGAAGACACTTTTGAAGAGAGCCAATTTGGTTAGGCTGAGAGTATATTGAGTTTGTAGGCTACACAAAAGTGCCTACGCCGGTTTTGGTGATGAAAAACTTGTTGAAAGGAAATTAAGATTTGCAGGTCGAAAAGGATGAATGTTGAGTGAGGCAAAAGGCCGGAAGGATGACGACGATTGAATCTTGCAGAAGTGAGGTTGCTTCCGGGAAGGGGGGGGGGCATGAAATAGTAGTTACGTGACATAGCAAACCAGACGTTAACATCTGGTGAATCTCATTTATGTTTATGTGTTGTAGTACTGGATAACCCACCCAACTTAACCCCTTTGCATTTTTATCTGTGGGATTATGTTAAAACACTTGTGTATCGGGACAAACCCATGTATCGGGCAGAATTCTGTCAACGAATCAGAGGTTATTGTATCCATTCCACAAGAGCATCTTGCTAATGCTCTTATGAGGCTTGAGGGTGGAATGCACAGTGAAACGACGAATGATGGTCATCATGTGGAAGTCTTCTAAATTAGAACAGTTTGAAAATGTAAATGATTATACATATTGCATACACAGCATATATTAATTAATAATAATTAATAATAAGACACCTTGTACTTTAATTATTTCATACTACTAAAAGAAATTGGTATTTTTCTAATAATAAAATGGGGGTCAATCCCAGAATAGGCACCTGATGTACCTCAATCCCAGATGAAGCACCTGCGTTCAACCTCAATCCCAGAATAGGCACCTTGCAAGGAATTAAATAAAAAAAACCTGATGATTACAAAATTTATTGTTTATACAAAGTTTATTACAAATGTAATAAAGGCAAAGTTATAAAAGGTTTAAAGTGGTTTAATGAATAAAGAAAAATTTTAGATATTATAAATTCCTGCAATATGAGCCCGAATGTTTCTGAATCCATCTGAAGCGAATCTATCTTGCCACATAAATTGGCAAGATTTCAGGTGCCTATTCTGGGATTGATCCTAAAATGGTAAGTACAGTAATTACTGCTTTGGTTCAGTGGAAGTACACTGACACCATTTTTACCAAAATCGATCAATATTTAGGGGTCGCGCATCGACCTTGAAAATTTCAATTTTGGAAATTTGGCCAAATTGACAATTTTTTACTGAATAAAGATAAATCATCAAATGACCATATTTTCTGAATCCTCTCAGTGAAAGAAATCCTCTCAGATACTTACCGAGTTCATAGGACAAGTGGTTTAGAAGTTATACTCACCTTGAGATAGCATTAAAATTTAAAATACCGTATTTGTCCCCCCATATGCTGTCTGCAATTGTCTGCTTTTTAGGATAAGATAAAACGAATAAGGAAAGATCAAATGTATTTTGTATTAAAACGGTTTACCGATATCACTAAAGGCACTTACTCCGGTGCCCCTAACTAGGTTCAAAAACTGTATGAATCGTGGTTAGAACACACGTCATCTTAAGGCGTGCGCCATGTACTCTCTCTGCTAACTCCCTTTCCCTCTGCGCTACGTCATCTTGGCAAGTGACGATTTCTTGAAGTCACCGAGTTCTTTCCGGCTCTTTTCCACGAGCTGAAGAAGACCCTGCAGCTGTGACTCGTCTTTTGTGACAGTGTTCGCGTAATCTTCTATCAGTTTTATCCCTCTCTCTGCCACGTCGTTGGTAACTTTCAGATGCGAGATGACATTCTTCAGATCACAGTAGTTCTTATCTTGATCCCACTTATTCATCGGCAGAGTGAGCCACGTAGACGCGCACACCTGCAGGCCTGTGAACACGAACCACGTGACTCATCGATCAGGTCCGGAAGGTGCGTCGTGTCATCAACTGAGACGTCATACGTGAAGTCCTCGGGCACAGCGAGGCGGCGCAGCTTCTTTGCCATCTCGTGCTTCACAGTGTCTTCCACTTTGTCACTGCAGAGGGCGAAAACGACGGTCTGAGGCCTCAGATACCACAAGTGCCGCCTGATCACTGCCAGTGAAGCCTCTGCAATCTCGCGATCCACAGCCCTGTACTGCAGAAGACGCTGGTACAACACAAAGTCATTCAGCGGGGCATCAGCTGCGACATGAGCCGCCAGCTAGGCAGGTGCGTAGAGGAGTGCAGTAAATAGTACCACTCTCTGAAGTTTCTGTACCAGCTCGTCGTCGAACTCCAGCTGACCGCTGAACATCAGGAGCTTCGTGTAGTAGATGATCTGAAACGAATACGCACTGTGATGTATAAATACCGATACCACTCCATATAAGTTTGTTTAATGGTAAATTATATTTATTTATCTTATTTTTTTCTGGTAGGGACTTCAAATGGCTGTTTGCAGAAGGCAATACAATATTTAACTTCTAATTCAAAATACCAACCTTGGCCATCCACCTCGCATGATGGTAGGCTCCTGGGCGCATGAAGTGTGTGCCACGACGTGGCTGGGCCCCGAGTACCAGGAGTGTAATCTCCGCCACTTCTCGGTAGTCTTCTCTGACAAGACCAGAAACGGTGCCGAGGAACTTGACTGCCTCATCTCGGAGCTCCATCAGCCACGTCACCTCCGCCAAATGCTCGATCTCCAGCTCGCGATAAGTTGAGAGGTCGAGCTTGTCCCACCTGAAAGGGGAGTTATGAAAATATTGCATGAAAACGACTGAAGTTTCCCTTTTCGACTGCTATTAACATCATTAGTAGAAGGACGCTGATATCTCAATTGCTCTGAAGGCAAAAAATAATTGGAGAAAACAAATGCGCCTTAGACTTGAAATTCACCTTCTCCTCAGATACTGGAACAAAGGTTCAGTTGGTGCTGTGGTTCTTCCAAACGCGGTGATGACCACTGCCCCCACGATGAGCTCCATAACGTGATAGCGACAGCCCAGCTGGAAGAGCGGTTTACCAAGCATGTTCTCCGGCCGGACCACCGCACCCTGCACCCTCTCCGTATTGGAGGAAGTTGTGTCGAAGCACAGTCCAATCACGTTGTTCACGCATCCCCAGTCTTTGAGAGCACGAAAGGTCGCCTGGGCCTGGGACAGACCGGTGCCGTCAGCAACAGTCGGAACGGCCAGCAACTTTCCTTCTGTGCATTGGGGAGCTCCGGAGATGAGAATCGCCTGGCGGTGCTCCAATGATCCAAGAGAGTCCTGAAACGTATGTCATACATGCCAATCCATTATCGTCCACTGGAATATGTCAATCCACTGTCGTCACTGGAACATGTTAATTCACTGTCGTCCACGGTGATGGCAAAACTGACCTTGATTACTTTACCGTCCCAGTGGACGACAGTATGCCTCGGAGATACGAAGGATTTCTGCACAGCTGTCGACACTTCACAACGATGTGCCACTCTTCCACGGCGAGACGTGTCCTTCGAGATACTGAATTTGTCCAGGTCTGCGGGCGGATCTGCCGAACGTAGGACTGCCGCCACGACACTTGCCACCTATGTGCGAAATTGAAAGGAAATTCACAAAGATGCGTATGGTTTTTATGTGACAAAATAATCACTAAATTTTCCGTCGTTACGTCTATTATATCTTTGTCAAGGAAAGATCATTACTGATATATACACACCTGATTATTGGACATCCGGAAGCGATCAGCCACTTCAATAACAGCTGGTGCATTGAGGATGCGGTGAGGAAGGCTGATTGATACAGTTGATTCTCTCGGCTGTCGGTATGGTGGTTCTAGCTATGATTCGGAGTTGCTCGATGATCTGCTTTCTATAGATTCATCGTCGCTCTCAGCTTCGGTTCCTAATTTCGTTTTTGAGGTACCTGGCTCATCACGAGATTGTTGTCTTGAGAGTTGCCATTTTCTCTTGACAACGAACACTTTATCATTCCCACTCATTTAATATCTTCTTGTTTGTTGTTGTCTGAGAGCAGTCGACTTTTCTGTATCTCTTCAATAACATCGGGAGCTCCGATGTCCCAGAGCTTGTTCAGATTTTCTGAAAACTTCTCCCTGCCTATTCCCGCGTCACTATCTCTCATCTTGCTCTTCTGCAGCGAGCGCCACTCTTCCCAGTTTTCTTTCGCAGTTACGCCTCGTGATCGTCTTTATACGTGCCATGTTCCAAAATGCCAGAACATTGACCACCGTATCTTTTACGGCGGCCTTCCTGTCAGTAGTTTCCTGCTTGGCATAGAAGAAGTACTGGAGAACTTGATGGGTGGTTGGCAATTTGGCACCACCGATCGAGGAAGATGGCTGACCAATTAAGAAGACGTCCGTGGCTGACCTTAGAGAAGGTGGTGCTGTTATTGCTGCTTTCTCTTTTCCAGAATAAGTAACTTTCAGAGTCTTCCCACTCCTGGTTGTTAGCAGTTTATCCATTGTACTAAAGTCTAGACTTATCAAACAAGACCTAAATATTGATCGATTTTGGTAAAAATGGTGTCATTGTACTTCCACTGAACCAAATCATGGGAAAAACTTTGACCAGCTATAATTTTTTTTAAAAAGTGAAAAGTGATCCACCCTAATTTACAGTTACCCGCATATGTAATGTTCCTCGCCTCACAGGGGACTCCGTACATGTGGCAACGCCGCAGCGATAGTCAAGGTACCCCAAATGGGGAGAGGTGGGGTGGAGGGGGGACAACCGAGTCCATCAACATATAACATTGACATACAGGTAAGGCGCCGTTCAAAAATTATGTAATGTTATTTTTGCTAAAACCTGCCCCCCCTATGTAACGTTCCGTAACGTGTGGAGTGTGGGGTGGGTGAAGTGTTACATAACATCTTAGGGGGTGGCTGGTTTAGCGTTACGAACGTTCCTGGGGGATGTGGGGTGTCAAGTTTTAGCAAAATTAGCGTTACGTAATTTTTGAACGGCCCCTAATTATAATGTAATATCTGTGTTCATAAAGATAAACGATTAATATGATCGTGAACAGCGTTGAACTCCATGTTTACTGGTCTTATACAGTAATAAGGTTCCATTATTATTACTGCAAGTCTATATGAACAGATACCACAATACAACATTTTATATACTAGTGAATTTGAACCAAAAATAGACATTACACAGCCATCCTCCACACTCCCTCATTCCTCTTACCCACCCAGCAGTCTCGCATATATTAAATCATTATGTAACATAACAATACTAATATGTATGTAGAGTTCGTGTGCAGCTTTAAACCTTTACTAACTTACGAATCTACACGATTATATATATATATATATAATTTTTATATATATATATATATATATATATATATATATATATATATATATGTATTGACATTGAGCGAGAAAAAGATTGAGAGAGTGAGAGAGAGAGAGCGAGGTAGAGGGGCAGAGAGTTAGTGAGAAATGGCTTATAAGAACTTGTTAACAGTTTCGATCTGAATAACAGTAACTGATTATGAAAATCACATAAGAATAATCCCCGGTTATACTAGCATAAACATATTTATATATACTTATAAATTCATACAATATTATACTAAGGTTTGTGAAATGAGTTGATGGGCCAAACCGTCGTGTTGATATGGTTACTTGCTGTCGACGTCCAGGAAAGACTACATATGGGCGTGTCACTGGAAACCGTAAGGTGACGGTTGCATGAAGCAGGATATCACCACCGGTTTGTGGCTGATGCCTATTATATTAATAGTGTTTTCCATATTGTATTTGTATTATCAATGTGGAGAAATAATGATTTAATCACGATGGATAGATAAACCCATTAATGTTTTCCAGATTTCCTGTTGCATTATCAATGTGGAGATATCATTAGATCTTAACAAGGAATATATATATATATACACACTAAAACACCAAATCTTTATTACAACAAGTATGCAATGGTTGAGAATGTTTTTCTAAATAGTTTATCATACAAAATGATGAAGTTATACAAAATGCTCACAATTTGCCACAGATTAACATAAATGGCACAGCTATACACGGTTTATAGTTAGTATTTGGTCCATCCCCCAATATTGTCTATTACATCTTGTAATCTGTGTGGCATAGATGCAACATGCTTATGTATGATGTATGGGTTCCTTCGGAACATCTTTCTCAGCCATAGTGTGATCCAACAGCTAGTGGCTGGTCCGCTCCTGCCCAGACTCCCACAAATTCACCACATTCCCACACACGTTCTCAATGGGGTTGAGGTCACACCCCTTACTAGGTCAGTCCAGTCTGCAGTTATCCAGAATAAAATCCTAAAGAACAATTTTATGACCATTATTTGTCCCATGTAAATGTGGAAACCGGACATACAAATGCGTGTAATACATAAATCTTACTCTATTAATAATATAATATTCTATAACACACAAACACAACATACCTGCATAAATATAATCTGCTCAGGATGGGGCAAGACACGCGCGTACAGAAGGCAGCATCACCTGCAGCATCACCTCCTCCGTGATCTCTATATATTGATCTGCCGTAAACCTCCCGTGGATCTCAGTCAGCTCTCCTATTCCTTGCAGGTGCATCCATCCCCACACATTCGCCGTCACGTGCCCACTCCGTGCCACTTCGTAAATATTTTGGCGGGCATATCTCGTGTTGTCCTGTCGTCAACACCGAAAACGGCCTTGAGTTGTAGACGCAAACGTCTTCTCGTCAGAGAAGATAACTCTGCTCCAGTATGCGAGATCATCATTTATATGCTGGCAAGCAAACGAGAGCCTGGCCTGACGATGTCGTTCCTCGATCCTCTCTTTTTTGGCAGGAGTACCGTGGTGATATCTTGCTTCATGCAGCCGTCTCCTTACGGTGTCCACTGACACACCCATATGTAGTGTCTCCCTGATGGCGACTGCGTTGTTGATAGGATCGTTTTGCCCTTTGTTGATTATTCTCCGGTCTTCTTCTAGGGTGGTCTTCCTTGGTGTCCCACACTTAGGACGATCTAGCAAATTCCCAGTCTCCTGCCACCTGTGCACCCAGCGTCGAACAGTAGGCTTCGAAATTCCCAGTTCCATGGCTATGCCAGCTACAGAGAGGCCTGTTTCCTACTTACCAATTATCCGGCCTCGCTGTGCAATTTTATCTTGAGGTGGATTCATTTTCAGAGTCGGTGTTCGTTATACGGTGTAGAAATATCGTATGAACATAGATCATGTCAGTAACCATGTCAACACCTCGGTTTGGCCCATCAACATCATTTCACAAACATTAGTATAATATTCTATGAGTTTATAAGTATTTTTACTGTAAACCAGGTTAATTTTGCGGCTGCAAATTTTTGCTCTTTCATATCCTTGGACGAGTTTGCGGCATCATAATTTCGCGGTCAACAGTTGCTAGTTATAATCTTACATATTAAAATGACGTCATGCATGACGACGTGATTGGTCGAGGTTGAGGTCGTATATCAAGGCAAGTTTTACCTCTTGGTATGCGGATAAAGTTTCAGCAGCACTCAACGTAAATTAATCTCTCGGTAAGATAGATTTGAAGCTCTCCACACTGAAAACAATTCTTGCTAAATGGATTGTCTCTGCGATAACCTACACAAAATGAGGGAGACTATTCGGAAGGGTTGGGAAACTAGCGACATTCATGACATTCTTGTTATACAGTAATAATACAGTATAATTAAAAATGTTTTTACTGCTTTAACTTTAGAATGTTTTATTACAATATACTGAATTTACTTTTCAAATAAAGTATTTTAATGATCTAAGTTTTATTTTCTTACAATCTTCCAAAGATTAGTTTAAATTGTCAAATTTTCGCCTGCTGGATATTTTCGCGTAAACTATAGCCTACGCGAAAAACGCGAAAATTTCCTGCAGGCGAACATTTTGCATTCACTAGTATATAAAAAGTTCTCTTGTAGTAGCTCTTCATATAGATTTGCAGTAATCATAGTGGAACCTTATTACTGTATAAGACTAGTAAACTACATGGCGTTCAACGCTGTTCACGATCATATTAATTGTTTATATTTATGAACACAGACATTACATTATAATTACCTGTATGTCAATGACTGCACATTCAATTGTCCTTTAGATATACAAGTACTATGGGCGCAAAATGGGAGAGTGCAATAGCAATGTTGCAATGTTGCAAGACCCCTCCCCTTCCCCCTTGTTGCAAGACCCCTCCCCTTCCCTCTTTTTGCAACCCCCACCCCCAAGGGTGCCAAAAAATGGAAAAGAAAAAAGAAGCAAGGTGGATTCCCCCCAGCTGCCACAAGCTAGGAGGAATCAACCTAACCTAAGAGAGCGAGGAGAGAGGAGAGAGAGAGAGAGAGAGAGACCATCTTTCGCCTGGCTCCGCCAGAGGCATAATAGCTCTTGGTCTTTGCACGTGGTTTAGAAGATCCTACTCAGCCAGTTGGCCTAATCAGTCAGTTGGCTAAATCAGCCAGTTGGCTTAGAAGGCTTAATTTGTCTTAAAAGTCGTAAATGGCTTGTTCAGGTGTACATTATTACTTTTTGAGTTGCCAGATTGTGCTATTTATCTAATTAAAGCAGATTTTCTTAACAGTTGGCTTAGAAGTCTTACGCAGCCAGTTGGTTTAGAAGGCGTAACCAGCCATTTGGTATAGTGTATACATAGTAGGGTGGTCCAACAAATAAAAGTTTTATTTTTGTACTTCCTCAAGGCTGACCTTGTTTGAAATCATAAAAAGATAATTGCTACAAAAATGAGCTTATTCCGACTATATTTAGAGGTCGCTACAAAATGAATAATTTTCTCTTAAATGAAAAAAAAAATAAAATTTGACAAAAGACCATACAAATGGCTTTTAATTCTGTAAAGACGCTTTAGAGGGGGTAGGAAATGCTCGTCGATGAGTCTCAACAATGCGGAGAAGGAATTATTTTTCCTGCTCATCTTTGGTAAGCGTTGTATTGTACCTCTGGATAAGAGCAATCGCTCTCTCTCTCTCTCTCTCTCTCTCTCTGCAGAGTCATTGACAACTTTCATCTTCAATGCTCTTTCTTTCAACAACTCGTAGTTGTCGTTACTTGGCCAATCACTTGGTGGTTTCGAAAGAACCTCTTGAACAATCTTCTTTCCGTTTTTATCCAGTACATCGAAGAATTGAGCCGTCTTCTCGCTGACGTAAGTTTCCAATGGGTTTGCTGTTTCGAACAGCTTTGAATCGAGGAGCTTCAGACCTTTCGCTTTTGCAGGATGAGATCACTTTTTAATCATATTTTTTTTTACTTTGCTGTCCAACCCCTCGTCAAAAAGTGACAGTCCAATCAGCTCTTCCGAGAAGTACCAGAGATGTCACTTAAATGCCTTGAGCGCAATTTCAGCCAAACCCCTGTTTGGATAAGTCTCCATAACTGTTAGAAAAGCTAAGTCGTTTCTAGGGGTCCTCACTGCCAAGGGTGCTTCATACCAATATTTACAATAAACAAGTGCCACAAAGAGACAAAAATCTTTCAGACCCTTTTTTTCATGAGCAGTAAGTTTCATTTGCTCCTAGAAGCGAAAGATCTTCAAAGCATAGGTAGCTTTTGCCATCCAGCGAGCCTGATGAAGAGCTCCTGGAGCTCTGATGTTGTACTTCTTAGGCAAACTTCCTCCCAGGAAAATTAGAGAAAGATGGAGGAATTCACTGTAGTCATCTCTTGAGAAGCTGCTGTTCTGAAGAGTCTCGGAGAGGTATTGTATCATCTCTTGACAAAGTTCCCACAAAAGTTTCCTTCAAAAAGTTCCATTCCTGCTGATATAAAGTTTTCTTTATTGATAACTGGCCATTGTGCCATGAATCGCTTAAACAATGAGACTTGTGATCTTTTCGAAAGTTTAAGAATATTAGAAAATACGTTAGCCAAAACGACCTCATACACATGATGACGACATGCTATCCACGTCAGAGAGTGACCTACAGCTCTCTCTATCAGGGTACAAGCTCCAGACATCAGCCCAGTATTCGATGCTGTTGTATCAAATACAAGCCCCTGCAAATGGTTTTTCAAGCCCCACTCATCCAACATCCTGAGGCAAACATCAGCTTGTGCTTGTCCCGTTCCGTGAGGGATGAGTGGAACACCAAGTAGTTTACCTTCTCCTTCTCCTGACACAACGATTGCGATGCAGTCCACAATTTTCATGTCCCCTGTTATATCAGGAAGCATTTTCCCATCCCAGTGAAGCAGAAGCGGAGTGTTAGGAGAAAAGCTTGATTTTACAGCGGTGGCGATAGTTAAAATGACATGGTGTCCAGATCATGGCCAAGAGACTTAGCTGATGCTGCAATAACAAAGGCCGCATTGCGATCGGTTAGATTAACACGGTCGAGTGCCTTGGCTACCTCATCTGAGATGACTGTTTTAATGCATTTGGAAGGAGGGTTTGATGATGATGTAGTTCTTTCACCCACATCATACAGCTATCTATTACACACTGCATTAAGAGGCTCCCACATTTCCAGCCTTTGCTTGTCAAAATCTGCAAACTCAGGGTGAATCAAGTCACCGCTTGAATCAAGCTCACTTAACCCAAGACGAATTAATATGTGGGTTTTGTACATGAGTAGTATGGGCGCAAAATGGACGAGTGCAATGCAATTGCAAATTGCGATCAATGTTGCAAAGGAAATGTTGCAAGTTGTTATGCAACAAGGGGTTATGCAACTTGGAGGCGGAGTTATCCCCCAAGAGAAAGAGAGAGGAGAAGGAAAGAAAGGAAGAGGAGAGGTGTTCGCCTGGCAGGAGCCAAGCGCGTATTAAGACTTCAGCCGAGCGGCAGTTTTCTTAATATGTTCCTAATCAGCCAGTTGGCTTAGAAGGCTGAGTTGCCAGATTGCGCTATTTATTTAATTAAAGCATATATTCTGGCTTAATCCGCCAGTTCGCTTAGAAGGCTGAGTTGCCAGTTTGCACTATTTATTTAATTAAAGCATATATTCTGGCTGAATCCGCCAGTTGGCGTATCTGGCTGAGTTGCCAGTTTGCGCTATTTATTTAATTAAAGCATATATTCTGACTTAACCCGCCAGTTCGCTTAGAAGGTCTAACCAGCCATTTGGTATAATTAAATAATAATAATAATAACGTTTATATATACAACCAAAAGAATTAAATAAAACAAAACCACATCACTCTTTATTTAGACAAATTATTGGATTGGCATAATCCGTCAGCTGGCTTAACCAGCCAGTTGACTTAGAAGGCCTAACCAGCCATTTGTATAATTAAATAATAATAATAATAATAATAACGTGTATATATACACATCCAAAAGAATTAAATAAAACACCATCACATCACTCTGCTTATTTAGACAAATTATTGGATTCAATTTCACGAAATATATTGAAAATAAATATACATTCCTATACAAGCGAAGGAATGTATGCAATCAAAAATAATAATAGCATACGAACTACGAGCGAGGAGTATATATATATATATAATAAAAAAATAATAATATACAAGCCCGGACCTATCCAAATTGATCATTGTAACGAAGGTCAAGCGTGACACTCCACCTTAGACCTACAGTTTAACGCTGAATCCGAACCATGTCTAAAAAAATGTTAAAACACTCCTTAACACAATAAAATCTAATTTCAGAATAAAAAAAAATTTAAACAGCCTAACCATACAAAATATCATTCGGAAGCGGAATAAGACGGTTTACCGAGAATAACAGAATCACCTTGTGAAAATAATATTTATCATTTACTACAGAATTGCTTACTCCGTGTAAGGTCTAGCTTTTCACCCCGTCCTAGACGTACAGTTTTACGTTTGAATCCGAACCACGTCTAAAATAAAATGCTAAAACACTCCTTGACACAATAAAATCTAATTTCAGGATAAAAATTTAAAACAGCCTAACCATACAAAACATCACTCGGAATTGTCCTGAAAATGAAAGAAAGAAAAAATAAACAACAATCACCAACCTATAAAAAATATAAAAATTGATGAATATATATATATATATATATATAAGGTAAAACCAAATTAATTTATCCAAAGAATTCACGAAAACAATTTCTTTATTTCAGTTAAACAAATTTATTTCGACAAATTATTGGAACCAATTTCACGAAATATATTGAAAATAATATACATTCCTATACAAGCGAAGGAATATATGCAATAAAATATAATAATAGCATAAGAACTATGAACGAGTAGTATATATATAATAAAAAATAATAATATACAAAACCGGACCTATCCAAATTGTTCATTCTAATGAAGGTCATGCGTGCCACTCTACCTTAGACCTGCATTTTAATGTTGAATCCGAACCACGTCTAAAATAAAATGTTAAAACAACCATTAACACAAATTCTAATTTCAGAATAAAATAATTTTAAACAGCCTAACCACACAAAATATCAATCGGGAGCAGAATAAGACGGTTTACCGAGAATAACAGAATCACCTGGTGAAAATAATATTTGTCATTTACTACAGATTTGCTCACTCCGTCGAAGGTCAAGCTTTTCACCCCGTCCTAGACCTACAGTTCAACGGGGGATACTACTACAATAGATCTAGTTGGCCTGGTGAAGTAGTGAGTTCACTTCTTTTACTCTCTATCTCTAAGGTACACGCGGATCATCGGGGATCTTTTTTTCTATTCCATGGAATTTTAGATCCTCCCCTTTTCCGTACCGTAACAGTTGAATTTTATCAATGTTAAACTTCATATAAAAACTATGCAACGTCGCCTAAAACTTAATACATTATTGCCCGTAGCCCATCCTTCATCCATTAAAAAAATTCTACTTTTTCGGCAATCTTTGTTTAGCATCCCCCCTGATTGTTCATCCCGGTGAAGGTCAAGCGTGTCACTCCACCTTAGACCTACAGTTTAACGTTGAATTCGAACCACGTCTAAAATAAAATGTTAAAACACTCCTTAACACAATAAAATCTAATTTCAGAATAAAAAAAATTTAAACAGCCTAACCATACAAAACATCACCCGGAATTGTCCTAAAATTGAAAGAAAGAAAAAAAATAAACAACAATCAGTTAATCTATAAAAATATAAAAATTGATGAATATATACAGTATATATAAAGTAAAAACCAAATTAATTTATCAAAAAAATTTACGAAAACAATTTCTCTACTTCAATTAAACTAATTTTTTATCTTTTTATAACAAATTTTGCTTATTTTGAAGTCTCACACAATTTATATACGGAAAGCATAATAAACTTAAACAGTCCGAATGTGACCCAGTATAAATTAGCGTCTTTAACGATTATTTTTCGACTTTAAACTTTTAAATTAACTTAAAATTATAAAGCGAACTAAAACTACAAAGCGATGCCTGTAAATCCATTATTTACTTCCAGTCAAAAATAAAATTAAAAACTCGAATAGATTTTGTTACTTCTTTATTGAATCTCTTAGAATGCCTACTATATATATATATATATATATATATATATATATATATATACATATATATATATATTATTACCTAAAATTGCCTCACCATACACTCAAACATTTTAAACCATGCTGTATAAAAATCAACGCGAAAAGGACACAACCCGAATTCCGACTCTAATTTTGACTCCATATTATTACGGCTTCGACAAGACGACTCCTCAAATAAATTTTGAGTCAAAGCGGTTCGGAAATCTAGACTCCAACGAAAACAGAAAAAAAAAATTTGACCGCCATAATTGAAAATGCTCGCTATGAGAAGGAATTTTGAAAATGATGGGTGCCATCTTGAAAAACAGCTACAATGATTTTTAAGGAATGAGAATCGAAATTTGCTTGCAAATGGGATAACACAATGCATCTTGCTATTTAAATAATCGAACCAGAATATTTATTAATGCTATAATACGGGTAGCAACAATTTTGCCCGAAATATAAGGCGACGTGGGAAAGCCCTTATATTTATATAAAGGAGCACCGCGTAGCCACCAAAATGTTGTGTTTAATTTCTTTGAGGGCCCATTCCTTCATTATTATATTTCATTATTTACTCTACTTTCTATTCATTTTCTCTCTATCTTTCATTTATCGTTCTCTTTATTCTCGTTTTGCTGTGCTTTATAAATACGGGTAGCACGTGGCCGAGTTTGAGAAGCCATTATGATTCGAACAATGCAAAGGAAACCGGGGGATTGATTATACACTACACTTTACTAACTTTTATTTATGCCATTACGCTTTTAGATAAGCGGGGTAATGCGATGGGGTGGGGGAGTAACGCAATACTATTCTAAATTTAAAACTACTTCGTAACACAAAAACACCTTAACTCCAAGGCCGACCGATGACTGAAGGGCATTTCTGCCCAGACAAACGTTTTCACGAGCTAAACACATTTCTATTCACAATCCGTCTAATTCTGCGTATTGTCAAAAACATTTAAAAACGTAGAAGATTGGGGTCGATCCAACAATAAAGAATTATGAAATGCTTCGATATATATATATAACATCTACTAAGTCCTTTTTAATCCGGTAGTTCAAAGACTACATTCATTTTCACCTGTTCAGTCTTATTTGTTTAAGGTTCAAAATTGAGTGTAAAACGCGTTGCAAGAGAGCATTTCTCTCCTCCACCAGGCGGTCATGTGTGGCGGAGAGCGCAAGAGAGCAACCCGCTCCTCCACCAAGACAGGTCTAGGGGCGGGACCACCTGCTTCAACCCCGTGTGAAGAGAGGAGAGCAGAGGGGGACAACAGAAGACAGCAATAGGGTATTTAACACCGAGAAATTTCAACTCTTGAGATATGGTAGAAATGAAGAAATTAGACTGCATATTAGACCAGATGAGCCGGGTGTACATGACTATGTGCGGTGGAGAGCGCGAGAGAGCAACTCGCTCCTCCACCAAGCGGTCATGTGTGGCGGAGTGGGCAGAGAGCAACTCGCTCCTCCACCAAGACAGGTCTAGGGGCGGGACCACCTGCTTCAACCCCGTGTGAAGAGAGTGAAGAGAGGAGAGCGGAGGGGGACAACAGAAGACAGCAATAGGGTATTTAACACCGAGAAATTTCAACTCTTGAGATATGGTAGAAATGAAGAAATTAGACTGCATATTAGACCAGATGAGCCGGGTGTACATGACTATGTGCGGTGGAGAGCGCGAGAGAGCAACTCACTCCTCCACCAAGCGGTCATGTATGGCGGAGAGCGCAAGAAAACGGCTCACTCCTTCACCAAACCAAACCTAGAGGCAGGGACCAACAGCTTCGATCTTTGTGTGAAGAGAGACCGACATGTGGAAACGCATCATTGCACACACACACATTTTATTCATGCAGTTAACCGTGATTCACTGTCGACAATTGAGTTAACATGACCTACTAATTGTCACCATCATGCACTTATCCGTGATCATCACATGGAGCTAACCGCGACTTGGAGGTGTTTACATTCACCTGGCCAATTAGATCTATTGTAGTACTATCCCCCGTTAAACTGTAGGTCTAGGACGGGGTGAAAAGCTTGACCTTCGACAGAGTAAGCAATTCTGTAGTAAATGATAAATATTATTTTCACAAGGTGATTCTGTTATTCTCGGTAAACCTTCTTATTCCGCTCCCGAGTGATATTTTGTATGGTTAGGCTGTTTAAAATTTTTATATTCTGAAATTAGATTTTATTGTGTTAAGGAGTGTTTTAACATTTTATTTTAGACGTGGTTCGGATTCAGCGTTAAACTGTAGGTCTAAGGTGGAGTGTCACGCTTGACCTTCGTTACAATGATCAATTAGGATAGGTCCGGGCTTGTATATTATTATTTTTTTATTATATATATACTCCTCGCTCGTAGTTCTTATGCTATTATTATTTTTGATTGCATATATTCCTTCGCTTGTATAGGAATGTATATTTATTTTCAATATATTTCGTGAAATTGGATCCAATAATTTGTCTAAATAAGCAGAGTGATGTGATGGTGTTTTATTTAATTCTTTTGGATGTGTATATATAAACGTTATTATTATTATTATTTAATTATACCAAATGGCTGGTTAGGCGTTCTAAGTCAATTGGCAGGTTAAGACATCTGACGGATTATGCCAATCCAATAATTCGTCTAAATAAAGAGTGATGTGGTGTTGTTTTATTTAATTCTTTTGGTTGTGTATATATAAACGTTATTATTATTATTATTTAATTATACCAAATGGCTGGTTAGACCTAAGCGAACTGGCCGGTTAAGTCAGAATATGTGCTTTAATTAAATAAATAGTTCAAACTGGCAACTCAGCCAGATACGCCAACTGGCGGATTCAGCCAGAATATATGCTTTAATTAAATAAATAGTGCAAACTAGCAACTCAGCCTTCTAAGCGAACTGGCGGATTAAGCCAGAATATATGCTTTAATTAAATAAATAGCGCAAACTGGCAACTCAGCCTTCTAAGCCAACTGGCTGATTAAGCCAGAATATATGCTTTAATTAAATAAACAGTGCAATCTGGTAACTCAGCCAGATAAGCCAACTGGCTGATTATGGGATGGGCCCTATAAGACTACGGCCGCTCGGCTGGAGTCTTAATATGCGCTTGGCTCCTGCCAGGCAAACACCTCTCCTCTTCCTTTCTCTCCTTCTCCTCTCTCTTTCTCTTGGGGGATAACTCCGCCTCCGTGTTGCATAACCCCTTGTTGTTCTTGCAACATTTCCCCTTGTTGCATAACAACTTGCAACATTCCCCTTATTGTATAACAACTAGCAACATTCCCACTTGTTGCATAACAACTAGCAACATTCCCCTTGTTGTACAATAACATGCAACATTCCCCTTGTTGCATAACAATGTGAAACATTCCCCCTTCCCCCCCGTTGCATAACAACTTGCAACATTGCACTCGTCCATTTTGCGCCCATACTACTTACATGTATAAGTTTGTATGATATATTGTGTATCCTTTGCAACTAGCTCTCGTAACCTAGGTTAATATATATAAGTATATATATAAAGGATCTAAAGGGTTGAATAGTTAGAGTTCATATTCTGCATGATTTTCTTCTTTCTGATCATAGCCCATTAGAAATATTAATTAACTTTACCAATTTATGCGCAACACGATTTAACAAGAACTCAATAGGTAAGAATAATCGCGTCGATTGGTCCAATGTTAATGTGCAGCAGAGAATAGAAAACAAAGACAGAACAAGTCACCTCTTTAATAATTTAGAAATTTTGCATCTTGCCTGTAATAATCCTTGCTCAAATGATTCTCACTGTAAACTCATAGATAGGTATTATAGTAAGATAATATCCCTGTTAAGAGAAGCAGGAAGCCCCCTGATTAAATCTTACAACTATCATACTAAGATTATTCCTGGATGGAATGATTTTACTGCTCCCCTGAAGAGGGAATCGAAAGACGCCTATGATTTGTGGTGCTTTCATGGTAGACCAAGATTAGGACCAGTATACATGAATATGTGTAGAAGTAGGGGTCAGTATAAGGTGGCCATAAGGCGATGTAAACAGGAAGAAGAGTCTATTCCTGCATCAAAAGTCTGTGAAGCTCGCATAAATAACAATAATAACAAATTTTGGAAATTTGTTAAGAATCAAACGGGTGTCAAAAATGTCCTCCCTCCAACAATCACTGGGGTGTTGGGGTAGGATGAAATTGCAAAGCTGTGGAAAAACCACTATTCTAACATTCTAACAGTGTGAGTAGGGATAATCTTAAGCTAAATTGCAGCGAAACGATTGTTGGAGGGACAAGGGAAAATACTTTGATATCATTTTCTGAAGTAAAGAGGTTAATTAAAGAGTTAAAGACTGGTTCTGCGTCAGGAGTAGATGACTTATCGAATGAGCACTTAAAATATGCAAATGACGTAGTATGTCTGCATATATCATTGCTCCTATAAGCCATGCTTGCTCACAGCTATATCCCTGCAGAGTTCATGAGGGTATATATCTTGCTCCTGGTCAAAAATAAGTACGGAGACATTCTGTCCAGCAATAATTACAGGCCTATTGCTGTCGCTTCCTGCTTCTCGAAACTACTAGAAAAAACTCTTGTTACTCCGATTAAATGATTTCCTATGGACATCTAATCAGTTTGGCTTTAAAAGGTCCCACTCAACTGACCTGTGTATCTATATACTTAAAGAAAGAATATCTAAATACATTGACAGTAATTCAACTATTTATAGCTGTTTCCTAGATATAAGTAAGGCATATGATAGGGTGAACCACAATATTTTATTTGCAACTCTAGAAGACAGGAAGGTTCCCATGCACGTATTAAATTTATTGAAATTTTGGTATTCCCACCAATCTTTCACTGTTAGGTGGGGCAATGTACTATTCGAGTGTTTTGGCTCCTCTTGCGGGGTGAGACAAGGCTCCTTGCTCTCCCCTATGCTGTTTAATGTGTATATCGACGGATTAATTGTTTCACTTAATGAGGCAACAGTAGGATGTTGTATAGATAACACAAAGATAAACAACTTAGTTTATGCCGATGATATGGTGTTAATAAGTCTCTCTGTTAAAGGTCTGGATCGGCTACTAAAAGTCTGCGAAGTGTATTCGCAGAAACATGATATTCTTTTTAATGTTACAAAAAGTAAGGTTATGCAATTTCATCCTAAAAGCTGTAATCAGCCAGTTGATATAAGGTTTAAAACGAATGGTGAAGTAATTGAGGAAGTACAAGAGTTTAAGTATTTGGGTCAAACTATTACCAGCTGATTGAGTGATGACTCGGATATAAGAAAACAATCTCGAAGCCTGTGTGCTAAAGCGAATATGACCATAAGGAACTTTCGATTCTGTACAAGTGAAGCTAAAGACAATCTCTTTCGTACTTTCTGCAGTAATATATACGGACAGCAACTCTGGGTGAATTATAAAAAAAGGTTCTGTCACAACCCTAAATTTGCTGTACAACAGGCCTTTTAGACTCTTACATAAATTACCCCCGAGATGCTCAGCTTCGCAAATCTTTGCTACCCGCAACGTCCCGAGCTTCCCGGAGGTAACAAGACGTGCTCAATACAGTCTAATGCAGGGGTCACCAACCTTTTTTTTGTTCACCGCCAACTTTTACGATTTTTTGAAAATTAAAAAAGCTTATCCCCCACCTTAGGTCAAACAGAATAAATCAACATAATCGATAAAATAAATAATGAAATAAATGTTAATTACCTTTAATGTGAGCCCACTAGTGGGCGCTACCGCCCAGGTTGGTGACCCCTGGTCTAATACAAAGAATTAAAGAAACAACCAACCCGATCATCGAAGTTATCCATGAGTCCTGCCATTTATCCTCTAAACTATGGACTTCTTGGTACGAAAACGTCTGTCTGTAGCTCCACTTAAGTTCGGCATTACAGTATTATTTCTAATCAATTGTATATATTTCTATACTTAGTATATGAACTGTCATTGTATTAATAATATTTGTCATATGGACTATAGTCGCCAATAAACCTTTTCATTTTCATTTTTCACTTTCATATATATATATGTATATATATGTGTGTGTATATATATATATATATATTACACACACACATACTCGCACTTATGCACACATACACACATACACAAGGAATTACCAAAACCAATATAATTCTAGTATGAAAAATGTTCAATTTGCAGCAACCACTAAATCTGCTCCAATTTGCTCAAAATTTTTAATTTTGTATGTGTGTTGCTATTGCATAGTCTAACAATAGCAACCTTGAGGAGATTGACGTTTTAAAGTTTGAAGTTTTACCACACTATCTTGGACCACCCTAATACATTATATATCTATTGTAGCAAACGTCTATATATATTCCCATCTCTCCAGTTATTCCTTAATATCGTTTATATATGGAACCAAAAGAATTAAATAAAGCACCATTACATCATTCTGTTTATTTAGACGAATTATTGGAATTAATTTCATGATATATATACAGGGCGTCCCAAAAAAATGTATACACACTTTAACAGCTGATAGCTCAATTGATGTTTCTTTCTTTCCAAGTTAAACCCATTAGAATTAATAATGGCAGTCAGACTAAGCTTTGAACAAAGGAAATTCATTCTAAAATGCTACTGGAAGTGTGAAAACGCAGTTGAAGTGCAAAGACAGTTTAGGAGGGAGTTTCAAACAGATCCACTAACGCGACTTACCATCACTCGAATTAGAGATAAGTTTGAAGCAGATAGAACTGTTCAGAATGTCCACAAGAAGCGTTCCGGAAGACCACGGACATCGACAAGCCCCACAAAGCAAGAAAGAGTACTGGAAACGTATCACCAAAGTCCAAGAAAATCTGTGCGGCAAGCGAGTCGTGATGTAGGAATTTCAGAATCGTCTGTCCAACGCATTTTGAAGCGCTGTCAATGGAAAAGTTACATTCCAAGATTAGTCTATGCTATTAATGAAGATGATCCGGACCGAAAAGTGGAGTATTGCGAGTGGTACTTGGCACGATGTGGATGTGGATTGGACGAAGGGGTTTCGTAGAATACCCTCCGCGTTCACCAGACCTCACACCACTAGACTTTTTTTTATGGGGATACTTAAAAGACAAAGTCTACGCTATAAAACCTGCAACAGTCGCTGAATTGAGAGCAGCCATTGAACGAGAATGTACACAAATACCAAACGAAATGTTTCGTGATGTTTGCGATTCCATTGCTTCGCGTTATCAGCAGTGCCTGGACCAGAACGGACGTCAGTTTGAAAACAGGCGTTGACAAAACAATTAAATAATGTCTGTAGATTCTACTACATTTTGAAAATGAAATGTATTTTAATAAACACTGCCTTTATAATTATTTAAAGTGTGTATACATTTTTTTGGGACGCCCTGTATATAGAAAATAAATACACAATCAAAATAGTTCATTCTATGCACAGTTCAAACGAGAAATATGTGTACATATATATTATATGTAAATAATAATAATAATAATAGTATAAGAAATACACAAGTTGAACGAAGAATATATATATACATACAATAAAAAATAATAATAATAATAATATAAGGTTGTAACATATATTCTGCTCGATTTTTTAGTTCATTCAGAACAAAAATTAAAGGACTTATAAGGACAATTTGCTCGAATTTTTAGTTTATTCACAACAAACTTTAAATGACATAATGACAAATTAATCATCAATATAATTCCCTTCTTTTTCTATAACCTCCTCCCACCTGTAGAAAAGTTTTTTATGCCACGTTCGAAGAAACCCCTTGGTTTCGAGGTAAAAAAAGCGATCACTTCGTTTTCGATAGCTTCCCTGGATTGCAACTTTTTTCCGTCTAGGTGGTGTTCAGACTTCTGAATAAATGGTAGGCTGAAGGTACGATGTCCAGAGAATAAGGTGGGTGAGGCATTTTTTCCCAACAAAATGCCTCCAATTAGGCAGTGGTGATTCGAGCAGTGTGAGGGCGCGCGTTATCCTGGTGGAATAGAACACCTCTGCGATTAATTAATGCAGGACGTTTTTTTTTTGTAATGTCATCTTCAATCGTTGGAGTTGTTGGCAGTAGACTTCAGCTGTGCTTGTTTGGTTATCTGGCAGAAGCTCAAAATGAATAATTCCTTGCATATCCCACCAAACGCATAGCAAAATTTTCTTTGGATGGGGTCCATTCCTTGGCTGAGGTTCAGGCTTTGTTTCACGGCTAAGCCACTGATGTCGACGCTTAATATTGTTATAGAGGACCCATTTTTCATCCCCAGTGACGATCCGATTAAAAAACGGTGCCTGCAGTTGCCGAGAATGCAGTGAGAGAATGCAATGATGTGCAAATATCGATTCGATGTTGAAGATTCGTTTGTGACAAATCATGCGGAACCCATTTTCCAACCTTCAATACTTTTCCTAACAGCTTCAAATGACGATGAATGGTCATATGGCTAACGCCGAGTTGTAGGCCAAGTTCTCTTACAGTTACCGTTGGGTTTTTTCCACTGTTGCTTTCAGCAACTCTTCATCTAACTCATTTGGTCGTCCTGTTCGTTGATAACGTTTCAGACTGAAGTCTCCATTTCTGAACTTCTCAAACCATCTCCTACACATCCATGTTTTTTCAGTTATTGTAATATCGTAGGGGTGGCGTTGCAACTGTATGAAAAACACCAGAGAAAATATTCATTAGCCTAATCCTACACTAGCCTAACTCATTCTGTATCATTCTGCATCGTGATAAAAGCTGTGCAAACCTGTCGCCGCGTGTATTTTGCAAAATTTCTAAAACTATTTCACATTATCTTGAGGTTATTCTATTATCTATCGTCCGTTTTCGAATCGAGCAGAATTTGTTACAACCTGATATAAGAAATACACAGGTTGAACGAAGAATATATATATATATATATATATATATATATATATATAATAAAAATAATAATAATATAAGAAATACACACTTTAAAGGAGGAATATATATATATGTATGTATATATATATATATATATGTATATATATATACACAATAATATATATATATGTATATATATATATATATATATATATATATATACACAATAATATATTATATATATATATATATATATATATATATGATACACCCAGACAGTGCATGGAACAAAGAACTCTTCTGGGATAATTAAATCCACTGTAGTCCGAATAAGTAATGGTAAATGACAAATACCATAGTTTTTCTTTTCCATGATGCTAGCCCGACGTGGGCAACGGGTTACTCGCAAAGCGGTCCCATAAATATAGCAAAGCAAAGCAAAGCAGGATCCAGCTTTGCGACATGGATCTAGGGTTTAAAGCAGCCTAGCCCTGCTACATTTAGAACATCAATATAAGCAAAAGACTCGCTGCCTTCACGTCAGAATGAATACATCAAAGAAAAAGGGGTAACTATTATATTTTTAGCCAAAAAACAAAACTTAAACCTCAACTGGCAGAATTGAGCGTCCACTTTTCAAAGCACATAACATGTCCGTTTCAAGATGGGAATGAACTCAGAATGGTCCCCTGAGTTTTTTATGATACACACAGACAGTGCATGGAACAAGGAACTCTTCTGGGATAATTAAATCCACTGTAGTCCGAATAAGTAACGGTAAATGGCAAATACCATAGTTTTTCTTTTTCATGATGCTAGCCCGACGTGCTTTGCAGATAGCTGGTGAGGGAAGCTATATTTATGGGACCTCTTTGCGAGTGACCCGTTGCCCACGTCGGGCTAGCATCATGAAAAAGAAAAACTATGGTATTTGTCATTTACCATTACTTGTTCGGACTACAGTGGATTTAATTATCCCAGAAGAGTTCCTTGTTCCATGCACTGTCTGTGTGTATCATAAAAAACTCATGGGACCATTCTGAGTTCATTCCCATATATATATATATATATATATATATATAATAAGCAAACAACCACAAGGAAAAGGAAACACAAAGTCCGAGCGCTTTCGTGATATATTCACATTATCAAGGAGGAACAGAAAATTTTCTGTTCCTCCTTGATAATGTGAATATATCACGAAAGCGCTCGGACTTTGTGTTTCCTTTTCCTTGTGGTTGTTTGCTTATTAATAAGGTCACGTGTTATTTTGTGATTTTAGTGCATATATATATATATATAAATATATGCAATAAAAATAATAATAGTATGAGAAATACAAAAGTTCAACGAAGAATATATATACAATCAAGAAATAATATATAAATATCAAAATAATAGAACAGGAGAAGTCTATATACACATTTATATTAAATAATAAAATTTTAATATATAAATATACTACAGAACCATCAAAATACACATACATACACTTTATATTCTACTGCGTTTAGCTAAAATACTAAACTCGCACGTGATCGACTATACAGTTACATCATTGTTGCTTTGCTCTATGCAATAAATACAATTTAACGTTATTTTACCGCTCAAGTTATAGGCGTGCCTGTACTCGATGCAAAGAGCCTTCAATTCGTTTAATACTATTTTTGTGTTCACTTTACATTCAGTTGGCAAGTTATCTTTAAACACGGACAGAATACAATCAAAAGCACGCACAAAGAGGGCATCGTTAGCCACAACATCATTATTAAATTCAAGTTTATAAACACTTCTTTCCAATCGAGGGTTTATTCTTACCGATCCGAGCTTTTCAATCGTGAATTCTTCTTCACAATGCATATCAGCAGTTGATATAATCTTCTAAGTCGTAACGACAGCTGCTCATTATATAAAGAAACAGTTCTTCAGGGTGAACGGTGTAGGTGAGCACCAGCCTTGTACCGCTCAAGTCCTTTGTTCCAAAGTTCATGATATTTCGAAGAGTCTAAACCTTTTAAATAAGCATCCAGTTCCAGACCATTCTCGCCTTTTTCAGTCCTGCACTCGGTCTAGCAGGTGTATGCGTATTCAAGAACCGTATCAAAATAAAGCATATCCGTAACACGTGCGTCTAATATAGGCTTCAGCTTGCGGAAACCGACGAGTTCAAACATTCTATCGAGGATGAAACGGTTTCGCGTAGGGACAAGAACGTTATTATCAGACTCATTCTTCCACATCAGTCGTATATCAATGCATGGCTGATCACTATTTATACACAACGTACAAACAATAGGATATGAGGGGGTATCACTAATCTGTTCTCTTCTTGTACCTACACCTGCAGGTATATCCTCACTCTACTTCTCAACTACCACGAAGACTCTATTCATCTTAACACTTAAATATATAACATTCCGTTTACTAGAGTTTGTTTGTCTACAAGTCGTTTCAAGTACATAGTTAATGGCACCGGTTTTACGCCTGAATACGCGCAATAAATTCGTCACGGAAACATCGTACACGGCATTGAGAATGCTCCTCAAAGGAAGCTCTATCGTATTATATTGTGAGAAGTGCACGTCCAGTCTGTTCAAGCTCTGAGATAACTATGAGCCACAGGTGGGCGGATCGGCTCGACGGGAGGTGAGGAGTGAGTCACACCATAATTTAATGAATCGTGTACGGTGTTGTTCCAACATGAAAGAGTCATGCGAATACATGTATCCCATTATACCGGGCAATCATTTAGAGAATTTTTCCGGCACATGAAGTAATATCGGTTTTAATGTTTTATTACTCCCACTCCCCAGAATGCGCACCAGACATTTTCGTTCAGGGGGATTTTCACGAACGAAACATTTTATTCACACTCCAGCGCACTATTTCAGAGAAACATGTGCCCATATTTATCCTTTTTGCTTAGCAAACGATACTCGTCTCTAAATTCTATTAAAACCTCACGCAGGCCTTTAGCCACAACCTCACTGCAAACCTCGTCATAATATATATTAGTGTAGTGGTAAAAGTATTTGAAATTATCTATTATGACAAAATTTACATTTTCAGTCGCAGAGTACGAGTACTCGGTATGATGCAGCATGGCATAATACCGCTTGTCACACCACTCATCAACAAGACTCTATCCATAACCGTTGCTTCTCTTCTGCACGTGTAGTTTCTTCCACTTCACGATATATGTATTATAAACTTTTATGCAGTTTAGTCCTACAACACGAAATCCTGTATTGCTCTCGCCAGAATAACCTTAGAGTATTTGAACCTCTTGTTCCTCAAGCTCCGCACGGTTTAATGTAGCCTTAAGAGTCTAAAAGGAGGGAGGGCAAGGGAGTTTTCAGTATCTACCACATCTTCACACTTTATCGAATACCATTTCATAAACGTCGAGCACGCAATATTAAAGGTAGCCATCACTATTTTTCCTCCACGTGAGATTTCTTCAAATGCACGTCTGAGATCCAGGACTTGCAGCGGTCAACTGAGCACGCAGGGGTAGAGATATGCCGAGGTAGTAGGAGGGGTCACGTGACCAGTAATCGATCATATAGGGGCGGAGCTTAGGACTTTTCCTGTACATACGCGTGCACACACACACACACAGGAGAAAATGAAACGCTAATTGAAACACGATTTAATAAGCAAATCAACGAATTAATTAAAGTTTATATATATATACAGTATATATATATATATATATATATATATATATATATATATATATATATATATAAATACGTGTAATAAATAAATAAACATATCGTTAACAAATAAATAGACACATATATGGGATTATCCAAAAACCATGTGGTCCTTTTTCGGGTGGTTTTCAAACCCGTCCCCCCCTTGCGGTCTTTTGTGGCCAATGACTTGAACCCCCCTCCAAAACCACGTGGTGTTCTGATGTCACCCCCACCTCTTTTTAATCTTATGTAAAATGTAAGGTGCCATATAAGATTTCTTATATTATCGAGAGGTAATGAGGTAAATGAAAAATTAAAAGGCATATCTTCTAAGTAAACTGTATTAATTGTTTGTTTCTTTAATTGAAAATAATACCTTGCCTAAAAAATGTAATTTTGAATATTCAAAAAAATTACTTATTGGAGCATACATATTGGATACATACAAACATATTGGATGCATACATATTAATTGGAGCATAATAGTATAATATGATAAACAATATTATAAACAGGATATTTTAATGCTTAGTATTGGCCAAGTGGTTAAACGTTAAGACCCCCTCCCCCATGTAGCCATTGGTGGTCAAATAAGCACCCTCCTCTTTAAGGACCACGTGGTTTTCGAATGGCCCCCATATATATATATATATATATATATATGTTAACCCCTCCCTCTATGGCCCTTGGGTGGTTCGGAATCGACGGGGGGGTTCTGGTTAGGAGGCAGCAACGGATATTTCTTCTATAACATTCTAATTCTTTTCCGCCGGTCAAATGGTGGGTCGCCACTTGTTAAACTCTTGGCTACAGACTCGCCAGACTGTTATGCCAATATCTTCTATGGTGCTTGGGTTGTCTCTTTCTTAATTTGGTCAAAGGGTCGCCAGTTTTTAATTCTTCTCTTTCTATAATACTCTGATACTTTCTCTGATACTAAAATTATCGACTTTTCTTTTATAACTTATCGACTTTACTGACTAAGTTCTTCTGAAGAGAGCACGGCTCGAAGGGGAAAATAAAAAGTTTCTCACTGTAATTTACTTCTAAAAAAACTGTACAGTTAGTGCTCTGAATTTACAGGGGTAGAGGTTCGACCTCTTTCGACCATGGCTCAGGCCGGAATCTAAAAAAGTTAAGGAGGCAAGGGGCCTCTGCCCCCTCCTCGCAGCGAGGCTGCTAACAGTGACCAAAACAGAGTCTCGTAATGAAGTGCCCAAAGCAGAGAGCCGTAATGAAGTGCTGTTCATTTTACAAATACATGTATAATATAAGCCTAAATGTTGGGGGAAGGAAGTTGAAGGTTAAGTTCTCCCCTTTTAAACACATGATCAGATGTTTGAAAAATTCCAAATAAAATAATTAAAAAAAAATAAAAATAACAAAAACTAGTTTGTATTTTTCGCCGAGTCTACATTTATGAAGGCGATATGATTTCATAGTAGTACATAAGTACAATTTGAGTGCATGACTGAGTACGTATTCATTTTGGTTCATTACAATTACGATTATGGATTACTTCACATTCGCTTATGATTGTCCATTATAGTTCTATTAAAGTACATTCTTACATTAGATATTAAGTCATTACATTCAATTACAGTTTCATTGAAGTACATTACAAGTTATTATTAATTACAGTTTCATTAAAGTACATTACGTCGCTTACCATTCTTACAGTTTTTTATATATTTATATTGGTTATAATATATGGTTATAATATATGGTTATATTATATGGTTATATTATATGGTTATATTATATGGTTATTATATATGGTTATTATATATGGTTATTAGCATAACACAAGTACATGAGACATGACACACATAATATAAGATAACGCATGATAATGTTATAAATTCGAATCAGAGCGAAAGGAGATATTTTATCTTTGAAGCGTTCAATTTTGCAATAGATAGCGGAATTTGATAACTTAACTAAGCATTTTCGAGTTCAATGCGGGAGGTGATATAATTAAAAATAAAAATGAAAAAAATAATACGAGAACGTATTTATGCGTTTCCGAACGAATGCATGAAGTTTTGCGTTTCATAGATTGACACGAGTAAAAATGAATATTTAATAAAATTTATATAGGATAATGAGCAAGGGAAATTAATGACGTATAGATGAATATGGTTGAATAATAATATTTATACTACATAACACCACAACATTATTATTAAAGAATTTACCAGACATTGAATATGGAAGATGTCCAAATACTAAGCACATGATTCAGTGTACAAGGTATGGGAAACGTAAAGAGAATTAAGTTATTTTATGACACATAGTGTATGTCATTATTAGAAAAGATGAATTAGAGACAAAGAGTGGGTAGTAATGACTAAGAAGTACAACTACGGGTTCCAATCCTATTATATGCAATGTGTATGCATAATCTAGGGACGAGGGTGAGATGCAAGACAATCATAATTAATTATAATAACTTCTATAACAAATGGAAAATGGATACGACTAAACCATAGATATGGTAGATCGTAGGGTTGTGACACGAACAAAAATAGGAAGCTACAAGTAAAATTATTATCCAAACTCGCGTTAAGCGATTTTGGTTCTTATGTAAAAATGAATATTGATTATTCATTGTTCATTTTTTACATATATATATATATATTATAAAGGGTGATCCAGAGAAATGGGACCCAAAAGAAACCCCTGTAACTCTTAAAGTATAAGTCCGTTTATAAAATCATATGCATCATTCGAAAGAGGATAGTTACAAGTTTGTACAGGATTGTATAGGTTTTGACAATACAAGACAAGATAAGATACAAAACAAAATAAAAGTGTTAGTTAAAACTAACCCTTCAAGATGACTGCATGGACTGTGGAACAGCTGCGTTTCATAACTGAGCAATATTATGAGCATGGAAGTAGTGTAGTTTCAGTTCAAAGATCTTTCAAGACAAATTTTCAGATGTCAAAATCACCTTCTAAGAAAGTAATCCGTCGGTGTGTCAGAAATTTTTCCCTAACTGGCAGCACTGGAAAAAGAAAACCAACTGGAAGAGTGCGCACAGCAAGGATAGACGAGATCATTAACAGAACTCATGAAATTGTACAGGATAATCCTAACATAAGCATCAGACGTGCTTCTCAGCTGTTAGGAGTTGGATATGGAACAATACACCGTATATTCAAATAAAATTTAATGCTCTTTCCATATAAAATTCAAACAGTGCAACAACTAAACGATGGAGATTTCGCACGAAGACGACAATTCTGTCAATGGATCCAACAGAAGGTAAATGACACCACCAATTTTCTAGCAACTTTGATTATGTCAGACGAAGCCCATTTTCACTTGAATGGAACTGTAAACAAACAAAATTGTCGTTTCTGGGCAACAGAAAATCCATTGAATATTACCGAAGTCCCGTTGCATAGTCAGCGTGTAACTGTTTGCTGTGGTCTTACTGCATCTCAGATCATAGGGCCGTACTTTTTCGAGGATTCCACCGGAAACACGGTCACTGTAAATGGTGATCGCTACGAAAAAATGTTGACCGATTTCCTTATTCCTAAATTAAGAGATCTTTGTCTAGAAAACCACTGGTTCCAACAAGACGGAGCTACCTGCCATACCACGAGGAACTGCATGGCAGTTTTGCGTCAAACATTTCCAGGCGAGTTAATCTCAAGATTTGGAGACGTTGAATGGCCCGCAAGGTCTCCGGATTTTTCTCCCTTAGATTATTATCTCTGGGGATATTTAAAGAGTAGGGTCTACAGAAATAACCCAACGACCTTGCAAGAATTGAAGGCCGCCATCACAAATGAGATACAGGCCATACCACCGCACACTCTTGCAAAAGTGATGCAGAACTTACAAGCGAGAACACTGGAATGCTTGGCAACAAATGGAGCACATTTGAAAGGAGTCATTTTAAAAAAATAAATATTTCATAATAAACTTGTAACTCTACTCTTTCGAATGATATATAGTTTTTATGAAAGGAATTAAATATTAAGAATATTTGGCTTTTTTTTATGGGTCCCATTTATCTGGATCACCCAGTGTGTGTGTATATATATTATATATATATATATATATATATATATACAACTGCAAAGAACACGCAGTATAAATAACGTAAAGAAACGACGCTTGTATATGAGATATTCCGCGCAAGACGAAAGAGAGAGAACGGAACAAATGAAAAAATGAGATAACCACCTGGGAATCGAACCCGGGATCTTCCGATTGCCGGTCAGACGCGATACCATTACACCATGGACCTCACTCTTCCAAATGCCGTAATTCTTCTACATACTCGCAGAAACCAATGCCCCAAGGGGGCACCTCCCGCATGCCGAAACATTGGTTTCTGCGAGTATGTAGAAGAATTACGGCATTTGGAAGAGTGAGGTCCATGGTGTAATGGTATCGCGTCTGACCGGCAATCGGAAGATCCAGGGTTCGATTCCCAGGTGGTTACCTCATTTTTTCATTTGTTCCGTTCTCTCTCTTTCGTCTTGCGCGGAATATCTCCTATACAAGCGTCGTTTCTTTACGTTATTTATACTGCGTGTTCTTTGCAGTTGAATGTATATAATGTTACGGCATGCGGGAGGTGCCCCCTTGGGGCATTGGTTTCTGCGAGTATGTAGAAGAATTACGGCATTTGGAAGAGTGAGGTCCATGGTGTAATGGTATCGCGTCTGACCGGCAATCGGAAGATCCCGGGTTCGATTCCCTGGTGGTTACCTCATTTTTTCATTTGTTCCGTTCTCTCTCTTTCGTCTTGCGCGGAATATCTCCTATACAAGCGTCGTTTCTTTACGTTATTTATACTGCGTGTTCTTTGCAGTTGAATGTATATAATGTTACGGCATGCGGGAGGTGCCCCCTTGGGGCATTGGTTTCTGCGAGTATGTAGAAGAATTACGGCATTTGGAAGAGTGAGGTCCATGGTGTAATGGTATCGCGTCTGACCGGCAATCGGAAGATCCCGGGTTCGATTCCCAGGTGGTTACCTCATTTTTTCATTTGTTCCGTTCTCTCTCTTTCGTCTTGCGCGGAATATCTCATATACAAGCGTCGTTTCTTTACGTTATTTATACTGCGTGTTCTTTGCAGTTGAATGTATATAATGTTACGGCATGCGGGAGGTGCCCCCTTGGGGCATTGGTTTCTGCGAGTATGTAGAAGAATTACGGCATTTGGAAGAGTGAGGTCCATGGTGTAATGGTATCGCGTCTGACCGGCAATCGGAAGATCCCGGGTTCGATTCCCAGGTGGTTACCTCATTTTTTCATTTGTTCCGTTCTCTCTCTTTCGTCTTGCGCGGAATATCTCCTATACAAGCGTCGTTTCTTTACGTATATAATATATATATATATATATAATATATATATATATATATATAACAGTCAAGGATTATGGTATCCAAAGGGTACGGTATCATAGGTAGCAGGGACCTGGTAACGTTTCCTATTGGTGTTACGACACACCTTCGTACTCCTAAGTTCCTTCACGCCCCCCAGCTTCTGCGCCCGAAAATTGTGGGTTCCCACAGTGAGTTGGCGCGGCTGGTCGCCCTCATCTTCCAAGCACACTAGATCCTTCAACGAGTTAAAGTTAACGACCCGTCGGTTCGCCTGGTTAAGAGTGATACCCTTAGCCTTCACGATATATTTCATATCCTCCCCGACCCTCACCCGTACCCCATAAGTTTTTGGACCTGTTGAGACAAAAGAGTCGGGGTATGCGATGTCTCCATAATCATACTTGATCTCATCAGTCAAATCTCCGATGAATTCACCAATTGGCGGCATGTATTCACCCTCCCTCGCAGTGAATATCACACTATCTGTGTCGGCGTACAGAACCCTCCGCCCAAGAGAATGCAACAGACCCCAAAGTTTGATGCGTGCTTATGCCGTTGTGAAGCTGGCTACAGGTATGTTTGTAACACGCGATGTGTCTCGCCAATTCGATGATGTTGCACTTTATTATGTACGTATTACCTACATTCACGATCTCCATGACCTCTTTATAACTTTGGGTTAGGTGAACGTTTCCATTGCCTGAATTCTGTGCAAATTTTTCCCAAAGACTTTAAACACAACGTTGCACATAAGCGCTTGCCTGGGTTCTTTACAATTTGGGAACGGTCAAGTTGTATCCCTTCACGGTCACGGTAACGCTGAACATAAGCCGAGTTTTCATCTTCGGTATCAACTCCTCACCGATACCCTGATGCTTCTACTTTATCCTTCAAAAAAAAGTTTATATATGACGTGAAAAGGTTGGGTAGCTTCTGAAACTTCCACACCTCATATATCTTCAATATTCTGTAGCCATGGCAAATGGCTAGAGACAGCTCAGGGCTTGTATATACGCCTCTGATCTTGCGCTGGTTGGTTGTGTGATTACAAGTCCCATTGTTCTCCTTTGCGCACTTCACGCACAGGGGAAACATGAGCTTGTGGTCTATAACGACGAGTAAGATCGGCATCCATAAATCGTGAGTGGGGAGCACGTCTACGAAAGAAAGACCGAAATAGTTCTTGCTCAAATTTGCTGAGAACTCCTCGATGGTGGGCAGGGCGGGTCCCACCAATTTTTCAGGTGCATCTACGGGGTACGGATAGTTCGTCATCACGTAGCGGTATAAAGAGCAGAAGTCGTAGTAATGGAGTTTCACGCCCTCTGTACACGGAAAGTATACCTTGAAGAGATTTGTATGCGCTTCGACCAAGCTATCACCGCATCTGAGAGAATCCAACACCGTTGAACGCTTTATCGTGGTTATTTCTTCACGGTACTGTCCATCTGTCTCCATCCGTGCATCATACTCATGCTCCCACAAGACCAAGCCACCAAAACGTAGATGTTGAAATAAAACATAATTCCTGGCTATTTTTGTACGAATATGGGGAAAGAATTTGTAGGCCGATCTTTTCAGAATATGTTGTCAGAGTTTAATATCAGTTACTACACTAGGAATTCAATACATAAGGCCTCTTTAGCTGAAAGAGTTCAACGTATCATGAAGGAACGCATGCATCGCTATTTTACACATAAAAACACATACAGATATATAGACATTCTGGAGTCACTGGCCTCATCCTACAACCGATCACACCACCGGCGATTGGGTGAACACCTAACGAGATTTTAGAAAGACGTACGCACGCGGAGCCTGATGTGAGAAAGGATATTCGTAGAGCACCGCCACATCTGCGTTTCAAAATCAATGATTATGTATGGCTGTCGCGTTCGGGAAATAAATTCGCGAAGGGATTTGAGCAAGGTTGGACACGTGAGATTTTCAAAATTAGGGCTATGAGACTTAAAGACGAGATAATGCTGTATTACGTTGAAGATTTG
Source organism: Bathynomus jamesi (assembly GCA_023014485.1). Taxonomy (NCBI): domain Eukaryota; kingdom Metazoa; phylum Arthropoda; class Malacostraca; order Isopoda; family Cirolanidae; genus Bathynomus; species Bathynomus jamesi. Next base: position 216,634 of record JAJOZX010001452.1, read on the forward strand.
AATACGGAAGAAATCTCAGGAGACTTTTATGGCGAGGAGCTAGAGAAAGTGACTTTTAATTTAGAAAAAATACGTGTTTAAAATTTTAGGCAGCAAAGGTTCAGGAAATAGAAAAATGTACCTGGTGAGATGGTTGGGGTACCCAGAAGGCTTCAATACCTATATAAAAGCTGATGCAGTAATGAAGTTTAAATAGTAAGCAACATGGCGCCTAACCACTTCTATGTCACACTCCCATCTTCTTCTCTGTCTGTACATCCTGACAACACCCTGGCCAACTTTGTAACAGAACTCCATGGACCCACTGAATTCGGTAATGATACGTATGAAGTTGGAATATGCGAAATTCAGTTGGACACGCTTTTTTTAAGTATTGATTATAAAGAACCCGTTTTTACGATTCTTAGAGACTGTGATGAGTGTGAAAAGGGAGGGGTAACTCGGGATGAAACCATGCGTACCGTCCTGAGTGGGGCAGTAACACTAGGCCCAGGCCGCTCTGGTGCGGCCGAGGATGTTGTGAGAGACTTAAACGTAAGTTTAAAAAGCTCAAATCTTACGGATGATTTAGTATACGAAATCGTAAGCAAAGATCCGTATGCATATACGTTGATCCTAAAATTACAGGCTAACAGAAATATTAAAAATAAAGGAGTGTTCAAAATTATAACCGATGTCCGATACGGAGCTGCTATCCAAAGAGATACCTTTCACGAGACACATGACTTGTCCAGCCTAATGTTCCAGTTGAAATTGGAGAAATTGAGTGATGGCTATACACCTCCAGACATGTGCGGAGAACCATGTGTGGAGAACCAGTTTGTTGGGAATACCCAGGCACACCTACTGCGCATTGCACACATTCCCAACCGTTGAGAGAAGAGTTTGAGCAATACATATGACAAACCTCACTATCTGTATGTCGCGACTAATCTATTAACCAATATCTCAATATATATATAAGAACGATTGAGGGAAAAAGTTTGCCAAACGGTGTTGGAAGATTAACAGTGAAGCAGCACTTTCGACGCACTGAGTTATAATGGAACGAAAGCCTTTCACAGTCTACCGAGGTGTGTGATACCAGCGTAGGAGTGGGCTTGGGTCCATTTTAAAAACCATACTTCGCACAGCTGTCCCCTTGCTGAAGAGGGGCGCCAGATACCTCGGGAGGAAAGCGCTACAATCAGGTCTTAACATGACATAAGATTTAATGGCGGGGCTAAACCTAAAGAAGCTCTGAAAAAAACATTTAAATCGTACACGGGACGAAATCATCAAAGATGCAAAGAGAAAAATGCGTGGTGATGGGAAGAAGAAGAAGAGGGCTGTCCGGAGGAAGGGATTACCAGCACTTGGCGTTAAACGTAAAAGGACATAAAAAAGAAGTGTTCTAAGCGACTGAAACCTATGGTTGACCATTTTTTTGAATGATATAAGCTAAGGACATTGCTCTCATGAATCTTAGGCTGTTTACTACTTGTCGAGAGAGGTGGCACAATTTCTAACTCGTCATAGTACGCTTCATCCATCCATGCAGTTCACAATGTTGTAAATTGGAGCTGGCCCTCTTTAACATGCCCCCGACACAAATATCTATAGACGAAAGTAGTATAAAGGACAAATTTACAAATTCTAAAAAGAAGATATACGAGTGTTTTGGATGCCTACATCCAGACTTCACATTCGAGGAGAAGTTGCTTGTGAATGGAGTGGATTTGAACATAAAGCTCACTCGCACGAATCCTGAGATCTGTTTAAATCTGGAGGCTGATCAAGAAGAGAATGCAAAGCCCGTTGTGATTCACATTATGGAAGCATCTCTTCGCGTAAGCCATGTGAAATTAAGTTCGCCTAAACAAATAGAAAGTGAGAAAAATTTACTACATACCACAGTAAAATACCCAATTAACAGAGTACAGATCAAACTATACACGGTGCCAGCATGGTTGCCCTCGAAACAGATAGAAAACGTGGCCCTGGGAGTTATACCTAAAAGGTTATTAATTGGAATGTAGGAACACGCTTCGGTGAATTGAAAAGATAAAAAGAACGCTTTTAAATTCGAGAATTTCGGCCTTAAAATTATAACTATACGTCAATGGCATTGCGCTGGGAGGGGCAATGGATACGGTTATTCATCAGACGCTGTGTTCCCGCTTTGCTCGACGGCTTATAGTAATCTGGCCCATATTGCAGGTGCTTGTGATGAGTTTGAGATTGGGGCAACGCAGAAAGAATTGGTCGATCAATTTAACCTTTATCCGTTTGACATCACACCTGACTTATCTGCTAGTGTAAATACACACTTAAGTCCACATCAGAGTGGAAACATTTCAGTCAGACTCTAATTCGCCAACCCGATAGACGCCCCTATTAGTGTACTAGTATACCTCCAATCACAAGCCCAATTAGAAATTGACAGATTTAGGGGCGTTGTTATTGACTTTTAAAATGGACGCGAATACACTTCAGAGAGTAATGAATAGTGAATGAATAACGCGCTCCATACTTATCGGTGTGTTTGCGAAGCATGAAACATTGAAATTGCCAACTACGAGAAAATGCGGCGGACTTATTGTAAGCACGGATATTATTGATAGTGAAGGGATTCGTTGGATAGGTATCTACTTTAAAAATAAGGGCCGCCTGTACTATTTTAATTCACTCGGGACTCATCCATGGAATGACGTTATTATTGTAAAATTTCTCGAACAGCTACACATTCCCAAAATTGTCTGGAATCCTTACAGATTCCAGGGAGACTGTAGTTACGCATGGGACATGTACTGTCTTTCATTTCTCTGGTACATGTCACGTGGAAAGGAATTTATAATTTTTTAAAAATTATTCGACCCGTGTCAAACTGAGCAGAATGATCAAATGGTATACAGACAAATAAAAAAAAAGGTTCCCGTTTGTGCGTACTCGATGTATTGTGTAAAGTTTTACGTATATATAAATTGCAACTTGAGTAAATGTATCAATATTTTCTCCACTAACTTTAGTTTGTGTATTCTGTAGCTTATTTAAAATGTAACAGAAACTAATTCTGTAATTAATTTAAGATTGATATAAAAATTTGTACTATTTTATAAAACATGATTTCTCTCATTTAATAAATTGATGAAAATACACTGCATCTTGTTACCCGAAACACATGAAAAAGAAAAAAAAGCTCTCACCCGAAACACAAGAAAAATAAGTTATTTTATTTCGTTGATGATGTGGCAATCACTGGGTTGACTGTGCGGCAAAACTTCCACCTCCGTATACAAGTCCACAACATGCGTTTCTTCAATACTATCACGAAAAGTAGCTATTAACCGAGTCAGTTCCTCATCGGACCTTTAAGGAGAAAGGATAATTTAAAATTAATTTGATTAGTTCATACATTTTTTTGAATTTAAAAAAAAAAAACCATTTGTTTTTCATCAAAAACACATGCAGAGTACACACACACACACACATATATACATATATATATATATATATATATATATATGAAGAGAGCTACAAGGAGTTACAGGACTTTACCATAATATTAATTATTAGTTAGTTATTACTAATGCAAACTAATCTATAATTAAAAATTGAGGATACGCCTCGGTGGTGTAGTGGTTAGCGTCGCTGACTACGAATCTATCGGCCCCGGGCTCGAGACCCGACGGCAGCCAGCGCGCAGCAAAACCCAGCTGTTCATCCTTCCACACAATAAAGAAAGTGGTTGGTAGATAAATGAGTACACTAGGTGGCCTAGTGGTTAAGACGCTGGGCTGCTGATGGGGCGTGGTTCGGATTCCACGTTAAACTGTAGGTCTAAGGTGGAGTGAAAAGCTTGACCTTCGTATGAATGAACAATTCGGGCTGAAGCTAACCAAAGGTTAACCAAAGGTATACCAGCTATTTAGATGAAATATTTTACAACAAAATGTAATGAGATGAAAATGTATTATTACAGTCCATCCATAATATATATATATATATATGAAATAATCACGAAGGAAACAGAATGGTGCTCAAGAACTTTCGCCTACTGACAGCCTCAGTAAAAGTTCGCGACTACGTACAGTACACAAAAAAATAAAATAGAAATACAGGTACATAAATTTTTATACTCAAATCTCTACTGTAAACCCTTCTGCTGGGTCGTACGGAGCGTCATTGCAGATGTCATCAACGGTTTGCGTTGAAAATAATCCGTCCCGATCGGTTGTGCTAAAAAGACTAATTGTAGCCACCGCAGCAGTGTCGCCATCTTCATATAAAGCCGGTTAATTGTAAAGTTGTTGTGACTGGCTCATGATGCGTATGTTTATTCAATAGTGAAAATAACTCCTGTGATTTCCAGCTGAAAATAATCCCTTTTATATGCATGATTCCCAATTGTAACCGCCCCCCTCCCCCCAGAAGACTAATAGGCGATTCGTAAGTTTGTTGATTGGTTATCAATGTAACTGGGCGGACTATGTTATGAGGTCACCCCATAAGTAATGTCGTTTTTTAGATCGGAATTTGAAAGACAAAAAAAAATCTCAACTGAAACTTTATAATCTAGTATATATTTTCCATCGGAATCAATGACACTCTGCCAACGTCCTACAAGCTTTTCAATGCCATGTTTATAAAATTCAGGAGTTTTTGAGGCAAAAAACGTACAAAGACTGGTGTGCAGGTCATCTAAAGAAGTATACTGTTTCTCGTCAAGATAGTTTTGCAGACTCCTGAAGAGATTATAATCTGATGGAGCAAGGTCTGGAGAAAATGGAGGATGTGGAAGTTTTTCCCACCCAAGCTCCTCAATTTTTGCAGAAGTGATCCGAGCGGTATGAGGACGTGCGTTGTCGTGGTGGAACACGATTCCTTTCCGATTAACCAAAGAAGGTCTCTTTTCTTTTAGTGCAGTGTTCAATCGATCCAGTTGTTGACAGTAGACTTCAGCGGTGATTGTTTGGTTGTGTGGTAAGGTTTCAAAGTGTATTACACTACCTTTATCCCACCAAACACTAAGCAACACCTTCCGAAGGTGAAGATTTGGTTTCGGCTGTGGTGTCGCTGGTTCTCCGGCACAAACCCACTGTCGACGGCGCTTAACATTCTGGTACAGTATCCACTTTTCATCACCAGTCACTAAACGGTGCAAAAACGGATCTTGGAGTTCACGTGAATGAAGAGCTGTGCTAATGTTTACCCGCACCCTCAGATTGTCGACTGACAATTCATGTGGCACCCATTTTCCTAACTTAGGCACTTTCCCGAGTTGTTGCAAATGTCGATGGATGATGGACGGGGATGAATTGAGTTTCTGGGCCAATTCTCCGACAGTTGTTAAACAGTCTTCTTCAAGTGCGGCTAACAGCAGGTCATCATCAAACTCAGCAGGGCGTCCAGAGCGTGCTGCATCTGTCAAACAGCAGTCACCATTCCTAAACTTTTGAAACCATCTTTGACATTTCCTCACATGCAGAATATCGTTGCCATAAACGTCCTGAATGTTTCGCGTTGCTTCAGTAGCACTATCCCTTTTTTGAACTCGTAAAGCATTGTATGCCTGCTATGCTCTTCTGATACCGCCATGTTTATGAGAGGTTCACATAAAGCAAAACACACGTCTTCACTGGTCAAGGTCTGTAAAGTATGTAGCGAAACACGATAGATCTCCTCTTAGATATAACCTTCGGAAAATTTATGCTTAAACCGAGTAGGACTAGTTTAAACTTAATCTATCATAAGAAATGACATTACTTATGGGATGACCTGATATATGTGTGTGCTAATCAGCTGTCGTAACACCGATGTAACGGACCCACGCTTTGGGCATTGAAGTCCTGATTATTCACCTTCAAGAATAGTGAAGATGTGTCTTTATCAAATTTGGCTTATTCTCTCCGCATATTTATTTTCACTGCTCACATCTCTTTATTATATTATTCAGCAAGCTGCAACATTGAAACGAATAGCCTTCTATTCATCCTTAAGGCACATAACTATAATTTATTCAGGTAAAACATTGACATAGAGTATTGTAATTTTAAATGAATAGAGGTTTATATTGTTGGTCTCTTTGCACCTCACACAACTAACAGCTTCATTCTTTCTCTCTCTCTCTCTCTCTCTCTCTCTCTCTCTTATATATATATATATATATTGTAGAAACAGAAAAAGCAATTAATCCTTCAGGGTAATTTTGATTTTATTTCAACTCCGCCAAATCTGATTGGGAAAGTACAGTGTGAGTTTTTTATTCGAGAACGCTTAATAATTCGAAATTTTTTAAAATATTAACATTGGATGAATAGAAATTCCAAAACAAGACTTTACCATAATATTAATTATTAATTAGATATTACTATTTGAAACTAATTAATCTATAATTTAAAAATGAATGCACAGAACCTTTTTTATGCATGAAAGAGGGTACCGAGGCGGATTCTTTAATGCATCATTTAGAAAACTGTTCACCCGCTTCAAAGAAATGGAAAGTTTGTTAAAATTTGTAAAATGAAAGTAAATGTGTATATAGATTTTCCCTGTACTATTATTTAAGAATATATATATATATATATTAGTGGTGGACCGGATAGCCACATCCGCATCTGCGGATATTCGCATCATTTTTAACATCCGCTTCTGCGGATATTCGCATCATTTTTAACATCCGCATCCGCACTTCTGACTGAGGATGTTATGCGGATATTACCTCTAATAAATTATGCAATTTACAATTAAATTAGCTTATAAAGTAGCTTATAAGGCCCAGTCATGCACATTTCATGTAAAGTATTAATTATTAATGAACAAACAAATATATAAACCTCAAAATATAAATACCTGATAACACAGAAAATTGAATGAAACTTGTTTCATTGAATTTTCTGTGGCTGAAACTCTTGAGAAAGTTATTATTTTTATCATAATAAAAACAGTAATATTAATTTTAATTCTTATGCATTGACAGCTATAATAGTACTAGCACGAAATTTGAAAAATTGTCATATATTCATAATTCTATATTATATTGAGAGATTAACTAAATACCCGCATCCGCATCCGTGGATATTGAAATTAAAGATCCGCATCCGCAGATGTTAAAAAACTGACATCCGGTCCACCACTAATATATATATATATATATATATATATATATATATATATATATATATATATATATATATATATATATATCGTTTAAAATGTGTGTTTTTTATATTTTTATTTTTGAATATATATTTCTTTTCTAAAGGGCAATGGGTAAAAGAACAGAGGAAGCAGAAATAGAAAAATCATATACCATTACACGACGAGTTTTAATAAATAAATGATTAAAATAAATAGTGATATCTGGCAACCCCTCCATATATAAATAAATAAATTAAACATTTGGCAACCCTCCATATATATATATATATATATATATATATATATGATGAATAAAACCACGAAGGAAAAAAGAAACACAAAGGGGTGCTCAAGCGCTTTCGTCTAATGACATCCTCAGGAACACTGTTCCTGAGGATGTCATTAGACGAAAGCGCTTGAGCACCCCTTTGTGTTTCTTTTTTCCTTCGTGGTTTTATTCATCATAAATACTTTTCACGTGTCACTTTCGTGAAATAATTTTTCATATATATATATATATATATATATATATATATATATATATAAATAAACAAATTAAATAGCACAACCTGGCAACTCAAAAAGTAATAATGTACACCTGTACAAGCCATTTACGCCTTCTAAGCCAAATGGCTGCGCCAATGTGTGTGTGTGTGTGTGTGATAATCCGGGATCTATGAGCGTGTATATAGTCGGAGGGGTGTATGTTCGCTCGAAGGTTACTAATATACACCTAAACAAGCCAACTACGCCTTCTAATCCAGATTAAGCCAAATGGCTGATTAAGCCAACTGGCCGATTTACACCTTATAAACCAGGGCCTGAAGCCCAGAGCTTTATTATGCGTCTGGCGGAGCCAGGTGAGGTGAAGGATGCTCTCTCTTCTCTCCTTTCTCTCTCTCTCTTAGGTTAGGTATACTCCTTTGGGAGGTGAGGCCGTCCATTTTCTCCCCAAAGAGGTCAGGGTCAATTCTTTTGGGGGAGGTCGTCTCCCCTCTCCCCCCAAAGCTCCTCCCTTCATGCAAGTTGGGGTGTTACCCCCTCCCCTTTGTTCCATAATCCCCGCCCCATTACCCCTTCCTCCCTTAATGCAACTTAGGGTTAACCCCACCCCATGTTGCATACCCCCACCACATGTTGCATAACCCCCACCCCTTTGCAACATTATCCCTACCCATTTACAACATTGATCAACATTGCAATTGCACTCCCATTTTGCGCCCACACTACTAAATATGTCTGCGTTAT